>OX387425.1:10780853-11380853 GCA_947563755.1 Lochmaea crataegi
CATCAATGATATTTTTCAACGTCAGATTTAATAAAAATAGAGAAAAAAAAATTATTTTTTTCAATAAAACTCGGAAAAAATAGTTAATGTAATTTTGTTTTCAATGTTCTTGTTATTGTTCATAAAACTACAACTTATTATCTATCGATCACAACAAACCGCGTATTGATAGCGTTAATGTTAATTAAATGAGGAAAGGTTGAAAAAAATAGATATTGAAATTTCGTGCGGCCAACATTTTGAATTTTTAAAATCTGAAAACCCAAACGTTTTCAGGGGCCGGACTACCATATTTTCCTATATTATTAAGTCGATATTATTATTTTAATTATTTTTGTCGCTTGAAAAACCATTTTGCAAAAAATTTTCAATTTTTCGAAAATTAAGTGTTGAAAAATTGTTTTCTAAAATATTGCATTGTGTCCTCTTCTAGTGTATAAAATTCCCTACAATTTTGATGACCACAATTTTTTTGTGTGATGAAATCTAAAAAAGTTATAGATGGAAAACTGTTGTTTTCACGTGCTCCAAGCTGTGCTTGCAAGCTGCGTGGCAAGCTTCAGCGGGATCATCTCAAGAATTTAGGAAAGTAGTCTATGATACTTTCGTTTAAAAAAATCAAATCCAGTTACCGAAATGTTTCCATTAAATATTCTTACTTCCCCGGACTACTTACCATATTGCGACTTTTAAGTAGATCATATATTGTCTTCTTTCTAGGTACTATTAAACTGGTTCGACCCCTCTGTAAGCTACCCAGAATGTTTCCCAATACATGAAGGACCTCATCAGATGATCTGAAACCAACAATATTTAAAATATTTATTCAACTCAACGTTTCACGGTAAATATGAAGAAAAAATTTTGCTTTCAAATTCGATTAAAACTATACTGACCATCAAAAAAGCAATTATCAACTGGTTTTATTCACGTTATTATCTCTGTTATTAAAAAAGATTAATAGTTTTCAAGCGATATAAAATGAACTAAAAGTAATATTAAATCATAACATACCCTGTATAGTACAAAATGTTTTTAAAATGTGGCCATTAAACTAGGTACATTTTTTTCATTTGACATTTTTTGATATCTGCCAATTATATGAAATAAATCAAAGCATATACGGTAGGCCACACTGTATGTTTCAACAGTTTAATTTGTTTAATTTCAATTAATGAATAAAAGTTAAAAATTTAGTGATTTTTTATGAAATAAATTTAATTTATGTTTTAGTATCTAAATTTGTATTGTTTACTGTACAATGACACAATGTACAATAAACTTTTATTATTAAATCCCTAAGGCCAGATGCAGAGTCAACGAAGTGAAATGTTCTTTACATAACACTTTTATTGCCTATTATTTTTTTAGTCTGTTATTTAGGTAGCTTTAAGATAAAACTAATTATAAAGTTGATTTAGAATTACCACATATACACATTAAAATACAGTTTATATTATGAGTAATTTAGAAGTTATTTTTATACCAAAATAATTTTTTTAAAGAGATAAGACCTATTATGAAATTATATCCGTTTTATTTACAGGAAACATATTAGTATTGTGAATAATCTCAATTTAATTTACTAATGTTGGATTAATATTATTGATAAATTTATTATAGCATAATCTGCAACAACCTTGTTATTTTTTTGTTATCAATTTTGTTTATTACAGAAAGTTATGTAAACTTTAATTGAAAACAATTTTTTAATATCAGTGACTAAGAAATTCCATAGTCTTGATCAGAAACTTCAAGGTATATCCCACATTAATTGTCAAGTTAAAGTCAACATCCCACATTTTTTTGTTTTGGAATGAGTGATGTAAGCTTATCACCATGCTGACTTCCCAATTTGATATCGAATATCTCCAGTAAAAATTACAAGACTCATCGTCAATTAGTTCTTGTTGTTTGGATAATGCTACGCTGTTGACTGTTAAAATTGTATTCAAAGAAATTTTCATTTTAATAAAACATATTAACCCAGTCAGTGAATGGTTTAAATCAATACTGCCCATAAAAATTGCAAATGATTTATTGTATTTAGTTGATTGTTGCCGTTATAAATGTATGGGTGTGTAAAACTTATGTACACATTGTTGAGTGATATTAACTAGTAAAATTGGATATTGCAGCTTAAATTTGATAAGCAAAATCCCAATATATTACTAAAAAAATTTATGATGTCTCAAGTTATTGCTTCTCATTTAAAAGATAAAAGAAAACTTTAATGGCATTCCAATAACATTTTAAAACTTTTAGCACTACCAAGAATTGCTAATAAATGATTTACATTATTATATTTAAAAGGTGCAACTGATAATTAGTAAAACAATCTATAATACTACTAACACATATGTAAAGGAAAAAAAGTCTATAATGAGTAGACAATCACATAAAAAATGTAACCTTATAAAGTACCAATACCAGGGGGTCAATTTTTGCTATGTAGCAAAGCGAATGATATCGTTCGAAAACATGACCTTCTTTGGACATATTTACTAACTATATAATAATTAAGAGGCAAACAAAAAATGAAAAATACGATGAATTTGATTGTCGTTAATGTCAGATGACATATGATTTTTCATAATTTCATAAATTTTCTTCTTTTTAAGACTAAACCAGTATGTCCAGCTCATGTTTTGCTGTGTTGCCATGTCGCTTTCACTTCCAAGCATATACGTTACGGCTGGTTACGAATGGTGGTGAAAAATTCGAAAACGCATTATCATTTGCTATGTAACATATTCTTAAATTAACATATGAAGTCAAAAATTAACCCCCAGATACACAATAAAAAATGTAATATGAATAAAGGTAGTTTTCATTTGTTTTACTCACTTAAATTTGTAATGTTTACCAACATCGTCAATGTGGTAAATAGCTTGTTGCAAATGATTTGCTGCATCTTGAACCTGCTGTAATTTCCATGGATATTCGCTTTGAATCGTTGTACGTACAGTTGTTGCAGTTGTCTGCCTCACAACTTTGAAGTTTATATCCTATTAACAAAATAAAAAGTTCTACATTCATTTATTGATAATTTCGTATTTTGCCTATAAATTTGAAGTAACTACATTGTAATAAAAATAATTGAATGTCAATGTCAGTTTTATTGTTAATACCTACTGCATGTGTAATACTATCTCCTGTTAATGTGACAACACATTTCAACTGATCAGCAGGTACTGATAGCACAAATTTATCTTGTTTTGCAGAATTATCATGTCCATATAAAGCAACTGGAAACCTCCTAGCACACTCCTAAAACGAAAAACATGAATAATGACTTCTAACATTAAATTGAATAACATACCACAAGTATTTGATGAATTTGGTCGAGACCTTTATGAACTTCTTGATTTAACACCCATTCAAATTCCTTTTGCTATAAAAATTAAATATAATTAATCAATAAAATTTGACCTAATTGAACCAATGTTGAAATTGATTTATTACCAAATTTGTAGCCTCTTCCTTTTCACACTCCGTCATTATTTTATTTTTCGAATTGATTGATTTTAGTTGCTAAATATTCTTTAAATCCATTTACTGTTTAAAGTGCTTACGTTAGGAGCATTTTTCGCTACAGAAACTATTTTGACAATTTAAAATTGTGCCTGTCACCAGAGTGTCTCTGCTGTCACTCCATAGGGACAGGGACAACTGTCACTGTCATCATAATAACAAACAACTACACTACCGATAAAAGCCAGTTTTACAATAGATAAATAAAATGGCAGATAACCGAAATCCGGGACGCATTAACAAATGTCGCCAATATTTGCCTACTTTATTAAAAAAAATTATGGATAGATGGCAGAGTAGATGTAAAATACAATAAAAGTCAAGTATATAAACAAAAAAGAGGTGTGACAAGTTTTTGAAATAAAATAATTTTTTTTAAGACCAGAAATTATTTAACTAATAATTGCATAAGGAATTACATAATGTCACAAGACATTATTCTTACTGGTGAGTTTGTAAATGTTTTTGTCAAAGATACATTCATAAATTAATTTAAAAATAACATTTTAATTGATATTAATTAAGTAAAACCTGAAGTTTAATATACCTAATTTATTTTTATCAGGGAATTTGGATATGCTCCACAGTTTATATGACTTTAAAGCTACATATGCCAAAACATTGAGTTTCAGAAGTAATGATTACTTTTTACTTCACCAAACAAACACCAAACACAAAAATTGGTGGGAAGTAATTAATGAAAGGGGTGATATGGGCTACATACCCTCTAATTATGTGGAAACAGTAACAGTTAATCCTTCGTTTTTCTTACAATTCCTAGACAACTGTTTAGTAAACTTAAAAACACCTTCAGAATGTTCAATTCATGACAAGAGTGATATGATAATGAGGCTAAAAGAATTAAGGAAACAAATAGAGCAGCTACCAGAGGTTTCCAAAAATTCTGTTGGTGTTGATAGCGACGAAAATCCTCCCCTATTATTTAAAAACTCGGATGGAAAGATAGAATCTATAAATTCTTCTAGTAGTGGTTATTCTGAAAGGATAAATAGAAGGTTTGTAATAAAACAATGTAATTGTTACCTAGTTACTTTTTATTTAATATATTTTACAGTCTTAATGAAGATCCAATAAAACCTATTCAAAAATCTATAAACAAAACTAGTATTCGGAAATCTATTGAAAATATTAATGAAGATATTAGATCTGAAATGTACAAAGAATGTAAAAAGTCTGACTCCACTGTTTCAAGCTCATTAAGCAGTAATGTCTCCCCCCCTATTACACATCACTCTGTGTATGATCTGGTAGAAAGTGTCAGAATCAACACTCAACTTTCACATGAGATGTCTAGGATTGCAATGGTCACTGTCATTCAAGGGTGAGTATTATTATTGTGTTTTTTCATACATCTTTTTCTGCTTGCTTCTAAAATTGAATTTATTTTGAGATTTGCTCCACATATTTCATAAATGATTCAATGGCTATATAATCGCCATACACTTTTGTGATATTGTATAATTTTATATTCCTGTTAATGATTTTAGGTAACTTGTACATTAATTCTTGTTATTTTTTTCATTTATTAGATTACATGAGTTACTTCCTGCTTCCGTCTTTCCATATCTCAGTACAATTTTATCACATTCACAAGCTTCCTTAGTGGACGATGTCCAGATAGATCAAACACATGATGCTAGTCGGTTGAAGATTATTTTTAATGAACTGACTTCTTGCAAGGAGGATGCTCAACAAAGAAGCTGGATGTTACATGAGGATGAAGAGGTCATTAAGGAGTATATTATTGAGATGATTTCAATTCTGGTAATGCTTGTTATCAAATTTTTGTAAACTTAATAAGAATCAAAGTTTTAATCCTCAAATGAGCTATATCTATAATTTTTGAAAGATCCAACATTTTCTCTTTCAGTCTAATGCAGATGCAAGCATATCTAGACATGTCATTTCTTCTGACCAATATCATGTTATTACCACTCTGATTCAGTATTACCAAATGGAGACAAGGTGGTCCATTAGACAGTTATTATTACAAGCATTTGGAGTTTTATGTAGTTTAGATAAAACTGTTATTAACATCATGTTGAATTCTGTTTTGCCCAGTGAACTGGCCAGGTAAGTGAACAAGAATTCAAACAAATATAAGGATAAGGAACAGATTTATCAACCAAATTAATAAATATTTAATATACAGTGTGAACAAGAAATTACTATAATGTAATGATTTTTTTTCTGGTTGTTTACCATTTTAAGAGTTAGACTTGGTATTTATCATATATCTTCTGTATGTTCCTTGTGGTATTTTCATTATTATTTTGGTTGTTTTTGGGAAATAACCACCGACACAATATTTTTTTATATTTTCATTTTTAAAGTGAAGCAATATTTTCTAGAGATATTGTGACAAATCCAAGAAACATTCCAAAATTAAATTATTCATCTTTATTATTAACAATGGTATTTTCGATGGGAGAGCTCATGCCAGTAACTCATGTTGGTAAGTCACAACAATTTTAACATCCAATTTCTGGAATTTAGGGCAAATACTTTAATATTTATAAGAGCAGCTCTGATGGCGGATGAGTAAAAGGTTTAATATATTTCAGATTTTTTGGGAAAGAGGTTCTTATCATTCATTCTTGATAACATTGAATATCCCCCAGATACTGATTTAGAAGAACAAATCCCAGATTTGTTTTTGAATTTAATTATCTCCTTTAACCTTCAGTTTTCGGAGGAAATTGAGAATCCAGTATTGGCAGCTTTAGAGGAAAGAGACGTAGCTAAATCTTTTACAGAAAAAATTTTGTTACTCATTAATCGAGAAGGTGAGAAAACTTACTCAATTACATTTATTTTACCGATTTTCTTCTTAAATTTTATTTGTAGAAGATCCTATTAAGATTTTTGATCATGAACCAGCTCCGCCTCATTCAATTCTGAAGTTATTCAACGACTTATTCAGTCGCAGATCTACTTCCGATTTGTTCTATACAAACGATATTAAAGTTCTTATTGACATAATCGTTAGAAATATATCGGATTTGTCTACAGGCGACATGGTAAGTATACAGTAAACCAGTAAAATGTTATTTTTGTATATTTATCAAAACAGTTTTCTCTTTTCAACGTTTTTGATATTCAATATTATTTTTGTATTTACAGAGACGGAGGCTGTATTTGGAGCTGTGCCGTAGAGTGATGCGAAACACAAATTATGAAGAACACAAACACAAAGTTGACGAAATTTTAAAATGTTTCACGAGAATATTTTGCGAGGAAAGCGAGTTGAGTAAATTCGATCAGAAGTTAGTGAAAGAAATTTCGAATGAATTTCCTCATCTCTTTAAGTAAACCAACCACATACGTATCTTGGCTGTTTATTTATATGTGATATTTTTCCAATTTGATTTTTTTATATCAAATTATTTTTTAAATTTGTAGTTTATTGTAGTTTTAGTTTTAAAAGAGATGTTTATCAAAATAGTTGAGTGTTTGTATGGTAGTAACGAGTGTCTGGTCTGACTGATAATTCCTTTTATTTCAACTTGTCAATTGTTATCTTGCAATGCCTCAATAATTAAGCGAAATTTCCGAAGGTACATCGATTTTTTATTTAATTCATCATAATTTGACGTAATATTTATTATACTAGGTCTTATAGACTTTTTTTAAATGAGACAATAAGTATGTTATTCGTATTTTACAATTTAGATAACTTACTTGTAGAACCATTCAATAAAAAACTAAAGGAGGACACCTGCTGTCAAAATAAGGGAAACCACATGGCAGCTCAATATGTTGTTTCACCCTTACCAGTGCCGAATCATTTTTAAAGGCTGTAAAACTGGTGATTTCTAGAACTGTACCTACTATAATTTTCTTACATTGTATTGTATATGACCGAACGAACTATATTTAACGAAAATTTCCCAACATTTTATCAGACTGACGTATATTTCCCAACATTTTATCAGACTGACGTATATTTAACTAATTTGACACTTTTATGACGAATAAATTTATAAAATTTCCATTTCTTCTATTTGTCGTCTACCAAATAAATTATTATTTTGGGAAACACTGTACAGTTGCTATATAATACAAACACTCAATCACGGCCTAGAATTTTTGGTATGTGCTATATATTTTCATAGTTACCATTACATTAATATGGAAAGAAAAGAAAAAAAAAAGATATTTTATTATCAAAACTCACTTAATTGCAAAAATTTATTTGAATATTGTAGCACGTTTTTGCTATATGACATATTTTTGAAAATATTTGCACTATTTTATATTCCAATGCAATCATGTAATAACTAGTTTTTACATGTAATATTCGCTCAAGGAGTTTTTTATAAAACTCAAAAATATCCATACCCCAAAATATAATTGGTTTTTGAACAATACCATCATAAAGTAGATATTTATGTATGTATATTATATTGGGGTGACATTCACTGAGACCTAAAATATCTATTGTGCCCCCTTACTTCTACTTAGCTCCTGAGGAAAATCTCGGAGACTAGTAGCTCCTTTAAACCTATTTCCCGGAGGAATTTTAGGATATCTGCAGGCTTTAACTTTGGTAAATGTCCTTCTTCTATCCAGTAATCCCCTAGGTGTTGTGCCATAGGATTCTGAATTGCTGTGCAATTCGCAAGTATGTGGATGGAGGCTTCTTCTTCCATGCCACATAATCTACATTCTTCTTCCTCTACTATTTTGAGCTTTTCCAGGTGCCCATTCAGGCGACAATGTCCCGTTAGGATCCCTGTTAAAACTCTTAGTGCAGTTTTACGTTGACTTGGGCATTCATTTGATCTTGATAGGTTGTAGTCACCTAGAAGTATCTTTGATTTTCTAAGCCAGATCTTCTCTTTTTTCGGCTTTGCCTATTTCTTCCAATATTACATTGGAGCTGATACCGCAAAAGGGTTCCGGCCCCCCAAAAGGGTGTTTCAGTCCCCCTCTTTACTAGTTCATCTGCAATTTCATTTCCTTCTATTCCAGTGTTTTTTGGAATCCACAGTAAGGTGACTATATTGTTTTCGCCTAGTTCATTGAGTTTGCCTATGCATATCAAGTAGGTATAGTCGATGTCACGAATATAAATGTACTTATACGTCAGTTTCGGATTCAGTAAGATGGCATCGACTAAAAGGTACACTTGTGAATTCCCTCAATATTAAACCCAAAACAACATTTTTTTCAGTTATCATTTTTCCCACTGACTGCAGTTTAGTTTCATCAAAATACAGCGCATCACACACATTTTTATATATAGATGAAACTGGTAGCAACGGGTCTCCATTGTCTTTCTCGTCAGTAAAATAAACGTGTACATTATACAGATTACGAAAAAGCTTAGTTGGGCATACGATTTACACAAGTACGACAAGGTTAATATGAACAACACTACTTGAAAGAGAGAGAAGAATTGTTCGCCCAGTCCCCTCTACCAAAACCAGTGGGCGTGTGTTAATTGCCCTTCTTACTTTTTAACGTTGTGTTGCCAAATATACTTATCTGTAAAAGTTATTCCCAATTTTTTCTATCGTTGTTTTAAAATTTTCAACGGCATTTTATGCGGTAACAATGCAAATTCAATAACCCAACAACCAATAATTGTTAAATCGAAAATAGTGTACATATTTTATTTATTGCAGATTGTAATTTGTCCAAATTTTTTCTTGAACTCTATTATGTTATTCTTATTTTCATTTGTGTTGATCTTACTCATTTTTCAAAAGATTAAATGAGAATTTTCTGTTGCCGGTTGAAAGTATTTAGTTTTACCTAATAGTGCGCAGTATAGTGGATTAACTCGAAACAAAGTTAACGATAACGAGATACAAATATCATTCTTCTGGCAACAGCGGCTAAAAGGTCTGTTCCAGTCGGAATCAGAAACGATCAGAGAATAGTCGATCATTGCAATCAGTGATAGGAATTACGCGAAAGTAAACTCTGTTTGCTATGACCAGTTATTCTCAGATCGTTTCTGATTGCGGTTGGAACAGACCTTAAAAGTACCTACATACCTAAGATGGGCAATGAACCCACGCCCACCTGTTTTGGTAGATGGGACTGAGCGCACAATTATTCTCACTCTTTCAAGTAGTGTTGTTCATATTATCCTTGTCGTACTTATGTAAATCATATGCCCAACTATTAAGCTTTTTCGCAATCTGTATATTGATAATTAATGTATCTTCATCTAAAGCACGTCTCGGCTTATTCACAAACTCTTCCGAATCAGAATCTGTACTAGAGGATATTAATATATCTACTCACTACAATGATAGAGTCTGCAGAAACTCTTGAGCTGTGACCTTGAGAAGGTCTGTGCGGTACACAAGTGCAATATATGTAAAGTGGAAACGAAAAACATTGTGATAGATAAAGTAGGTATGTGTACTTTGTGTTTCCTATTGAAATTGAAAGATTTCATAAAACTTTTAAATATGTACGGTTTAATTTTAAAATGTCGGCTACAAATTAAAAAGGCAATGGAACTACAAGGTAGGTTGAAAATACGGAATGATTATTTGGCAAATCGTCAATGGTAGGGGAAACTGGCCTAAAATGACATACTCGGGTAAAATGACATATTGGCCATATTGCTACTCTGAGAAGTGACAACGCCGCCCTAAGTACCTAATTGCAAACGTTCTTCATCCGTGATCTCAGTCTAGTTTATCCCTATATATTCCTTTTCTCCTTATTTTAGTGTAGTTAAACTTTTGTTTTGTGATTTGGGTAAAATGACATATGTCATTTTAGGCTGAAGTGCATTTTTATTTTTATTTCAGATAATATGGTTGGTAAATACACGAGAAAATCGCTTCGTCAAAACTGGAGCGAGGTGAGCATGCGGGAGGCTATTCAAGCAGGTCGAAACGGTGATATAGGTTGGTTGGCAGCATCTACAAGATATGGTGTACCTCAAGACTTAGACGCAGAGCACAAGATAAAAATAAAAACATTAAAGGGCTCAAAAAAGGCTTAGGTCATTTTCAACCTACATTTTCTGAAGAACTTGAGCGCCAAATAGTGGAACATAAAAAAATTGGAAACGTGCATGTTTGGGTTAAACACGAAAGAGGTAAGGCAGTTGGCGTTCCAATTAGCTGAAAAGAAGAAGTTTGCCCACCGATTTAATTAAATAAAAAAAGCTCTAGTTGGGATTGGCTTTTGAGCTTCAGGGAAGGTAACCCAGATATTTCACTTAGAACTCCTGAAGCCACATCAGCGGCTCGTGCGCAGGGATTCAATAGGCCGCAAGTTAAGAAATTTTTTGATATACTGGAACGTGCCGTGGCGGAAAATAACATCACATTTGACCGTATCTATAATGTAGACGAGTCCGCGCTTTCCACGGTTCAACGGCCGCAAAAAATAATGGCTACAAAAGGAAGAAAGCAGGTTGGTGCCATTACGAGTGCAGAACGGGGGGCACACACTACTGTAGTTTGCGCCATGAATCCATTAGGTAATTTTGTACCACCAGCTTTGATTTTTGCAAGAAAGAAGTGGAAGCCAGAGTTGATTGATGATGCACCAGCTGGAACATTAGGCTTGTGTCAAGAATCGGGCTGGATGACGGACAAGCATTATATAAAGTTTACACACTCATCCCAAGACAATAAAACTCTACTACTACTTGATGGCCACGTTAGCCACTAGCAATTGGTAGTTATTAAGATGGCTAAAAAAATGGTGTTATAATGATTTGCTTTCCTCCACACTGCACGCACCGGTTACAACCCCTGGACGTTTCATTTTTCGGCCCATTATCCGCTTATTATAATCAAGCAATTACAAAGAGGCTCAAAAATAATACTGGTCGAACCGTAACTCCATTTCAAGTGGGAAAGCTATTTGCTGAATCCTATGGACGGAGTGCATCAATGGAAAATTCCGTTAGTGGGTTCAGAAAAACTGGAATCCATCCTTTCAACGCAGATATTTTTCCCGACTGGATGTTTCATGCTTCTTTAATAACTGACATTCCTGAACAAAATGATCCTGAACCAGGAACATCAGACCATCAGCCTCCACTCACACTCCCACCACCATTGGACGGTATTGAGATAACGGACATCCCTGGACCATCAAATATCTCTAAGATAACTCTAAATGAAGAAGATTCACTAGACTGTATCCGAATTTCCATAGAGAGCATAATTCCAATACCAAAGGTTTCCACGTCTTTCATACGATCAAAGCGCAAGAGACAAGGGGCGATTATGCTGACCTCAACACCAAACCTGGAAGAAGTCCTGGCTAAAGAGGATCAGAAACGCTTAGTGTTGGAGCAAAACGAAACCAAGCTAAAGTCAAGCTGTGGGACGATGAAGATGAACAAGAAACCCAAGATCCATTTGCTGGGATTGAAGATAATCAGGAAGATGAGGCATGTATTGATTGCAACAGCCTTTATTCCAAGTCGAAACCAGGCGAGCTTTGGCTGCGGTGTCAAAAATGTGAGAAATGGAGTCACGCCGAGTGCGCTGGTGTTTCCCCCCGAACAAAGTTATTCACTTGCGAACTTTGCGATTGATTTTGGTTTTGCTTTTTGTTAAATCTTGGATTTTTTTACGTTTAGCTGGGTATGTTTTCCCTTTTATTTTTGTTTACGTTACCTTTATTTTCGTGTTAAAAATTAAACTATTTTGTAATGCTTCTTCCTTTTTTTATTTTCCACCTTTCATATAAAAAAACTACCTATGTCATTTTACCCTAGTATTAGCGTAAAATGACATACTGCACAGTTTTTATTAATTTGGGTGTCATTTTTACAAATCGTAAAAGTTTGCGGTTTTGTGCCTTTAATAGCTAGAGTCATAAACTAAGGAAGCCATTAAACTCCAAATGGATGCTTGAATATTTGTCTCTCAAGTTTAGGCCAGTTTGCCCTACTGGCTGTTTGTGGATTTACTATTATCGATAATAATAGTTAATGTAGGTTATGTTATAATGTGCTATGACAAGTTGTTACATGATTTTTTTTACTGCGCTTTAAAGGTACAAATTAAAATATAAATATTAAGATTTTACATCTATATTTATTAAATATTGTGTAAATAGCATGTAACTAAAATAAATATTTTTCATGTAACTCAAATTAGAGTTATGTTTACAGTTATATAAATAAATATGTAGGTAACAAAAAATGTGTTCTTATTTATAAATGTTTATAAAGATAAAAAGTTGAGTTTTCTTTTACACTTCTCCAGTCATCATCTCCATGAATTCTAAAACATAAAAAGGAAATATGAATATTTTTTGTAACATATACAAATATAAATGCAAACTTGAAACACTAGAAACGCGTAAGTGTTTCATGATTGTAGTAGAATTTTACAAAATTTAGAATATGTCTATTTTTGGATGCAGGGATTTTAAGTTGATTTTAATTGATTTGATTCTTCGACGACTTACTTGTTAAGCTAATAAGACACGTATATCCAAATTTACATAGACAGGATTAAACTTGACTGCAACCTCTTTGATTAAGTTTTAAGGCGCAGTTACACGATCCACAATTCCGACCGGTGAACCGGTATAGTTCATAGTTCTACCGGTCCCTTCTACTGTGAAATTTCACGGAATAAAGAAGTGATCCGTATTGATTCGAGTAGGTGCAACACAACGTAGTAGGTGCTATAGCATATTGTACTTACCATCAAAATCTACTGTTCCGGAACCGTCTGTGTCAATTTCTTCAATCATCATGTCTAATTCCTTGTCTGTTAGTTGGTCATCTAATTCTCTTAAGATTTCACGGAGGCAGGTAGTAGGGATGTAGCCATTTCCTGGAAATAATATAATAAATACACACTATAAAGGATGCCATAGTCACATAATACTAATAAACAACATTTAAGTAGGTACTCCAAATAAAAGTACAAACTTGTCCTCAAATCTCTCTCCAACAGCTTGCAGTTTTTCTTTGATATCATGGGATCTGGGGCGATAACTTTATAATCATTGGACACGTTCAGACGGGTTCAACGGTTGAGTGGCTAACTTGGCGGTTGCGTTCAGGCGGGATGCTGTCGTTCTGCTGACTCTCATCTGTTGAGCATCAGATGCAGCGGTAATTATTTTCGCTTTGTTTACTAAGCGCTGTCAATGATGACAGAATATATATTTTGTAATCCTTGACGCTGTCAAAGTGTTGGGTTAATGATGGAAATGAAAGGCATGTTTTTTATTCACCGGTAGATCCACCAATTCACCAACTGCGTTTTTATATTCAGATTGAAGAAATGACGCGTTCATTTATTATCTACTGTGTTGCATCAACCAAAATTGCAAACCATTCCACCGCTGATTCGAGATGGTGGATAAATTTGGTGGTTTACAAAATGACAGCTTAACCTCAAAAAGTAAGGATTTGAAGCGGTTAGAGCGAATTATTAAAGAAATGGACGAATAAATAGAAATCGATTTAGAATGGATAATAAAGTATTGACTGCACTATTAACAGCGCCAGAAAAGAATTTTCAAGTGGTATCGATTGTCAGTTGACAGATATAATGATGAATGATGTAAACAACAACAACTGCGTTTTTTTGTGTGCCACTGGTGACTCTAACATGTCAGTGCAGCGGAGACTGACGTCAGTCAACCAATGGTGAATCAATGATGTAAAAAAAACGTGCCTAAACTTGTAGATTATAGAGTAGTATAATAATAAATAATGAAATAATGGTATCCAATGAAACTGGAAGAATATTACTAGAAAGTTAGGTTATGTGCAACCGCTAACAGTCGCTGACTGCCAGCATGCTCAACATGTTTTGTGCTTAGTTTCAACTGTTGAGCCAGAGTGAGCACGACTATTGTCTCTAGGAGAAGGCTATCAAACTGAAGCCACGTAACTATGAAAATAATGTTATTTATTTATTACTAAAATGAATTGAAGTTCACATTTGAAAATGAAATTTAAGTTATAGTACCTACGTACTTTATTAAAGTATATCTACTGCCTCTTTATTTATATAAAGTTAATTGAAATTTTAATATATTATATATTATTAATCGGAACAAGTGTAAAAGTAAAAGTTTGGCGATTAACCAATGTTTCCTATCATTCAGTTCAAACTGTAATTAATGAATATTTGATCCAGATGGTAAAACTAATGAAAACTATAAAACAAACAAACTTGGCAGAAGCAGGATATTCTTACAAAATATTTATTCAGGAACGGACTACACTCATTCGTGGTTATCAAATCATTAAAGTCCACTATTTCGGTTATTTTGGATTCTATAGTTAATTCCCCATTTATACAACTACACTGCTCCAGTACTGTATATTTAACTCTAATGTGACAGACCTGAACGATTTGATGACAGTTATGTACTAAATAAGTTAGTTGTAATTACCTGCTTTGTCATATAACCTGAATGCTTCTTTAAGTTCTTTTTGCATGGCTTCATCATCTTCTTCAACAATGAATTTGGCAGCCAAAGTTACGAATTCTTCAAATTCAAGACGTCCAGATTCTAAAAGAAAGAAGTAAATAGTACTAAGACAGCAAAAAGCAGATGGTTGTTTTGTTCTGTTTTACCGAAAATAAAACTGATAATTCATCTTTTATACAGTACGCATGTTGTTATTGTATAACTTTCAAATTAATTGTGTTTTTGAGTAAATGCCAAAAATTATAGCGAATTAATAGCTACATTGAGACACTGACAGTTATACACAAATATCTCATTCGTTATTTTAAATAAAAAACGAGATATTTAGTTTATTTTTGGTGGAAAAGCATTAAAATAGAATTTCAAAAAAACACAAATAATTATGCGAGTCTGTAGGTTGAGAAATAATTTCGAAAAAACATGCAGTCTAAAAATTTGCTTGGTTTAATTTGAAAAAAAAATTTATTTGACTTCTTTTCATGGGGATTTATGAAAAGTATGGTGTAAAAAGTACAAAATTATACTGAAAAAAAAAAATAATAAGTACTTATAATTGGCACGCTGATGATTATCCAAAACTAGCATTTTTAACATTTCGCATTTGTATATATAAAATTCTTATATTTTAAAATAATATAAAACCTTTGAAAGAGATATGCTGTCCATAAGCTGTTAAATTTATAAAACAATTTAAAAATTAATTTTAGAACTAATAAAGTTGTTAATATACTCACTATCAGCGTCTACTTCTTCAATGAGTTCTTCCAAAATCTTTTTATCGAAGGGTTGACCCATAAGACGCAAAATGTCGGCTACCATGTCACATGGTATGCTTCCTGATTTTTGGCTGTCGAAAGCTTCAAAAGCTTTACGGAGTACTGAAAATAGAAAACAAAAATAAAATTATCCTACATTGCAAAACTTTTCTTTTTGTTAAATAAAATAAGAATATTAATATCTATTTATGTAACGAGTACATAATATTATTGGACCAGTCGCAGTTTATATAATAATAAAGGCCAATAAAGCTGCAACAGCGCTTGTGTCATACACGTCTCCGACAGCGAATACGAATGCTCAGAAAGAGCCGTTAACGTCATAATATTTATGTTAAACCGGCTAGAGTTTAAGGTTATCAAAAATCCAACTCATAAGACGTAAGCTCTATTTTGACAGCCTATGACATTTGATAACTTCAAACTCCAGCCGGTTTTACGCAATTAGAATGACGTTAACGTATCTTTCGAATACTTGTACCCTTTTTTCAATACAACTGTACCTAATTTTGTAACGTTATTCAAATACCGAGTGACCTTTATTTTATCGCAGGTATCACTGAAATAGAAGGAAATGAAATAGCAGATGAACTATCAAAGAGGGGGACTGAAACACCCTTTTGGGGACCGGAACCCTGTTGCGGTGTCCGACCCAATGTAATATTGGAAGAAATAGGCAAAGCCGAAAAAATAGAAGATCTGACCATTGGAAAGATTTAGTAAGACTTAGACAATCAAAGATTCTTCTGGGTGACTACAACCTGTTGAGATCAAATGAATGCATAAGTCAAAGTAAAACTGCACTAAGAGTTTTAACAGGGATCCTAACTGGACATAGTCGCCTGAATGGGTACCTGAAAAAGCTCAAAATAGTGGAGGAAGAAGAATGTAGATTTTGTGGCATTGAAGAAGAAGCCTCCATCCACATACTTGCGAATTGCACAGCTATTCAGAATTATAGGGCACAATTCCTAAGAGAGTACTGGATAGAACAGGGACATTTACAAAAGTTAAAGCCGGTAGATATCCTAAAATTCCTCCGGGAAATAGGACTAAGGCAGCTGCTAGTCCCCGAGACTTTCCTCAGGAACTGAGTAGAAGTAAGGGGGCACAATAGATCTTTTAGGTCTCAGTGAATGTCACCCCAATATACATACATACATTTTATCGCAGGTAACGTCAGATTCGACATCTTGTGAAAGCGATACACAATGACATACCCACGAAATCACATTTGAAACTTGAAACAGCATAAGCAACTTAGATTTATCCACTTTTGACTCATTTTGACACTTTGAAAATATCAGATCGTGACTGCTGGTATAAGATTTTAAGAAATATCTTTCATTTTTTTAATAGACTGGAAAATGTATGCAAATCCCATATAAATTAACAGACTTACATAATTAAATCAAAACAAAATAATATCAACAAATCGATTCCGAATTAATGATATATAAACACGGTTCCTCCAGTATTTATACATTTCCACAAAAGTTTCATTTTGTATTCTATTTTCGATTCCAAAATTAAATGAACGACGCCAACGCAAGACGCCACATTGAACTCAATCACTGGCCGATTAAATCAAAAATGAAAAATACACAACAAGTGGAAAACATATTCATCAAAATATCAACTGGAGTAATGGCGCAATCGAGGACATAGTTTTCCAAAATTATTCGTTTTGCGTCAGTAAGAATTTTATTTCTTTAATAAATTGTTGTGACGTATGTTTCTACATCAAGATAAATTGTTTGTTACTATTTGAAATTTTTTATCCTAAATATATTCTCATATTATAACAACGCTACATCGATCAACTGAGTAAATTTTCCCGATCTTATGAATAGGTACAACAAAGTAAAAACCAAATCCATATTTTTTAATTCTATTATTCATATTTTTATTTGAGGTTATGTTGAATCATCATTCTTAATTAACTATTAAATTCCATCTTTAACACATTTTTTCTATACCATGATCCTTGTCACTTAGAAGTTGTCGTTTGTCATTTATATTGATCCATTTCTAGTTATTTCACTTTATTACATTATCTTCATGTCACTATTTTTTTGATTAGTTTGATCATGTCGCTGGAATTATGGAAGATGGATTCAATAAGCACCAGCTCTGAATCACAGATTACTCATCTCTGAATATAAAAAGTGTCCGTCGAAAGGCGTTGAATTGGTGGAGCTACTGTAGCAGAGATGGGTGAAATTTAAAGAAAGCGCCAAAAGTTGGTAGAGCAGGATAGAGAAGTAAACAAAGAATTTTCCCATTATTGTTGAATTATTTTAAAAAGCACTATAAAAAGAAATGTGGACGGTCGAGATCAGCTTGGATGCTGGTCCAATTGCTAGCTGCACCTCAGCCTCTTGATTTTTTTTGTCTTCCGGGTTTAGCTTCACAACACCCAGTCCATAACTCTTGTCCCCTGTACTAGTCTGTACAGGTTCTTCTATTGTCTGTCTTCTGTCTGTATTCTGTCTTCTCATTGTCTCTTTATACCCTCCATAATTGGAATGTAGGTTTGAAAAACTGGATTTACCGAAGACTTTTGACATAAAAGTGTAAAATGCGCAAGTGAGAACGCTACCAACATAAGTTTTATCTTAAACCAAGCTTTGTAGAGCTGGACTTGGGAAGAGCACTATAAATATTCAAATCTCGGGATCCGCATTCTTGAATTTTGGGCGAGAACTTCCCTCTCTGTTTCTCTGGAAAGAATTGAACTTTGTTGCTTCGAATGGATCTCCCTAGATATTTCCCAATTTTTAACTGAGTACTTTCTATGTGATGTTCCCTATACTCGCTCTGTATAAGTAATACATTATAATGGTACATCCCTAGTGATTTATGTACCTTGGTAAACGTTGTATACATTCGCTGAGCCTGTTAATTTATGTTTCTAGCCGTTTATTGAGGTGTGAACATATCGCGATTTTTTCAAACGTATTAACTTTATACTGTTAATTAACTGATTGGCTTAAAAAATCAAACAAAATGTATAGATAGAGAGATTCAATGGAATAAACACAAGTTTTAAATTGTATCAGTCTTAGAAAAATCAAACACCAAAACACAAATGTATATTTTTTGGTATACAAATAGAATCTTTACATTTAGAACGATTTCTGGAAACTTATAGTGGAGCTTCTCATCAAATTGCGAAATTTTAGAGTTTGTTGGCAAGAAACGGACGATTTATCGAGTTTTGGCTCGAGGAAAATAATCAACAGGGTGTCCGTAGGAGCATGCCTACTTTAATATCTTTACATCTGCTTTAAAAGTTGGATTAAAGCCAATAATGAAAGTTCTGTGAAAAATGATATTTCTATTTTCTTTTTGAAATTTGAAATGTTACATTTGTGTAACTAATTGAAAAATATTTCTGGAATAAAAAAAAATTTGGTGTGAAAAAAATATTATTTTCAAAGCAAAAAAATTGAGTTTGCTAATACTTAAATCATCACTACATACTCACTAAGTTAAAGAAGTTTAAATTTATTTAGAGTAACTAATATTTTTTCATTATTTGCTTTATCTAGAACACTTTTCTAAGAAAATTTTACAGAGATTAGCAATCCAATGTGTCAAAACTGTGCTTAGTTTACATCGATGGACCAAAATCAAATATTTCATCAGCACCGGCTGAAATAGATGTAGACTAAGATTGAGCGCAGCAGTATGACTCGCTGCTACTACAAATTTGCGAGCAGGTTTTGCGCAGAACAAGTCATCTTCCTCTTTGTGACATTTTTGGTTTATGGTAAGCTCAGAGTGTTGAGTCATTGTTCAACTTGGGAACGATATTAAATAACTGTAATGTACAAAGGTTAGCATGTCAGTGTGTCACTGGGTCATAAGAATCACTTTTACAGCTGCGATGAAGGTTCCATTGAACTGCACTACACATATTTATACAAGGCGATGCCACATATTACTAAATAGTCAGCAGCCCTTACCCCAAAAGCATAGCATTGATCATCTGAGATATAGCTTTAGAAATAAATACAAAATATATATATACTAGGATGAGAAGACTGGAAGGAAAGTTTACCTACACAAGTGGGATCAGCCTGGTATACGGACGGCACAAATTCGTTGGAAGACGTAGGAGCCGGGGAGGTGAAGATCAAACAATAAATAGCTTTGCTAGTTATATTATCGGAGGATGTCACAATTTTCCAAATGGAAATGACAGTGCAATATAAATTAATATGCAGAAAGAACAATACCGTTCAATTGCCATCTTCATAGACAGCATGACGGTGCTTCAATAGAGTTGAATTCTAAACTGGTATATGGGATTGTGTGTGTACTCTGAATAGCTGGGAGACCGTAGGAAGGTTATGGTGATTAATGATACAAGGGCCATAAGAGCTACGAAAAAGCAGATGAAATCGTCAATGACATTTGTTGGACCAGAGTACTTCTGCGGCGTTGCGAAAAAGACAACATAAATGGATACAAAAAAGTGGGTAGTCCATAAACTTACCAGGACAAAGTCAAGCGATGCAGTTCTTAATCGAACGTTCGTCAAAGTTTACGGCAAACTTAGTGAGTAAAGACAGGCATACTGTCAAAACTGTAGTGAATCTGCTAACTGAACACTGAAAGCTGATGGGATTGACAGACAAAGCCATTTGCAGATTCTATAAATTAGTGGAAGAAGCGGCACAACACATCCTAGGCCACTGCCTGGCGAATGTGCGGTTTCTTGTACAAGGCAATGAGAAGCCACCGGTAAGAAACTGCTTGATAGGTTAAGTCTCGAAGGTGATTGGCTACATAAAGAGAGTCGGACTGAAAAATGTTTTCTAGAGAGAGAGAGAAATATGCATTGTCATCGAAAACATTTTAAAATGCTGCTGGAATGGATTGAGAGAGTCGGGCAGGGGAAAGTAATGTAGATGAAGAGGACCACAATAGATCTGAATAGGTCGCAGCAGAATAGGACGGTAGCCACTTCATAACATCTCATCTAATCTAACTGTTACGCATTTCGTACAAGGTTTCTTTGCGTTGAATGCACAATTTGGACAAAACGATACGCTCTTCTTTTTCGTTGGTACTACTCACATTTTATGCTTTGGGTCTACATTTTGTTCATTTTTTATAGCAGACAATCATGATCTACCAAAACATTGTATGTATGTATTTGACTTTGACATTCCCCAATAAGTTTTCGAGACTTTTGTAGCCTGTCTTAAGAAGAAAATCATCAAGTTCTAATTAAATAATTACAAACGACATGTGACAACATGCTTACATTCCAATTAAACTACTGCGATAAATTGCTTGACAGATGAATGTAGTTGTCCTATTTATTTGTTTGATTGTCCAACATACATCTTCACTTCAAAAACTCATTAAGTTAATTGCTGTAAGTAATTTACTGACGTATATCTAATCGGTGTGGTGAAGGGGAACAAAATTGTTTGAAGTATGATAAATTATTGTTATTATACAAGTATATAAGTAAACAGTCCTACAATTATACTCGAATAAAAATATTTTTATTACAGTAAAATATTTTAATGCCGCAGTTAATACAAATATTTTTGAAAATATTATTACCTCAACCTAATGTTTAACAGCATGGATATTAACAGTTATTTAACGAACAAGTGTATTAATAAAGGCTATTAGCAATCGAGATATTTTAATTTTCCATCTACTTTACAAGGTGTATTTTTTTTTATAATTCATTGAAAACGAATAATATTTATTTGTCATAGGTCGGTAAATATCGTAGAAAGTAAATTAGGTTTAGAACTGTGGCACTACAGTGCAGTTAAAGAATTGAAAATGGAACATTTTGTAGCGTGCCTCATAGATGGCGTGCCTTTAATTTTTGAACACGTTGACCCTATGAGCTGGATTTTAACTACTTTCATATAAAAATTGGTAGCTTGATTAATTTTGTGTAAAACAATTGACACTATATAAAATAGGAAACTCCATACAATTCAATATACTCACCGGCAAGCTGTTCTGGTGGAAGTTCATCCTGTAAAAAACCAAAATCGTAAGCTTTCATTTTAGAATAAATATCAAAAAGTGTGTGCAGAGTGCAAAGCATTGTAAACTAAGTTCAAATTTTATCTACGCCCGTCAGATCAGAACTTCTTATCCCTCTAATTTTGCGTGAAGTAAGGAGTTTATTACCGCACGCGTTTTTTTAAATTTCACTGTAATTCAAAAAAAGTAGCATTAAATATATTAATATGTCAAAACCAATTTAAAACCGTCACTGTCACAATCTAAACTAATAACAAGTTACTATATGTATAATTCAACTATTTATTATAAAAATATAAATAAAACAATCTTTACAGTCTTTCAAATAAATTCCTGAATAGGAGCAATGTTGCTAGGAATTGCTTGAAACATTAATCGCTTGGTCATTTGCAGAAACGTCCGAATTTCTCAATAAGTTATGACACTTTTTAAATTAAAACTACCGATTATTTTCAAATTTTAGAGGCGAATATAAAAATGTGTACAGTACACGTGTGTTAATGCTTCACTTCTGAGATTACTAAACTAGTGCTTTGCAAATTTCGCATACGTACGTTAATTAAGCTGGGGAATCAAATTTATCGGAACTCACGCAGCATTAAACATTGATTTTTCGTTTTCTTTTTAAAGCAATAATAATAAATGAAGTTGAAAAAATATATCAAGTTATTATTTATGAATATAGCACCTAACGAATAATTATTTTAATAATAAAAGAATCCACTTTACACCACATAAAAATTCACTACTTGTCACAAAAAAGATAAATATAAATAATATAGCAAGTAAATACCATTTTAAATAATATGTGAGTTCAAAAATGCTTGTAGATTAAAAATCTCAGAAGAACTGAAACCGCATATTCCGCCTCTCCTTATTATTACTTTCAACAAAGTTATAGTGGTTTTCTAGCTTTTCACTTTTATAATTCTATAATCGAGATTTCTGGCCGTACTTAATCCCACGCTTTAAACTCACTGAAATCGTCCACTAACCAATCAGAACATTGGAAACCGACAGCAAAATCTTCGTATTTTTAGATTTAAATTGGTTGAGCGATTGGGTTCACCCACTATTTATTTGATCTGGAAAGTTTATTTAATATTAAAAATTTACAGGTTTCGGTCGATTAAATATACTAGATGTCCTGAAAATGTACTAAATCGAGCTCGTCCATTACGAAACAAATGGGACTATATCTTTGATGATCTTAAACGTAGGTTTATGAAAATATTGAAGAAATGGTTTCATTCATATCAAGACAAACCCAAATACTTAATCATCAGTAATCATGATTTTGTATAATGTGGTTAATAAAACAATGTATTTCAGTCTTTTTAAGTTTTTGTTCAAAAATTAAATCAAAACCTAAACATTTTCAGGACTTTTTGCATAATTATAGATTTTTTGTTATAATTAAAATTAAGTTGAATGTAATATAAAACCCACTTGGGCTATTAATAGAAATAATCTTCCTAGATTTATTGTCAGCTATCATGATTCGAATATAAAATTAATATTCTGATTAAGTATTTTTGCCTCAACTCAAAATGTATATTCAAAAATCAACCAACTGAAATATACAATTTCCATTTTACAAATTGGTTTGGCATCAATTTTACAACCATCAAAATACATTTATTTCAAACTGAAGTTGATTTTAGAAATTGAAATAGACAATATTTCATATCTAATTACTCGTGTCATATATTGATTAAAATATGTGGAAGTTCAAACAAATTGTTTTGGAATAAAATGTAATTTTTTTAAACACCAAAAAACATCATTTCCTGGTTTCAAAGTTGAATGACTTCTATTTGGAATCTCAAATTAAATGATTGCTTTTTCAAGACTGAAACAGTATGACATTCTTGGGTCATTAATATAAAAAATATTTTTTAGAGGTCTAAATTTTTCTTTTTAAAAAATCTTTGATCCTCTGAAGTTGCCTAAACCGGCGAAAACGCTTTGGTGAATATTTCATTCATAAAAAATGAACTTAGTCTTTTTTCAACTTTTCATTTTGTAATAAATGTTAATATACTATAAATCAGAAATTGTAACGAATAATTCATTTTTTATATGGATTGCTGCATCGTCTGCTCCAGCTAGATTCTTTTTCGTAGAGCAATAATAGCTAGACTAAAAATGATACAATTTTGGTGTAAGGTGGTTTCCGATAAAATTAGCAGACGATGCGCATCATTGGTCCAAAACCCTTCTGCGGCGTCGCAAAATCGACAACCACAAGAAAGTGGTTGACACATAAATATCTGGAATAGTGGGAAACTTCACTAGTATAGAACAGGAGAAACAGTTTATCATTGGACATGTCAAAAATTACGGCGGACCTAATAAGCTTAGAAAAAATTGTAAAGCATTAGTAGGTCTGTTAACGTGCAAGCTCAATAGTTGTCAATTGGTGAAGAAAACTGCTGAGCACAGTATATGCCAGTGCGACTGCGATTTTTTGTACTAGGTGAAGAAAAGTCGCCAGTAATAAATTACATGAAAGGTTCAGTGTCGAGGCTTAGGATACATAAAAAGAGTCGGACCGAAGAGTATGAAAAGGTCACAGAGGATATAGCCAATAGCCATCTCTTCAAATCTTATCTAATCTAAGGTGCCTCTCTTAAGAAAAACACCATAACACCACATGTTCGCTATCTCTACTTCTAATTGCAAACTAAAAGTAAAACTTTTTCCCCGAAAATATTTAAAAATAATTAAATTGCATACCTCCCATTTATGCGTATTTTAAAAAAAATCAATATTTAATAAAAACTCATTCCAGGTTAATTTATAAAACAAATAAATCATTACGAATAAATCAATAGCCAAGTGATCTTAGGTAGATTTTTTTTCCAATCCAGGAAATGCAACTAGAAAAGTGATATTTTTGAAATATATTTCAACAAATCTGAAATCGTGATTGAAAATAAAAAATATTAAAAATAAATAAACTTTCCACTTAGATATTCGGAAAATATAATTTTCCGGGATACATAATTTAAAAACTTAGTTAACGGTTTTCTCTCGTGGTCAAAAATATATCGGGATCGGATTTCACAAAAAAAAATATTATTTTAATTCATATAGCTTCTTGCTATAGTGTTACAAAAAATAAGACACAATCTCTAGAAAAAGCTCACAATTATTTGTGTTATTAATAATATCAGCTTGCAATTTAAGCCTAAAATTAAAACAAATAAATCAGCCGGTATCCAATAAGCCAAGTTAATAACAAATTGTTTTCCACACTTCGCACAGCACAAACAAATATTTCACTAATATTCAAATAAATATTGTAATTTAAAAAAAATCACTTACAGCAGACATTGTGATAAAATAACTTTGAGCAAAATTCAAACAAAAAAAATTATAATGACTGCGATGTTGGGGGAGTCTACGCCTACTGATTGAAACAGATCTTCTTCTTGCCTTTATATATTTCCCAAAATAAATTTTACGAGATGAACGATTTACGAATTTGAAGGCTATAACTCTTGAGTTTAATGGTTATATAGACCCCACTGGTCTTACTGTTTTCCAGAACAAAATTTCAAACAGAGATGGAACTGTTACTTAAAAATAACTGATTGTTTATTTATATTATACGAAAATATTTATGTAAAAGCAATTGATATAAAATAAGTACAATACATATATTACGAGAAAAATTTAAACATGATTACTTCAACTGTAAATAATGTATAAAAATATTCTTTGAATTACATCTTAATAGGTTATAGTGCACATAAAGTAAAATTGTCAGCAAAACCATGGTGTAATAGAGAAGAGCAAAACCACCTTTTTTGTGCCAGCACTTATCTAAGACACGTGTCTGGTTGCCCTCTAGACCGTGTGCGGTCTCTATTGAAGCTTCATCATCATCATCATTTCAATTCCGGGGGATTATGACTAGCTCGATAGAGCTGTGTTAAATCCTATTGACGAGGTGGATTATATCAGTGCGGCTATAATATTTTGTCTGTCCTGGCCTCTTTTGTTATAGTTTTCCATTTTCTTCTGTCTCTGCATTTCGTTTCCGTCTCTGATTTTCAATGCTTTTAAATCTTCCTCTACTTGATCCCACCATCTGCTTCGTGGTCTTCCTCTTGTTCTTGTCTTCAATGGGACCCACGTTGTTATTCTCTTTAATATTTATATGTTGGTGCTCTTCTCACAATGTGTCCCATCCATTCCAGTCTCATTGCTTTTATATATCAGACTATATTTTCTCCAACTGTTTCCTTTTTTATTTATATGCTTCTTTTCAATATTCTTTCTCCATCTCTTGGTATGTTTGGTCCAAGTATTGTTCTCAATATTTTCCTTTCTATTATTTTTAGATCTTCTTCTTCTTTTTTGTTTATAGTTGTTTTTAGTGCGTAAGTAATGACTGGTCTGATCAAAGCCTTATAGATTTGTAACTTTGTTTTTTTGCTGATCGATTTAGATTTTAATAGTTTCTTATTTATGCTAAGAATTTGGTTACCTTTTAATATTCCTTCTTTTATCTTGTCTTTACTCCTATCGATGTTCCTAAATAGCTGAGGCTTGATACAATTCCAAACTTGTAATTTTTTATTGTCAATTTTATATCATTGTTCTGTTTTTCTTTCCCCACTCACATACATTTTGTTTTGTCTTCATTTATTCGTGATCCGAATATTTGTGCCTCTGCGTCTAGCTTCTCTACTGCTTTTATTAGACTTTTCTTTGTTCTAGCGACGATTGTGAGGTCGTCGGCATAAGCAATTAGCTGGGTCTCGTTCATTATAATATTTTCCTCGTTAAAGTTTAAGCGAATCTCCCTGTTTTACACCTTTATTCATTTTGAATTCTTCTGATATGTCACCTTGGAATTTTACTTTCCCTTTCGTGTTTTGTAAGGTCCTTTCCACCAATTCCTTAAGCTTCTTTGGGATCACTAGTGTTTTTAGTGCCTCCATAATCTTGGGTCTTATGATTGAGTCAAATGCGTTCCTGAAGTCTATGAAAATGACGTGTAGATTATTATTGTATTTCAGGGATTTTTAAAGGATTTGCTCGATGGTTACTGTTGATTTTCCTGGTCTAAACCCGTTTTGGTAGTCTCCTATGATTTTTTCTGTGTGTGCTTTCAGTTTTTGATTTATTATGAAGCTTTCTCACGCCTATAGTTTCATTTTTTTGACTTAAAAATGATAAGCTGCCCTACCTAATATTTATTTACGAACCTATACAATCATAATTTTGACTGGCAACGACAACCTAATTTCAATACATTTGTTAGGCTATGATAATAAATATTTCCGATGATAAATATTTCCTTCATTCCAGTTCCAGCTTGGTGATGGTTAAATAAAAATTTATTTAATTTTAAATTTAAATTTAATTTATTGTAGAAAATGTACTTATCGAAATAATAACTTTTTTATAATAATTGTCACAGTTAAAACTATTTCCCACCTCTCTTTTTGGACAATAATAGAAATTGTAGTCGTTTATAACGAGCCATTTGCGGGAAATTTTGCAATTTTTAGTTGTTGATATTTAAATTGAAATCTAATTTTATTTCTTTACGACTTGCTGTTTGTTTACAAAAAAAAGGGTATTAATTGTAATTACATGAATAAAACAAAAGAAAAAGTTTTAAGATTTTTGGACAACATCCAGGATACAATGTCATTAAGCAGGTTCATTTAAAGTATATTTAAAAATTACACACCTGTGAGTTTAAAACTCTTTCATACATTTTTTGAATTTTTTTTGGTTGCACATGCATATTATTTTCCTAATTGTTCCTAAATAATAAAAATGCCCAAAACAATAATGCGGATTAAATTTTGCCATAAAACGTATTATAATTATATATCAATTAAGAACGACTTTAGCTATCCTTCAAATTGGCCGGTAACGGTCCACTGAAATTTTACAAAGCGTATCTTTTTAAATTTTCTCTTGCATATCCCACATAGAAATGAAATATAACTTCGAATTTTAACAATCTAAAAATACGCTTCTGCACCTGTTTCTATACTGTTGCCGTGTTGTTTCAAAATAATGTTATAGATTTTTATTTTACGCCTCGTGAAATGTTTGTAAACCAAAAAATTGCAAAACAAGATGTCTTTAAAGCCTTTTATTTACAGAGGACGTTAATACGAAGAACAACTAAATAGTAGAAGATGCGATACAATGTAAAATACATTTTTCACCAAAGCTCCTTTTATTATACAACTCACTTAAAGAGACATTTTAAATGCTACAGGAATTTCGAACTGAGTTTATGTGAACCACCCTATGTAACATTAACTGTTGTAGTATCTGTCTTGCTCTTTATTGGAATAATTTTTCCACTAATCAATTCGTACGTATTTTAAATATTATTTGGACATGAATCGCGTTCATTCATTCGTAGGCACTTGAACTGAATCTTTGTACCATTTCCCATGTTATCTACTACCATTCCTGAAGATTCGTGTCTTCTATAAACGCCACTAGTTTGACTGGAGGGATTTTAAGTAGTTGTAATGGTTGTATTAATTCCTCTCCAAAGGAATCAAGGGTCACTCCCACTCCCAGTTAACTTCTTTGGATATTTCTAGTTCTTTTCCTAACATCAGTACTCTACCCAAACTAATCAACAAGTTTCGGAATTGAGCCGAAACCGAAAAAAGCACGTCGAAGTTCAGAAATGAAAGTGATGTTAACATGATCCTGGTGCAATCCAAACTCTTGCCTGAAGATAAAACAGTAAATAAAGAATATTATATGCGCATTATGCGGTGTTTGAGAGAGCAAAGTCGTTGAAAAAGATTTGATTTGTGGAAAGTTTCATTGGCCAATTCCCCTAACCTTTTTTGACATATTATTACAAGATTACATGCTAACGGAAAACACATGAGAAAAATATAACTTTGAGGTACGACGCCAGACCAGGAGTCACAGGATTTTTTTAATCGTTTTGCACTTCATATACCTATAAATAGTAAATGTATAGTAGGTAATTGCAAATTTAATTTCTCGAAAAGAGACATTAGTGATAACTGTATTGTTTGCTTATTACCATTGTCCTGTCATAAATTTCTATGTTTAGCTAAGCTGAACTTTGAATCTTAATAAAAACAGAAATGTTTATTATGGTCCCGTTGTTATTGGTTGGCGATTTGATTATACAGTCGACCCAAAAAACAAAATGGAAATGTTGGCAAGGTAACAAAAATAACAGTAACTTTCGAACAGTTTATTCATGCAACGAACATTGAAAAATAAAGCCTACTAGTTTAACTACTTGGTATAAATATAATATATTTTCGATGTACCTATCTACAAACTACGATTATTACAGACAATGAGAGGTATATTATGTCATTAAGACATTTGGCATCCGCAATACAAAAATAAATTTCAATAAACTTCATAATGCTAGATACATTATAAAATTATTCTGACAAATATGAAAAAGTAACTATAAATTTTATTATAATGATTTTCAGTTTGAAATAAGTTTTATTTATATATTGCTATGCCGGCCATACACGATACGGTCTACCGGAGGTATGTCTGTGCAGGTAGGCATCAGGAGCGTGTGTAGGAATATATACCTGAGCAGTTTTATTAACCTTTACAGGCGACCGGTGCAAGATCGAAAATCAATCTTTCGAGTGACACCGTACGATGTACCTGTGCGTGTGTGCATGTAGTCCGATCGCATTAGTTGTTTGTTCATCTTCAGGTTCAAATTTTAATTCATTTAATAAGCTTACATGACTAGAAGTTTCCCTTTTCAATAATCAATGTTTTCACCACTTTTTACGCTTCATTTTCACTGTTTTTGTTCCTTTTTTCTTCAAAATTAACGCGAGGTATAACAAAGCCAGTGCGTCCTCATTCGATGCCATCGCGAAAAAACTGAAGACCGCTCCGGTACACCGGAGACACGTCCGACGTCCGGTTGACCTGCACAGGTATGCCAGTAGACTGTAGCGTTTAAGGCCTACATTAGTCTCGCAGTTCATGCAGTTTTAATTCTGTAACAGTTTTGGCTCAAATTACACAACTTTATTACTATTTGTAATTGTTTAATTATGAGAAATTTATATCAACTTGCTTTACAGTTACTGCACAATAAAAAACTGCATGTTAGCTTTATGAATGAATTGAATGAAATAACTTCGATTTTTTATTTTAGTAGTTTTTCTTTTAAAACATAAAGGATGTTTGAATAAAACACCCTCCATATTAGTATCTCATCAAAAAAGTGATTGTGATTTTAAAAAATGTAATTTATTAATGTTTTTTCTAAAATTATACACACAAATTCTTCGTTCAAAAAATACGAAACAAAGAATGTATTGCATTTTTTAAAAAAGGTAGTGAAGTATAGGTACATATCCAGTAGTGTCAAGAAATTTCATAATATAGAAATGTTTCAAAACTTTTGAAATCTCAACAGTAAAGTTTTACAACATATTTCTCCCATGGCATATTATTTTTTAATTGATGGAGTTCATTAGAGATCCTGGAGTTGCTAATATAATTTTCAAAATAATATTATATTAGATTCTGAGGAGAAAAATGTAAAAGATAAGAAATTAATAGTAGGAAGAAATAATAAAGAAACTGTTGTCATACTAGATCCAGAAATCCACAGCACAGGTTTAGTTTGAAGAAAAATAAGAAAAAAACAAAAATAATAAAGAAAAGTAGAATGGAACCCATTATATGGTAGAGGTAAATCTGGCGAAATTAAATTTTAGGAACTGTTTATAATAAAACACAAAATATAGATATATAATATAGAATATAATAGGAAAACACAACAAATTTGGCTAGTTCTTAAATCTAAATAATAGAACTATCATAAGGCCCGGTCTTTTCACCATCGAATAGTTATTTATTGACACTTTATTCTGTACATAAATAAAGTACCGTCTTTTCACTGTCAATTATAGTTATCTATCAGATAAACTGCCGAACAGTTATTTGCCAGTTCAAGTACCAGGTAAAACTTTATTTGACGGATTATTCATACGTTTGAATATATCTAACCTAAAAATTATTTTTCACATGTGTTGGTGTTTTTGGATAACATAAATTTAATAATGGTGACCATAATCGAGAATATCACATACGGACAAGGCCTGATAATTTCAATAGCACTCTCTATTTGAAAGATACTCTCTGAAGACATAGACAAAACTATACAAAGTTAACTAATCAACCATATAATCTGTCATAAATCAACTCAGTGACGTTAGAAATTTAAAATTCCAGGTCCATTCCTGGTTACAAAAACTGTTATCTGTCAGATAGCCTGATAATATGAGGAGCAATGACGCGTTGGATTTATTTCGATGGATAAATAACTATTCGATGGATCTGTCGGGTAAGGCTTATTCATTCGTAGGTGAAAAGACATGGCCTAAAGAATAATCCACCTTAAAAATATTTTAAAAACGCTCCAAGCGTTGCCAAATTTTAATCGATTAGTAAATTTGATGATGTAAGTTCGAGTCCTTATTTTTTTTTCATTTTAAAAATATATTGCTGGTTAATATTTGTTTTTAAATATCAGTGTTTTGAATCACAAGTAATTTGTAATAGTAAATACTTCCTGAAATAAGGTACACATTTTACTTGAAAGGCACACATCTATTTTAGTAAATAATTTTAAAATACCAATAAAATCATCACTAGAAAGGGAAACGACGATAAAAAAATATTTTATAGGTGCATAGAATCATTAAAAGTTTGCTAATTTCAGTAATTATTTGGACATATTTGGCAACAATTTTAATATTCTCCAATCAAAGCAAGTAGGCATTTCTCGTAGTCTCCAGAAGCATCACTCTAAAAATAAAATAAATATCAGTTTTATTACCACTTATAGTAAATGTGTTCAAGCAAACTCGACCAAGCTTTGCTAAGGCCTACGGGATTTAAAATGGAACATTAAGTGTAAGTGATTGGCAAAGAGTTTTTGAATATTTTCTTCACGTTATTCTACTAACAATCAGAATTAATATGCAAAACGGTATACAGAACAATTAAAATAAAAAGGTGTGCAAAAAACTAAACACCCACGTTATTTATCTTGAATCTGTGGAGCAGGTGTGACCTGGAATAAATTGTAGCACCAAGAAACAAAGGGTGTTTAAGTGTGGTGCAACATATCTCACAGTCATAAAAACGTATGGAATGGATCCTTACATTTTTATTGAAAAGTATCAGTACAAATACAAAATAATTTACTTACTTTTATAGCTTCTTTTAGAGACTCCCCGTACTTTGATTCATAGGCCCTTTTGATGTCTTCCATATCAATTTCACATCTTGTAATGAGATTACGGATTAATTTCCTGTCATCTGTACCCATACCGGCAATAGCATGATGTAACTGTCTAGCAAAGAAGGTCGCTTGATCTTTTATAGCACGAATAATAGCTAAAAAGCCTTCTTCTGAGTTACCAGAGAATTCTCCTTTGATAGTATCTTCAATATCCTTTCCTACAAATTAAAAATGCCCATTATATATGCGAAAATAATGAGATTATTGTACAGTTTTTAACTTACCAGATAATTTTTCATATTCTTGGAATACGAGTCCAAGCTGAGCATAGTTTCTTTGGCACAAAATAGCGTTGAAAGTAGATTCGTCAGTTCCAATACGTAGTTCTCCAGCTGAAAGTAAAGCCTGAGCATCTGCTGCAGCTGCATGATGGTCTACCGCCATGCTTTCGTCTCTATTTGCTGTGCATAAGGATACCATCATTCTTTTGAATGTTCCGGATGTGTCGCCTCTTAAATCTTCATCTAGCGAGCGATAGTACACTAGGAAAACAAAAAAAATTATAAGTATATACTTAATAACTTCCATACTGGAATGTCTTCTTTTTCTGAACAATAATATTAAGCATATTTATGGAGGAAAGGATTTCCAACAATAGATTTACAATTTCCTTCGACCACCCAGGATAGAATTTGTTTCTATTTGCAAGAAGAAGACTTACTCTTTATCCTGCATCGACAACCGTTTTCACGTTTTCATGTAGTGGAGACCCTCTTATTATTGAGAAAATAAATTGAGCATTTCTAATATCTAATGATAAAATTAAAGTATGGGAGTTACGTTAGTTAGAAAATAGTGTATGCGGGTAACCACTCGTAATTTTCATACATCATTAACTGCTCTTTGTATACTATACTATTTGCTACTGGATTGATTTGTAATTACTATATCTAAGTCTCCCAGATTCTGCTAAAAACATTTTCTTCCCTGAGGTACCTACTCATGTATTGCCAAAAAAATTTAAATAGCAGAAAATTTTGAACATGGGTTATGTGAAGTGAAAATATTTGCACCATATAATACTTTGCATAGAATGTGTAAGGTGTAAATCGGAAAATACTTTTCTATAGCGTTATGTAACGTTTTATTTTGGCGCAGTTTTGCGGGAACACAATACTTCAGCCATAATGGTTTATTGCATTTTAGCTCGTGCTTTTTCATAGCACTCAGTGTAGCACCACTTTGTACAAGTTATTAGCTGGTTGTTTGCTACATGATTCATCGTCGCTTTGCGGTTGGCCAAATAGTAACTGATTTTTACGAAGTTTCTTGCATGTAGAGTTAATCCAGATAGAGAACAGTACAGGCACGTCATCAATCTATGTGCTCGTTTCCAACCGATTCTCGTTCCAGTGTCGCACACCATTTAAACCTACTATAATTTAAATTCTTAAAATATCAACTTAAAAGTCAAAGTCGAACTATAACTTTCCTATCATACAATTGTTTAACGGAAAAAAATATATAGAAGCTCCTCATTGACATAGAAACAATCCGTCACTCAACAATAAACGAAACAAGAATAAGCTTTCGTCTAGAAACGATGTTTACTGGACGCCTCCGAGACTTAAACATTAGTGATGTAACGGAGGTAAGATTTTGCCGAAGGCCGAAGTCAGTAACTTCGGCAATATTTAGCCGGAGTTACTGCCGGAGGTTGTCAATTGTCAAAAAATCACAAAACATGCGCAAAACAAACTTGCATCTTGCATCCCTGTGAATAACATAACCTTAAAAGTTCAAATTAATATTGTTTGTTTGAAACTTCGGTGTTGTTAGCTTATTAGATTAGTACATTCTTTACATAAAAAAACTATAACATAACAATACTAAAAATTAGTAAAAATAGTGATTAAAAATGTTGAAACGCTCGAAACAAAAACATAGTGTGATCTGGAAACATTTCAAAATCAGTGAAAGTGATAAAACTAAAGCAGAGTGCAATTATTGCAAAAAGTTAATTTCAAGAGGTGGTAGTGGCAAAGCAGCTTCTACTACACCTCTTTTTGGACATTTAAAAAGCATTCATCAAGAGGAATTTAATAATTTAACTTATCTAACTGAAGAAAAAGACAAAGTTAAAGAAACTGAAAACAATGAACAAAAAGGAAGCAAAATTCAATTATCATTAGAAAAAGTAATAGATAAAAAAAAATATGGGACATTATGGACAGTCGTGCAGTTAAAGTTCATTATAAAATAGCTGAAATGATATGTTTAGATAATCAACCCTACTCAATTGTTACTAATGAGGCTTTTACAAGACTAATGTCTCATGCTTTACCACAGCATAACCTTCCTTCAAGAATTTATTTTTCCAACAACATAATTCCCGATATTTATGGCCGCTTGAGAAATAAAATAAGTGTACTGTTAGAAAAAGCTGAGCACATTTCATTAACCTCGGATATTTGGACTTGCCAAGAAAACAATGAAAGCTTTATAAGTTTGACTGGTCACTGGATAGATCCAATTTCCTTCATAAAATACAATGCTGTTTTGAATTGCGAACATTTTTCTGGATCCCACACAGGTGTAAATATTTGTGCCAAATTTGAAAATTTGCTAGGATCATGGAATTTAACAAAGTCTCAGATACATCTTATAATTAGAGATGGGGGATCCAATATGGTTAAAGGTTGCAATGAAAATTTTTCATGTTTTATACATTCCTTACAATTAGTGGTTATATCATCCTTAAAATCGCAAAGAGCAGTCATTGACACGTTGGCAGTGGCTAGAAAAATTGTGGGTCATTTTTGTCATTCGTCTTTAGCCTGTGACAAACTTAAACAAATTCAAAATGACCTTAACCTACCAAATAAAAAATTAATTCAAGACGTCCAAACCAGATGGAATTCATCATTCAATATGCTAGAGCGCCTTTATGAACAAAAAAGATGCTTATCAATTTATGCTAATGAAAATAACATTGGTAATTTGACCACACAATGGGATTTAATTGGTTCTCTGCTAACTTTGTTAGCACCATTCGAGGAACTTACAAGACAGCTTAGCAGTACAGACTCATATTTATCTGATGTGATTCCTCTATTGTAATGCTCAATAAATATTTATCAAAAGTTCACCCATTTGGTCTGGGCACTTTACTACAAACTTCAGTGGAAGAAATTCACAAAAGGTTTGGAGAATACGAGAAAAACGAAAACTGTTCGTTGGCAACAATTTTAGATCCGCGCTACAAAGTGGCCTTTTTTTCTACTGCAGATAGTGCTGATGATGAAAGAGGTGAAAATGTTAAACGGTTGTTATTAGTGGAGGCACTTAAACTTCAACAAGATGAAATATCTAATAATGATGGATATTCAAGTGAATCTTCCAGTAACAGCCTCAGCATTGGGGATTCTCCCCCTTCTTCAAAGCGGAAACGTGATTCAATTTTTGACTGTTACAAAGAAATTGCCCAATCTGCATCGAATATCAAAATCAAAACAAGCGCAGCCACACCTAGGTTAAAGAAAAACAAGGATCTGTCAAAGCAAATTTCTGCCTATCTATTACTCCCACTCAATGATAGACAATCGAATCCCATTTCATTTTGGAAAGATAACCAACATGCTTTTCCTGATTTGGTGAAATTGGCAATAAAATATTTATCCTCTCCACCTAGCAGTATTTACTCAGAACGAAGTTTTTCGGAAGCGGGAAACATATATGAAGATAAACGTAATAGACTTACTCCACGAAATGCTGAGAAATTATTGTTTATTCACCATAATCTTCCCCGTCTAAATTTTGAGTACTAGAGAATATACCTATTTTAGTTTTGTCATTTTTTGAATCAGATTTAAAATAAAACGTTTTTTTTACATTTTTTCTTATTTTTTATTCAAGTTTAAAAAATAATTCCTCCGGCCTATCTCCGGTGCCAATAATGCCGAAGTCGGGAACTCCGGCTTCAGGCCGGAGTCAGTAGGTGAGCCGGACCTCCGTTACATCACTATTAAACATGTGATCAGTTGCCAAGCAATCGGCCGTTTTCGGTTATGACGGCCTGCACTGTTCTCTATTTGCGTCAACTCTACGCAGTATATGTGCTCTATAAGACGTGATCCACTTGGAGGAGCATATCTTTCTTTTTGTTTAATTTTCGTAGGACTCTATGGTAGAAACATGATCCACCCAGAATATTTTGAGCAGTCATTGTTTTTGCTCGTGCTTTTTCATAGCACCAGTTTGAACAAGTTTCTTAGCTCGGTTTTTGTTATACAGATTCGGCAAATAATTATGTTCCTTATAGCCATTATGTGAGTGGAAGACAGGAGGCTATAGAATATCAGAGATACTATGTCCAGAGAAGTAGAGTTTCGTGGAGGGGAAGCATGGTTCTCTCTTGGACATATATATACTTTTATATATAGTGGTCAGTCGGATTCTACACATGGAAGATAAATATTTGACGAACCTGTAAGATCCATGTAAGATCTCAATTGTATAGTTTTAATTTGTTCAGGTCGACTTATTTTTGCATTAAAAAAAAAAGCATCTTGAAGATAGTTGGTCTGTTTCCTCTTTGGTGACGTTTTTTATTACTTCACCCCGTATATTTCTAGTAAAATTTTGTATATTTATTTTAGGATGGGATTTTTATAATAAAACAAAGTTTTAAATGATAAACATGTATTACCTACATTATGAAATTTTAAATAAAACAAAAACAAAATACATTTGGTACTATACAAAACAATATAAAAATTTAAAAAAAGGACAGTATTCACAAATAAAACTATACGTGTACACCTGTGATATAAAAGCTACATTAAGACTCGATTACAAAATGTATTTCAAATAGAAGCTGCTGACGAAATGTCATTAAAATTCGCACATTTACATCCATTTCCCACCCTGAACACCTCACGTAATTAATGGACAACCCCAAAGTGATTATTAAAAGAGACAAAGGTAGACCAAAAGAATCCTGGATGAACAGTATAGTCAAAATATTGAAGGCAATAATGAAAATAATGATGAAAGAAAAACGCTTAGCAAACTAGAGGAAATAATGGGAAACTTTTGTTGATGAAACATAGAGAAAATTTAGAAAAATCTCCCCACATCGAAAGGTAAGGAATCTGAATATCTGATATATAAACATAAAATCAAAACAATGTTAAACACTGATATTTCGTCAAGTGGTATTTTATTGTTTAATAACAGTTTTGACTAATTTTGATGTGTTTAGTTTCATTTTTGATATTTTTACATTATTATCTTTAAGCTCTATACACTTTATGTTATTAAATCACTTAAATTTCCAATTTCCTTGTAATAAAAGTACGAGAAATCACAACATATGATTTGGAATTGAATCCTTGAAAGAAGTTTTTTTGATTCTCCTAATTAGATTGTTTCCCCCTAGTGCGGTAACTTTTTAAAACACCTGTATACAGGAATATAAACATCACAAAATAATTTAGATTGATTAAAAAAAATACTTTGGCAACTATTGTTTTTGACATATTTTTGCCAAATGTGTTGACATCAAAATTCAGACATTTCATGCTCAGTATTCACCAATAAGAGCCAACAAACATTTCTTATAATCCCCAGAACAGTCTCCCTGAAAAAAACAATTAATGATTATCTAAGAACACAAAAATTTGTATGTCTTCCACAAAAATCAAAATAACTTACCTTAATAGCATCGCCCAAAGATTCTCCATATTTAGCTTGATATTCCTTCTTAATTTCCTCCATATCTATTTCACTTCTTACAACAACCAATCGTATTAATTGTCTGTCATTAGTACCTAGCCCTTTCATGCTCTTATTCAGTCTCTTAGCGAAAAACGCAGCTTGATTCTTGATAGATCTAACAATAGCTAACAGAGCGTCTTCTGAATCTCCCGAGAACTCATTTTTAATAGCTTTTTCAATATCATGCCCTGTAATACGAGCGTACTCTTGGAATACTAATTGCAGCTGAGCGTAGTTTCTTTGACAAAGTACCATATTAAAAGTGGACTCATCGGTACCTAGGCGAAGTTCTCCAGCTTGTAGTAAAGCTTGAGCGTCTTGTAAGGCTCTATGTGGGTCTGTTGCCAAACTTTCGTCTCTACAGGCATTGCATAGGGATACCATAAGACGTTTGAAGGTACCACCTGTGTCGCCTTTAAGATCGCTTTCTAAGGATCTGTAATATACTGTAAAGAACACAAACGTTGATGAGCACTTAAGACACTTAGAAGACACTTAAGTTATCACTAGAGGGATCACCAGAGTTAAAAACGTACAGTACGAGAATATAACTTTTGGCATGTAGTATTTTTTTTTTCAAACATCAAATGAGATTAAAACGTTTGAAATGTTTCACTTTTTTGTTGTTTTCATTCTACATTATCTGTTGGAAAAGTGTCTTACAACATTAAAATGCAAAATGAAGTTGTGTAATTTTCTCGTGGAGGAATTGAATTAGCACTTAATTTTATTCTAGATACTATATAGGGTGTATCAAATGTACAAGAGAGCGTTTTGAATTTACCATTTAGATTTTCCAGGCCGAAAGTACTTTTCCAGACAAGCAAGTCAACTATTGTATATTTTCCCACTTTGAAACCAGTCAAATGACTGGAGGGTTGTATAATATAGTTGGATCCACTTTCTACTCCAAACAAAGAGAGAACGTATCAATGAGAACGATAGAATTGGATATTTATAATAAAATTAAACAGTTCATAATTCAGAATTTACAAGAAAAAGTATTTACAACATTTTATACAATAATTACTAAATTTTTTTAAAAATATTTTTATAGCAAGTATTTACACTTTTACTTAATATACAACTTGAAAATATTTTAGCCAAGCGTACCTATACTTCTCTCCCTATCCTCAAAATACTTTTTTATTCAAATTTCACACATTGCATAAGTTTCTAGAACTGCAGAACTAGATTTGCCAAGCTATAGACTTCCTAAGCTGTTTCTATCAAATGGAAAATTTGCATGGAACGTTGTAGGATTAAAGAAGGAGTGTACAAGTATAAATTTAAAATAAAATATTTCAGGGTCTCGTTATGCTACAATTTGTACTTTATAGGTATTTGGCTACTGTTTTTTTGAAAGGATGAATACCCCCAAATTTTTGGTATTCATTGACAGAGTTGAATTGTAATCATTTGAAATCTGTTAATTAATTTTTTTACTAAGCTCTTGTCTACATAATGAGATCAACAAGGGTAGTTTTGTTGTAATTATAACCGTTTATAGTAGGTAAACATCAATTCAGCCAAAGTTATTTTCTCATACTATAACCAAATAAATGCTGGTTAGTGATCGTACAACAATATTTTGTAATGTCAAGTATATGTTAAATAAATTCTGGTGGAATATTTTAAAATAACATTTCAAGTTTCAAGTAAAAGTAAGAATTGCAATGGAACGTAGTGAATCACAGTCGACCTACTAATGAAAAAAGTTGAAAAGTAATTACTAGAGATGCAACGGTCACTGACCGCCTGGATACCGGATAGGTATCGAGCCCAACATCCATGGACTCGGGTTCTCGGTTTTACGTCTCATCCGAAAGATGGCATATCTACATCATATCTCGTACTCATTGGTATAATGCCTGCGAGCTGTGATATGCTACTCACCCTAGTAGTCTAAAGTGTTTCGTTGCAGGCTGTACGGGCTCTACGACGGTGTTTCCCTAGTGGTCACCCAACCAAGTACTAACCTCGCTCGACTCTGCTTGGCTGTAATTATAGCATCAGAGGCGTTCCACTACAGAGCTCAATTGATAAAGCTCCGAAGATGGAAAGACCGTGCACGTGTACCCAAAATTCGTAACAGGTCGAAACCTGCAAAGCGCATTGCGCTAACTAAGCAAAACACAAATTTGCTTGTACTATTGCCGGCCGAATATTCAGCGGCCGGATTTTCGGATATTCGGATATCTGGCTGATGGACAGGCCGATAGTTTCAGAAAATCTGCTGCTATGGTATTAGTTGAAAATAGAAGTGGTATTTTGACGCTGAAGAAATTTGTGGGTTGAAAATCGTTCACAGTATATCCAATACAATGACAGTTGTTAAATTTTGATAGCTATGTCAATGTGACATTCGATCAACAAGCAAAAACAATGAAACGTTCAATAAAGAAGAGTTAATGTGTACTTCGGGGGTCGAATTCTTGACTGAGGTAGTAGAGCTTTCCGAGAAGATTTCCACTGCAGAAGAAGCTTCAGTAGAATGATAATCAAGCTTCGATAGAATATTAATGATGAAGCTTTGGGAAAATGTTAATCAAGCTTCGGCGGTTATTAAAGATAGGATTTTCAAATATCCGGCATGCGGTGTTGCAAATATCGTTTTTTTCTCTGTCGAGCAAAGATACCTGTGGTCATTATCAAAATGAAAACAGCTACATGTCGTTCCTATTGCTGCGATTCTGTGGCTAGAAGGAGAAGAACGTATAGCTGTAGTTCAGTGTCTTAAAAGGTCTCCAAGCAATATTATCTTCGTAAGATCATCTTCTCATTTCTCAATGCAGATGAAGAGGAAAAGTGCGAACACAATCTTGCTCGATGCTTTAACGAGGTACACCGGCAAGTCGTAGTGACCCGGATAATTAAAAATCCTACCTTCAATTGCAAATTTTTACCAACTCTGCGTTCAACTAGTTAAGTTGTTAAAAAACAGTTCATAAATAAATTTGGATTGTAAACACGGGAAATATTGGAATATTCCAGCCAACATACTTATATTATACAGTTTAGAAAAATGTAAACAGCATTGAAAGCGAATAGTGATTCAAATTAATAAGTAAGCTTACTTGGATGCAATAAGGAACTTACATTTATGATATGCCTCTCTGATGACCATTATTTCTCGATTTGACATAGTACAAAGGACCTCAATAAGAACGTCTTCGTCGGTTCCTGCACCGCTCATGGCATCGTGAAGTTCTTTGGCATAATATTCAGGAAGAGGGGTCATCATGGCGACAACCAGATTTTCAAAATTACCGGTTAGTTCACTTTTTAGATCTTTGATCAAATCCTAAAAATTAAATAAAAAGGTCAATAAGGGTACTAGCTTTTATTTGTTATTTTAATATCTCGCTATCCTTCGAGGATAATTTGACAATAATTAAGAGTTTGATTGTTTAGATTTTAGATCAGCGTTTCTTAACCTTTTTCAGTCCGCGGACTCCTAGAAAATCAAGCAAAATTTCAAGGACCCCTTAATAAAAAACACAGTAATAAATTTAGGACAATTTATTTTAGTAGATTTTTATAAAAATTCAAAATAATGTATTAATGTGAAGGTTGGTCCTGCTTTTTTGCAACTAAATTAGTAATTGAATAGATGATGCTTTTACTTGATGAAGAGTTAAACAAATTAAATTGTTTTATTTAATCTTAAATTATTAATATTTGGGTTGATGTTTGATGGCATTTATTTATCAATTCAAATGTCCATAGATAAGACGGAGGACCCCCATATACATAATCGCGGACCCCTAAAGGTCCGCGGACCACAGGTTAAGAAACACTGGTCTAGATTATTAGCAATTTAAATTAAATTTTCAAGAAACACTGTACCAAATGTATAAAAAAAGTGGCAGAGAAATAATTACTGGTAGTTAAGATTTAAAAAAATTTCAGGAAACTAACCGAAATATCAAAATTTAAATAGAATGTTCTAACAACGTTCTTGATTGATAAAATAGTTTGCAGTAAAATGCTACAATTCATTTCAAAAGTATCCAGCAACACTTGGAAAAACCAAACCACCGGCAGAGAGGATGGAGATATCTCCCAGGTCTATTTTTAAGTTGTATGTTTTAATGTAAAAATATTGCAAAATAAAAATTTTATTCAGCAGGAACATTTTTAAACTAGACTAAGTTTGTGAAATTTCGTTCGGCAAGTTAAAATTATAGGTTTGAGAAGAGAAAATAAAAATTTTTACTACGATTGTTGGTAGAGCTGAAAGAGTCAACTTATCCGAACACCTTGTACATATAACATGTATACTTACTTTTCCGAACAAAGTTTTGAACTGTATAGCGATTTGAAGTCTCTGTTCGTTAGTTCTTCTAGCCAAAACATTAATGATGGCCTTCTCATCGGTTCCGAAACCTTTCATAGCTTTCCTTAGTACCTGAGCATCGTCTGTGGGATTGAAGGGTTGGGCAGGTCTAACTGTTGGAGTTTTCTAAAATTATCAAATAAAAAAATCATTATTAAAAAAGAAATGCTTTATTTAAATGTTTATTACCACCATTTTGATGTAAGCTAGTTTTTGCAATAAATAAAGCGGCGATTTTTATTACAGGAATGTTAATTTATTACTAAAAGATATGGCTTCAATAAATTATTTTAATCTAAAGAATGTACGATAAAATAAAGTGATAAATAAATATTTTCCAGGATATCGATTAATTAGTTGATTATAAAAGGAAGTTTCGAATTTTTGTAATGTGACTGTTATTCCACATTTAACTTTAATCATTTTTATCAAACGAACGTAGTCATACAATATATTATCGATAACTTTGGCCGTTGGTTTGCCCAGTTTGTAATCAGGAAAGTCAAAATGCTAAAAATTTGTGAAATGGGGTTTTTTGGGACGTAAAATCGACTGGTGGACTTTTGATAAAATCAGTCATTCAAATGAGAATAGTGTAATGCAATTTTCGAAAAGTTAAAAACCGATTAATTTTTATATAAACCATAGCACATTTTACATTCCATTTACCTATACATTCCTCTTCAGGGAATTTTGTTGAAATACTTCCAAATCCAATGATTGAAAATAAATTAAACATTTAATATAATATTATATTTGAATAAATTTTTAAAATATGAGTTTTAGTTTATATTTACACATAACTAATCTACAATTAATTTTATTTTAATAAGCCTATACACAAAATAATACACCTGAATTCACAAACACTACGATTTTTAGTTAACGCCGAATTTTTTTAGTTAGTTTGTCAACCTGTCGCGTTCCATTTTTAACGCACTGATCCGTTTTGGAGATGGTGTAATTTTGGCACTTCTTGAATATAAGCACAGCGTCTGTAAGAACTTTGTCTGTTTCCCTTACAAAAGCAGAAGTGTATTCCTAAAGAAAACAACACTTTGTTGGTATACTATATCGCGTTTTTTAAAAAAAATTTTCAACGCTCAGTTCCTAACTTTGAATACATTTTCCAAATGTTACAAAATATGCACACATAAGTTAAAATTATTACAATATCAGAGCGAGTTTGAAAGCTGCAAATAAAAATATTTTACACGTCGGTCTAATTTTGTAAGCTATTTACATCAGCTCATTATTATGTGTATTCAAAATTATGAGAAGAAAGTTTTTAAATAACACCATCCAAAATAATTAATATTACAATACCGCCACCAGTAAAAGATGGTTAAAGAAAACTTTCATCTATAATCTAAACACAATAGTTGTGATTTCGTGATTTATACAGAATAAGAGGATGCAAGTAAAATATTACGAGGGTTGTCTTTTATATTTTTTGAAAAAAAGTAGTTAACTTTTGAACACTATTGTTTTACAAAGTATTCTCCACCGAGATAAATGCAGTTTTGCATCCTTTGGAACCAATTCTGAAAGCAGTTATTCCACTCGCTTGTTGGTACATTCAAAATAGAGTTTTCGAAGTAATTGACTGCATTTTATGGGGACTCTGGAAACTGTGGCCATTGTTAATTTTTGGAAAAATAAAAAAACTTTAGGACAGGTCGGGACTTTATGGAGGGTGGTCCAACAATTCGATTTCTGGCTTTAAAAACTCAAAAGTTTTTCGACCTGTGCGGGAATTTGTATTGTCTTAGTGGAGGATCATTCGTCGTTGAGGGTTGGTTTTTCGAAGCTCAGCAATTATTTTCGGCAAACAAATCGATATGTACCAATCAGCAGTAACAGTTCTTTGATCTTGTAGAGGAATTGTTGCTACATGACCCGCTTTTGAGACAAATATCGCCACCATCTTTTTGGAAACACTTCGAGAACGGATCAATTTCGTCGATTTTGGTTCATCTTGGAACACCCAAATAGACGACTGACGTTTATTTTCGGGTTCATAAGAGTAAATCCAGGATTCATCACCATTGACAATACTGTATATATTTTTCTGAGTTTCCAGCGTTAAACCGGCTTAGAGTTTTTTTACACCAATTGACTCTAATTGCTTTTTGTTCTTCCGAAAACAGATGCGGTATCCAACAAGAAACTAATTTTTTTACAGATAATTCTTAATGTAAAATTTTTGTCTTTGAAATGTCCAATGATGCTCCAATTCCACGATATGTGACAAGTCCATCTTCTTGGATCAGCTTACGTACATCATCGACGTTTTCCTGGGAGACTGCCGTTGATGGTGGACCTGTTCTTGGATCGTCGCTCAGATTAATCCGTCCACGTTTAAATTCTCCATACCAACGAGAAATTGTCGACTGATGTGGTGCTTCATTGCCGAAAACAGAAACCAACTCGGCAAGGAATGAAGCGGCCTGAAGCTTTGGCGTTAAGTTAACTAAACATGACAGTTAATTTTGACATTTGATATTTGTTGACAGGCACCAACTATGTTGTTAAAAGACAACCCTCAAATGGTGGGTTGATTTTAATGGTGTGAATGAGTGCGAAAGACAATAACGTTCACTGTTAAAATGTACAAATAGAAAGATTGTTTTAAACAAGAACTGTGGGTTATCCAAGACAAGTTCCTGATTACCTAAACTTTCTGGTCCTATTTTAATTTTTCTGTTCACTTTTTTTTTCAGAAACTAATCCTGACAAAGATTTCCAGCAAAATTTCATTTGTTCTGATCAAAAAATGCATCTTGTGTGATCTTTATTATTAAACAAGAATAAATACCATACATTTAAAGCTTATTAGACATTACAAAGCATTTATGTTACTGGCATTGTATTGATAAATCAGCAGAGATACAAAACCTCCCACAGGTTAAAAGTACATTTACACTCTATTTTTAAACTAGGAGGAGCTATTAAATTTAAACAGTCTGTTCAGTACAAAGTTTTTTTTAAACCTGTTGTAAATGTATTATGCAAAGAAGTGTAGGGAGTACAATTTTTAATAATTTCAAGAATTGAATTTTTTTGACCGAACTACATTTTACATAATCTTTATCCATATTACATCAGAAAGATATTTTTCTATCTGTAACTTTTGAATTGTTACCTGGGCCCAAGTAAATCATAAGAAAGCTGACGACCTTCTTTCAGCTTCTTAACTAGTCCACCGACTCTACGTAGGCAGAGAACTGAGATATGCCATTCATATTGGCTGATCTTGTACAATCAACTAATTCAATAATCCTTACGTTATATATTTATTTGCATTGTTCACAGTGAATAGTTAGAATTACAATGGTTTATAGTATGTTAATATTAAAAGATTTCTGTTTAGCTTATTCATCTACCATGCTGATTACATCATTACATATTCCAGTAAATAAACCAACCCAAAACAGACATGCTAACTTAAATTATAAATAATCCCTTTATTATACATTTGTCTAACAATACCTTTGGTCTACTAGGTGCATATCGTTGAGGGCTGCTTTGCTGGGTATAAGAAAAACCTCCATGAGGTCCGCGCGATCCTTGATTTCCTTGATAACTCTGTCCACCGGGAGGAGCACCAGGAGCATGAGAATAAGACCCATGTCCGCCGGAAGGGGGAGTCGGGTAAGTATTCGGAGCGTACGATCCTCCACCACTTGGAGGATATCCTCCACCTCCACTTTGTGGATATCCTCCACCTCCACTTTGTGGATATCCTCCACCTCCACTCGGTGGATGTCCTCCACCTGAAGATGGGTAACCAGGGTTAGAATGAGGATATCCACCACCAGAGGGTGGGTATCCACCACCACTTGGGGGATATCCACCTGTGCTGGGTGGGTAAGCAGGCATGGGCATAGGTTGTGGCATATGCATGGGAATATTAGAAGGATAGCCGAAACTGTTTGGGTTTATTTGGGGATAGGAAGGTGCTCCCCCTTGAGGTTGGTGAGAGTATGGGGGTGCTCCCGGTGCTGATCCCTGAGAAAGTTAAATTTGTATGTTAATTAATTTCAAAACATTTAATGCAAAGATGGTTATAGAAAAAGGTTGAATTTTCAATGGTTCTATAACAAAATTGTGATACCAAGTAGATATTTCTGGAGCTTTTAGACTGAATAAATGATATTTGGGAGATATATATTTAGTTTAACCCGAAGTAATGCCGATTTTAAAATAAGGAAAGACTGTACAACATATTTTTAAAAACCCCAGAGAAATTAACTTGCTATTATACATTTGCTAATGGTTTAAAAATACTACCATAACGGGCGACTTCGTAATTATATTGGTATTTTTCCTTCTCCTTCTCGAAAAATGTCCAATAGTTTGTATTCCACATAAAATTTTGAAGAAGGAGAAGGGAATAAGGATTGTGTTGAATCTTTTTCTTACGTAGTCGATCGTTTTGGTCGTAATATTCATAAAGTTTGGATTCTCAAATGTCTCTAGTATATTTTGTGGTTAGAAAAAATGATTTATTTCCCATGTCATAATTAAAGGACCAATAACAAAATTTTCCGGAGCCCGTACATTTAAAACTTCACCACGTGGCAACTAGTTCTTGATCTCACCTTGTAGATATTTACATTGATTTAATATAACAAAGCCAAATTCAAATCATGTATAATTTACAAAATAAAATGCTAAAACAAGTAAGCTTTTATTATATATTTGTTAAATGTTAATATTTATATCATGCTTTAATATTTAATACAATTTATACATAAACACCCAAGAAAAAAATTGTAATTACAACTAATATCAAAAGCTGTGTACATATAAAGTTTTTTCGGCAAGGGCGATGAACACGTGTTTTAGCTACTGAAATTGATTTTGGACAAACTTCCAACACTGGTGCTGACATTTTTATTGCAAGGTTTGACAGCCGATCAAAAAAACATATTTTGGGAACTTGCAGCAGTGAAAATATATTCCAACTGGCTTCAAGGGATAATTTTTTCAAAAGTCTGTTAATTAATTATAATTAATTAATTCTAAATGTCATCAGTAACAACGCAGAATAATTCTTAGCAATCGACTATGTTCTTGAAAGTTAATTGTTTTTAAAGCCGATTTGCTCGCAATTTACTACAATTTGTCGATTTTAAACATTTATTATTTTTTTTAATACTTCAATACCGAATACCGTGTAGCAAAGTATCATTAAATAATGAATTGAAATTTAGAATTAAAATCACATAAAATTTAGATTTCCTTTGAATAGAAAAGATAATAAATAAATTAAGGTATTATTAGTTTCCTGTAAAATTGTCGTATTTAGTAAAGCGTGTTACCAATAGATATCGAAGAATAAATATATTATTCTAACGCTTTACAACAAAGTTTTGAAAAATATTTTTCAAAAACAGTGACCGTTTAACTAAGAAGCACAACTACTTCCCGGGCTATATGCCCCGACAGAATTAAACAGTGTCGGTATGATCTACAATATTTAACCATTTAACCATTCTGGTTTGCAATTAGAAGGGCGTATTTACGCCTCATCAGTACAAGGTATATGTTCTCCGTCCGAGAGTTCTAAGAGCCTAATCCCGGACTGAATTTGACACTAAAATCACAATCAATACATCTTCCAGTAACGGAAATGTTAAAGTTTTGTCAATAGCGACATATTCACCTCCAACCTCAAACCAAAATTCGAAATTTGGTTTGTCTGGGGCATATAGTCTGGGAAGTAGTTGTTTCTTAGTTGAACAGTTACTGTTTTTGAAAAATATATTTATTCTTCAATATATAATAAATAAATTACCTATACTTATATAAGCATATGGGAAACTTTTCTACTATTAACTTGACGAAAAAAAGTTATTCTTCATAAGGTTTTTTAAAAAATATATAGCATGAGAGATCAAACGTTTAGAGGAGAATTGATAGTAAAACCATTAGAAAATAAAATACAGGTAAGATAACAACAGTAGACAGTACACATCAGGATTGAAAAAGAATAAACAAACATTTTAACTTCCTGGAACGAAGATAGAGACAAGCCAAGACAATATTCACGTTGTTGAACATACTCCTTATCTGGCATTGATGATAGAGTAAATTTGTATAAATTGCACATACAAGATTAATATAATTGGTAAACAACCAAGGCATATAAATAAAACAGAGATTAACGGTGGATGAGGGTTTTTATTGTGGAAAATAATTTATGCTTTAGAGAAAACAGAAAAATATGGGGCTTCTAAAATCTTCATAGAAGGGATGACGTAGAACCGAGATAAATAGGTTATTGTAAAATCGATTATCTTCAAGGTCAAGGTAATATTGTCAATTTATTTTTTAATCTAATGGCTGACTTTTGTAGGGAGAGTTAATGAAATATTTGTTGTTGTTTTACTATGAGGTTTCAATTAAAGAATGCTATTTCAAGAGAATTTGTCTATGAAAAATTAAAATCCTTATAAAATTGAACACTAACGTCATTGTTATGACCTTTATTTTTTCATTAGTATCCACAATCACGCATCAACAGATCTAATGATATTTATATTAGACACTTCTCAAATCGATAATCAATTTCAACCATTTACAATGTTTGCTCCAATATAAAAATAGCAATCGTGAAATATTGGTACCTTCAATTGCATTCTGTTTGTTATGACAAATATTTATTTTTACATTTTAATATCTTAACTAAGGAATTAGTTACGTCAAAGCATTGTTAACTGCAAAATGCAACAAAAGTATTTGTTTGTTAGTAAATACAAAATGATTAGTAACAGTATTTTCACGAAACATTCTAGTCCATTTGCGTCAGAGTCATCAATGTTTTCATCCATATACTTATACAAAAAATGTGTTTGGAATCGTTTTCGGTGTTTTTATTTACTAAGATGTCTCACTCATTTCAACTTTCAAACTTTTGTTTGGATTAGTTTATATAATTTATGAATAACGATAACAATGTTTATAGATTCGTTTATCAGAAACAACTAAACATTCCATATATGCACAAAATAAAAACACGTCTGGTCAGGAGGTAGAAATGCGTTTTCCTTCAATAAAGGGATGAACTGCCACAATCCACGAACGCAACCCCTGCGCTACGGACGGCTCATTTGCTTGAATATTCTATTGGATATTATAAGTTGATATGTATGTAAATATGGGATGAGAAAGAATACTCTACATCTGTCAAAATTCCAAGCAAACTAATACATTAAAAACGAGCCTTTATAGTAATAGTCCAGTAAAAATACCTGAAATTTAACTTATAAAGTAAATTTTTGTACGAGGAATCGAATGCACGTAATCGCAGGTTCCAATTTTCCGAGAAATCGTAGGAATCGCGGAAAACCGTCCCAACTCAATATTTTTCACAATTACTTCCTTAACGGTAACGCTTCTTTCACATTACACGGTTTTAATCGTGCGGTTAAAAACCGTACAGCTGTTGAAATGGAGGAATACGGTTAAATGCCGGTGCCGTGTCGTGCAACAGTCGTGTCTAGTTAAAAACCGCACGGTTTTTTGTCGAACGGCATTAACAGCGTATTTGCAGTTCAGTTTTTGTTTTAAGTGGAATCAAGAATGGATGATATTGATGCTGAAGTTTTAATGACCATGGTCGAAGCAAGACCTTCTCTCTCCTCTGATTAATGAGGTGCACCCAAAAAAGCGATCTCGTGCTATTCTTTTTCGGCAACGACGAAGCAACCACAAAGCACAACGTTTTTTTCGATTCATATTGTCGTTTAAACAAATGAAATGAAAATATTGTGGTAAAAATCCGTGCCAATGTAAAAACAACAATGTTCGCCTGCAAAAACTCGGACGATCTTTAACCGCACGATTAAAACCGTGTAATGTGAAAGAGGCGTAAGTTGTGTTGACCTGCGAGTACATGCATTCGATTCCTCGTCCCAAAATTGACTCCATTCGCAGGAAAGTAGCAAAAAAAGTAAAATTTCAGGTATATTTACTGGACTTATAATAAACGGATAATTCGTTTCTCATTTCGACGTAAAATTGGTCACTCTACAACTTTTATTCGGAACTTTTTTTCAATACAACTTACCGTTTCGGAAATAGTTGTGAAAAACATAGAGTTGGGACGGTTTTCCACGATTTATCGGAAAACTGGAAACCTGTGAGTACGTGGATTCGATTCCTCGTTCCAAAATTGATTTCAAAGTCCATTCGCAGGAGATCGGCAGAAAAACTTAAATTTCAGGTATTTTTACTCGACTATAAGTTTCCCTTCGCTTAGATAAAGAGATAAAGTACATGTACCTATTTTATCTGCCATTATTTAATAAGTTAATTGCGACTATAAAAATATATTTTTTGTCCTTGTGGCGCCCTTTTATCACGTGTTGGGTAGTTAATCTCTTTAATCGAATTACTGGAGTAAAATATAAACGGTACCATGAAAAAAAAATAATAATATAATACTTTGTTTTCATGAATTTGTTAATAAAATTGGCAGATACTGTGTAAGACTGTGTAATGGTATCTAAGAATTTTATTCTAAAACTGTACTGTTTATGAAATACATAAATATATAATGCTGATCTTTTGCGACACTAACATGGCTGTTCTGGGTCTGAAAGAATCAAGAAGTTAACTTTGATATAGATACAACGACGTGGAAGGTAATAAGGAAGCTCAGAGTCCCGCAATTAAAGGGTTATCAAGCTCTTTTGATCAAACTGAACTACTGAACGATCATGATACATTTTAACAAATAGCAAATGAAAATTGCAATACATAGTTCACACTTGCATACATTGAGGCATACAGATCAGCTAGTGAAATAATTTTGCAATAACGTCATACCAATAACCAAAAGAAGAAAATGCTGAAGGACATAGTCACAGGAGGAAAAATGAGTCTAAAAATTAATGAAAGTAAAACAAAGCTAATGAGACTGGGAACCTAAGCCAAAAATAAAAAAGAAAAATCAACGCTTATGAATTTGAAGAAGTTAGAAAATATAAATATTTGGGGATCATGATTAGCAACACAGGAGATAGAAGCACTGAAATTGAAGAAAAGATAATCGCTACAAATAGAGCCTACCACGCTAATAAGAAACTACTTAAAAGCAAAATGTTAACAAAACAAACAAAATTAAATATATATAAAACGATAATAAGGCCAATAATAATAAGAAGGAAGAGGAAAAATTAAGAATAACTGAGAGGAAGATCATGAGAACAATATTCGTGAAATTTTGGACGAACGGAAAGAGAACCAAATAGAAGTAAATGAGACATAATGATTCAATTTTTAATGGAACTTTCAATATTATAGTATTATAATAGTATTATAATGTATTAACATTAACATTAATAGTACAATTTGAACATGGTCAGTTCCCAGGAAATGAGAATTATTGTCAAAAAAATAATTAACTGACAATAGACGACAAAATGTGGTTTTCTTGAAATACTTTTATTTTATTATCAAAATAGGAGTTGTACAAAAAAACTAAGTATGATATTTGTGTTAAAAGTAAGTTTTATTTTGTTAGTGAAATTGACCCACTCGCTTCGCTCGTTTCGCAAACTTTTTCACTCACAAAATAAAATGTTACTTTTAACACTAATATCATAAATAGCTATTATTTAAGTGCCCTCTGTCATTTCTGAAAATATGTTTGGTAATTGTGCAGAACACGTGCTTCTCGATTTTGACGAAAAATAAATATTATTATTATTATAATTAAACAAATAGCCACATCCAACGGTTATCCATTACATATAATAAATAAATTAATTAATAAAAAAGAGGAAAAAGTGGCATTACATTAATATTTCCTGAAAAAACTAGGGAAATAGAAAATTACAAAACCATCACATATGCTGGTAATATTTCTAATAATATTTCAAAGATAATATCTTGTTCAACAAATACAGCAATTTCATTAAAACAGAAAACAATGTGAGTAAAAAATTGTTAAATGTAAAAACAAAAATACCCCCATTAAAAAAGTCTGGAGTATATAAACTTAAATGTCCAGAATGTAATGCTGTCTATATTGGTCAAACAATTCGAAATTTTGAAATTAGATACAATGAACACTCAGGAGCATGCAGATTAAAACAGCCAGATAAATCACATTACGCAAAACAGCTTCTTGACACAAAACATTCATTAACAACTAACACAGAACTAGAAGTACTGCATATTTGTGATAAGAAACAAGAACTAGATTTCCTTGAAGAACTAGAAATAAGAAGACACTTAAGAGACCCACAATATGAAGTTGTCAATGAACAGATAAATCTAGGGAGTTCTCCACTAATAAATTGTCTTCTTAAGTAACAATTGAAAAGATCAGCAGATATAGTTTTCCTTGGTTTCCTATATCATTGCACAGTTATACTGATCTTAAATGGGAAAAAGATATCCAGGATATCCCCATAGGGCTAATAATACCTAAGCTTTAATATTTATAAAATCATATCTTCTTCTTTTTTCTATTCATATATATTAAGTCAATCACTTACTATTTGGTCTAGCCAAAATATTAAACATCAAGAAGGTATCACATAAAATGTAACTACTGTCATTCTGACGATGATATGTCAATATCGAAATAATTATCAATATCCTTTAATAATTTTCATAAAATTTTTTAATTAAATAGTGGAATTAATTAGAAATAGTTAGTTTCATTTATAACATTAATATGAGTAAATTCCACAAAGTAAGGGTCCAAACAGTAAATTCAATTGTTTATATTATTTATTATAGTTTATTTATTGGTTTCAGTTATTCTAAAGTCGGGAAAATGATGCATTTCCGCAGAAAGTTTTTTGTGATTTTGTGTTTGGGGAGGCATATATATATTGAAACTGGTTTCAGCTAAAAAAACTTTCACCCGAATTTTTATTTGGAAATCTATTTTACCCCACCTTTCCGACAAATTTTACTTTATACACATTAATAATTATAAAAGCAATTCCTATAGGTAGATTGTCACAAAAATTTTTTGTCAAAGTCGAGAAGCACGTGTTCTGCACAATTACCAAACATATTTTCAGAAATGACAGAGGGCACTTAAATAATAGCTATTTATGATATTAGCTCAGATATTAGTGTTAAAAGTAACATTTTATTTTGCGAGTGAAAAAGTTTGTGAAGCGAGTGGAGCAACTTCACTAACAAAATAAAACTTACTTTTAACACAAATATCATACCTACATAGTTTTTTGTACAACTCCTATTTTGATAATAAAATAAAAGTATTTCAAGAAAATCACATTTTGACGTCTATTGTCAGTTAATTATTTTTTTGACGTTTTAACAATAATTCTCATTTCCTGGGAACTGACCATGTTCGAATTGTACTATTAATGTTAATACATTATAATACTATAATATTGAAAGTTCCATTAAAAATTGAATCATTATGTCTCGTTTACTTCTATATGGTTAAAAAAAATAATGATTATGTCTCTTTTAACACTAGTGTTAAAAGTATTTTACTTTTAAAACGTTTGAAAGGCATTAAAAATGTCACTTTTAATGGCAGTTGTACAAAATAGTTATTTGTTTAACTAGGCAGAGAAGTAACAGATTTACTGCCACAGCTAGCATGCCGAGACAATGAAACTAGCCAAGGCAGTAAATCTGATTCTCTGCGTGTGAAACATATAATTTTTTCTCCGATTGTTTGTACAGTGCGTTTAGAAAAATCAAATTAAAATGAAAACTTTTTTATGACAGATATAACTAACAATTTTTAATATTTTTTCCAATCGTAAGTTATAGGTAATAATTAAATCGAATTTTTTGCTGCCAAGGCAGTAAAAGTGTTACTTCTATGATCGATAAATGTCACTAAAACTGACTTTAATGTCAATGGGAGAAAAACATTTTTATTAATAAACTAGTGTCCGGAAATTTCTCGTTGTCAAGATAAACTAGACATCTTTAAAAACAATTACATCAGGAAAGAGTAGTTACTTACTAAATTGAAGCAATTAAGTTAAGAAACGTTATGTTAGAAATAATACTGCATCAAACTTTATAAAAATTGTTGGAAGTTATGACTACCATTTTCGATACACAAGTTATAACGATGTGTAGGTAATCGACTGCCGAATTCTTCGAAATAACTGAAGAATTTCCGGACACTAGTTTATTAATAAAAAATGTTTATTTAAGTGCCCTCTGTCATTTCTGAAAATTAGGAATAGTTAATCTATGACACCCTGTATAGGTATTTCAAAATCAATACGGACTCACGGTTTACTGGTATTATTTATTAGTAATATATAAAATATATCAAAGACTAAAAGTAGTTATTAGTAATTTTCAATATCTATATTTAATTAACTTCACAATTTAATACAAAAAAAAACGCCTAAATAAGCTTTCGAATCTACGTAATAAACAACAAAATAAATTATACTTTCACTTTTGACTCACCTGTTGATAGGGGTATCCGGGATAACTCATTTTGGTAAATAATCTAAAAATACAAGAGTATTGATTTAATATCTATTCATACATCCAACAAAATATAAATATTAAACTATCAAATCTTATCGTTTATTAGCACTATAGAATAACAACTAATTACCAAAAAAATATTAGCCGGTAATTAGCCACACCTTTCAAGTATTCTTATCACAATAAACTGTTGCTGTAGATATATACAATGTACCAGTTTAACCACTTACTTATTACGAAGGTTGTTATTCTTGAGTAATGAAAAACTCCTAAAATAAGAATGACTTTGGCTACTATGAGTAATAAATATGGTCTTGAAATACGTCAACACTGAAACTAGAATACGGAGCGTCAACGAACCACAACTGTCAAGACATTCTAGATCACAAATGTAAAGGTGGAGGATGACAGTACATTCGCGGAACTGCTATAACACAACTTAGGCCCATTCTATACGGACTGTTTAAACGCGGCAGTTTATACGCCGTAGGCACGCCGTTTTTTTTTGCCAACTATACGAACCGTTAAAAAGCTAGCGGTTTACTAGCCGTAGAACTGTTTATAAAAAGCGTGCCACTCTAAACGGGCAGTCTGGGCGCTGCCAGACCACTCGTTGACAGCCAATGTGTAAGTTTGTTGTCAATATGGATGTCGTAAGTACAGTGTGTGCGGTTACAGCTAGTTTGTTGGAAAGTTATTATGAAATTGAGTTTAACGCCCGAGAAAAAAGAAGATGGGGAACTCACCGTGTACTAGCAAGTCGATTGTCTATGGGTCAGTTCCACATAATGTTTTGTACGCACCGCAGTTTCGCTCGCCTTAGAACTGCTCCAAAAGCGCCCGTATAGACAAACAAGCTGTTCCACGGCACGCCGTTTTGACGCATCTGGTCGCGTTGAGACTGCCCACCGCCCTGTTGATGCATTCAAACAAGGCCGTGAAAAAGCCCGTATAGACACTCCGTAATCCTTACCGTGTGCTCAGTCACTTGGCGTTTTCAAGACCTTCAAACTGCCGCGTTTAAACAGTCCGTATAGAATGGGCCTTAGAGCTCGTTCCCACTTTTCGGATATCGGATCCGTATATTAATCGGATGTCGGCGCCTTTGTTCACACTTTCGGTTAATAATCGGTTGTCGGCCACGGTCAAAGCTGGTGCCAATTTTAGCACTCTACGCGGAGCGACTGTGCACGATGGACGTCGACGAAGTTCTAGTTGTGATGAATTATTATTTAAGAAGAAAACGAAGAAATACAGCCAAGGAAATTAAATATTGGGTGCACCCAAACCGAGGGAAAGATTTAGTTTGGGATCATACATTCAACAATCTACTGGCTCAAGTATCAGTTAGCATAAACTACCAAAATACATTTAGAGTTTTATCCCAAAGGACACCTCTTTCCTGAACTAGTGTGATCAATTCTTCAGGGTTTATATTTGTTTCCATTATTACGAATCAACAAACGTGCGTACAAATAAAAACGCAACTCTGCTTGAGTGCCGCAATGCGTGTGTGCGCGATCGCAGTGACGCACGCACGGATGGAACAGGGGGAGAGGGCTGTCGGCCCCGACATCTGACAAATGCGAACACCGCCATTCTTAAGCCGCGTACAGACCGAATTTCCAACATAGACCAACGCCAACGGCACATGTCGTTGGCGTTGGAATTGGAAAGCATTGGAAAGGATTTGAGAACATCGTCCATACCGAATTTTTAGTGTTGCATTGGAGACCGTTGGTTGAGGTTCGATGCTTTCCTATTTTTTTTTGTGATGTCATCGAGCGAAAGTGATGATGAGTTATTGTGTGCAAATTCAGAATTTCTCGTTGTACATAATTTACTTAACAAAAAGAATAAGTAAACGGTGGCGCAGACGCTGGTGGATGACAACACCGTATAAAAACAAAAGTTCCTACAGCACGAGTAATTTATTGGATGAACTACGGAATGAAGACGCTAGTCATTTTAGGAACTTTTGCCGAATGACCCAAGAAAATTTTAATCAACTGCTTAATACAGTGGCTCCAAAAATTAAGAAAAAAAAATAACAATTACTAATTTTTTTTCTCCAATTTAAATTGGGAATTAGTAGGCTCAAACAAAATAGGATAATCCCTATAAATTTCAATCAATTTTAAACTCATTTCTTCTCTCCACTCCATATCAAAATAATAATAATTTGCGTACACACAGAACAACTGTTTTCGAACGACTGAATTCTGAAGTAGTCGTAAATCGCGTCCACACCAAACTAGACACAATTAAGCTTCCCTTTTGATGTACCGCTCGACTACCGAACGCTAGCCAACGCCAACGTTCCCATTGGAAAGCATCGGCTTCAATTCGCCGCCGCCGTACACACCAAAACCAACGCGTTCCTAAATACTTCACATGTGCCATTGGCTAGCGTTTGAAATTCGGTCTGTACGCGGCTTTACTCATAGGCGAGCGAGATCCGACACGATCGTTTTTTTTGCACAAATTTTGTGTCGGCGCCGACAAGAAATGTCGGGTGTTTTGCCAGCCCTCTACGCCCGGATAAAGATCGTGTCGGATCTCGCTCGCCTATGAGTAAGAATGGCGGTGTTCACATTTGTCAGATGGTATACTCAAGATTCGGACTTAGATTTTAGTAATATATTTAAAGTCTACTAATTTGTTTTAGAAATTATATAATAGTATATTCTGTAACAAGGTTAGAATGAAAATTCGATGCGAGTGGAAATTTCCGAGCGCGAGCCGAAGGCGAGCGTGAGGAACCACGAGCATTACGAATTTTTATTCTAACCGAGTAGCAGACCATACTTTCTCCACGATCAAAGATTTTCAATGGAAATGAACAGTAGATAATTTATTTTACAGAACTCAATCACAATTATATTAGGTAACCACTCAATGTGACAGCAATAATTTTGACACTTACTCAAGTTTTGACACTACGATGACAATCAACTGCGTCAAGGCTAATGATATTATTGCTAACCAGTGTGAGAATATTATTCTATCACTAGAGAGAGAATGTAAATACATTTAAATTGCATAGGGTCAGAGGTGTTGCAGAAAATTTCTTCAATCTCAAGAGAGAGAATTCCAGCATTCTGTAATCAAATTTGATTTCAGAATTAGCAAATTCTGTGATGATCGTGGAGAAAAAAAGTTATTTCCTTCAATAAAAATGTGTGAACTAAAAGTGACTGTTTTATCTTTTGCTTTAAACAAATTAATAGGTACCTATAATTATCTTACCTTAGAAATATCGACAATCTTTTTTCAGTATAAATGCAGTCTCAAAATCTTGTATTATGGTAGTTCATGCTTACTGATATTTGAGCCAGTAGATCGTTGAATGTAGTTATCGACATTCTAAAATAATTGAAAAACTTAATTCCGTCACTTCTCAATTCTGTTATCAATTTCTGAAATGATCCCAAACTGTATCTTTCCCTCGGGATTGGGTGCACCCAATATTTACTTTCCTTGGCTGTCTTTATTCGTTTTCTTCTTAAATAATAATTCATCACAACAAGAACTTCGTCGTCCCATCGTGCACGGTCGCTTCGCGTAGAGTGCTAAAAATTGGCACCAGCTTTGACCGTGGCCGACAACCGATTATTAACCGAAAGTGTGAACAAAGGCGCCGACATCCGATTAATATACGGATCCGACACCCAACAAGTGGGAACGAGCTCTTAGTCGACGATTCTTCTGTTGTCAAAGATACTTACCCAAAAGTTGCTAACATTTCTTTTCAAATTATTTACATTATGAAATTTTGGAAAATACTCTTGGTTTCGGCTCTACTACATGTAAGGGGCAAGTCAAATACTCATTTTAAATGTCAGTTAAAAAAGAAAACAATATTGGACCATCAAGGAGTCTTAGGCCTAAAAGAACGGAAAGTTATCTGATTATGTCTCTTTGGATGTGTAAGTTTTCAAAAGTGATATGGAAGGATACAATTCTCCGTCATATTGCCACTTTTATCCTTTAAAGTGTAGTCGCTCAATTAATTCTGAGAAGTTTTTGAAAAATTAATTAAATTTTCAAGTTTTGACAATTTAAATTTAGGTGAAGCGACTTTTCATTCGGACATAACTGTTACTTCAGAAGCTGATTTCGCTCATCTCTAATTACAATTTTATTTTCGTTCTTGGAACCACAAAGTACGTACATGCTACAGAATAATTATCTGCGTACAAGCTTTGAGGTGGGTAGAATAGTCAGGTCAGACTATATCTATGAGTCAGAGTGATAACAATGATGGAATTCCCAGATGATCTTCTTTCCCGCAAAAACGCAACGGCTCTGGGGAGAAGTGGTCCAATATTTTTCTGCTTAAAATGATTACGTATCCTACGTCAGTGGCAATGAGTAGTACAGAAGTGAAATTTACTGAAATAATAAGTAGGTACAGTCAACAACAATAATTATAGAAAATATTTTTTCAACACAGTATATTAAATTTCTATTTAGAGCACAGAGATGCAGCTTTATTAGAGAGTACATTATATAATCTCAATTCAGAAAAAACAGTTTCAATGCCCAATAAACAATTTTCGTTACTTATAGTAACTGATATTTTTATAAAGTATTTATAAAGGTTACACAATTATATAGGGAAATGCTTTGAAGTTTTATTGCAACACTCATAGTAAATTAGGTTTATTAGGGTTTTATGCCATTACTGTAAGTTCTAGATTTATAATGAAGTGTTGTAACTATTTATATAACTGTGCTATAAAACTTGAAGTAATCGTTACCTCAATTTTTATAACAAATTTATAAAAGGTTTGCCGTTACTTCTGTAATAAAACTAATGGTTTCTGAGTTTTATAATAGCATCGTTGTTTGCCTTTTTAAAATACTTTATGAAACTTTTAGTAACAAGTTCTTTTATAAATATGTTATGAAACTTTGGGTAACTGATGTTTTCTCTTTGTGTTCTCAGTAAAAGTTAAACTAAAAGAGGAGTGGTCTGGATCATATACTTTATTAACTACTTCTATAATTGTGAATATAACTATGATTAATAGCTGGAAAAAAATCAAGTACAGCAGTACATTTTGCCGGAAAGTTTCTAGGCGTTTCTCCAGAATAACACAAAAAGTGCCAGCATCTTGTGTTAAATTAAAAAGTACCACTTTCGTTAATCGACAGGTATCTTCCAGTTCCACTTTATCAACAAATGACACAGAAAAGAAAAGTTTTGATAATGAAATTGAGACCACTGCAAAATCATCAGTGTTTTCTGAAAATAATGAGAATGCTAATGACAATGATGACTATAGAATGAAATGGCTAACAGAATTTGAAGATGCAGAACAAGAACGTATTCTTGATGCAGAAGATGTAGAATTAAAAGAAAAAAATGAAATATTTATAAATGATTTGAGAAAATGGGCAATTAACTATAATATACTTCACCGATATTTAAAGGAACTATTGAGCCAAATAACAATTTACCATTAGATCCCAGAACATTGTTAGGAACACCGACTAAAATTACACTACAACAAATGAGCGAAGGCCAGAACTGGCAACAGGGCTTAGAAGTTTCCATAAGACAGTGTTATGAGAGTATTAAACATTTAACAAATATATCTATAAATATAAACATAGATGGCCTTCCTATTTATAAGAGTTCAAAGGATGAGTTTTTTGCTCCTCTTCTTGGTTGGGGGCCAAAATAACGTTCCGTCTTTTTCCCATGCCGATGGTACAATGGTTAATGATGGGGCTTTTCGCCCTAGTTCTCTATTTTGAACAATTTTAAACATTGAATTTTGTCTGACTCAAGACACCGACACAGAGAGAAAAGTAAACATGTATGTAGTAAAGTTTTTCGAGGTTAAGTTCGTCAAAATTTCTTCTTTTTCTTCTTTATCGTTGAATATTACCACCAATAGTTCTCTAACCATCACTTGTGGTGTGCTGTGACACTCAAGTAACACTTAAGAATTTATAGTAGTTTTATAGAATCACCAGTTATCGATATATAGTGTTACTTTAAGTTTTATATTGTTACCGACAGTAATTTTGTGGTAACTTATTTTTATAAGAGTGTTGGTTGTATCCGCCATGACAATTTTCTAAAACGCAGATATAAACAGGAATAAAAAATTAAATATTTAACATAATTTTGGAAAACTGATTTCAGATTGGAACATATGATTGATTCCGTTTTATGAACAAATTTAAAATAATTATTTTTTAAAGTTTAATAATAATTTTTTTAATAATACATATTTGAAAGGCCAATGAATTTTTTAGGAGTGCCTTGCTAACATTTACAGTAAAAAATGATTGGCAATATAATTTTGGTGTAACTTTATGTGTGGAAATGATGTGACAAGTCTTAAAGTGCACATAATATATCACACCATTCATCTTAATATCATATAAAAATGGAGACAAAAATGAATTAGTATACTGCCTGATGTTTAGAATTATGGAATTAACAAAAAGAAACATAATATAATAACCAATGTATGCTAAAAACAGAAAACAAATATTGGAAATATGACAGATGACAGCTTGACAAAGAAATGATTTAGTAATGGTAAGGTTACCAACAACCCTATAGGAAAAGTTTATAAGAGTAACCAAGTCAGTAATAAAACCAAATATCATTCCATCCTCTTCCTAGAAGAAATTTTATAGAAAGTTTTATAAAGGTACCGGAAATATTTCTGTTGCTTTTAGTTATAGACTTATAGGTTTTATAACGTTACTAAATAAAGGTGTTCGCAGCTCTTATAAACTGCTCCATTTAAGTGTTTATAAGAGTTACAGAAATATTACTATGCTTAGCTTATATAAATTACAGTTTTATAAAATAGTGATGGTAACTTTACGGTTACTATTATATAAACGAAAATGTTTATTGGGTGATGTGTTCATCTTCTTAAAATTTCGAATACAAATCTCAGGATTCCCCGATTAGTGTCAATAAACATTTCTTGTAACTTCCCGAACAGTCACCCTAAAAAAAGATGAATATAATCTTAAAAATTGTTAGTCTGTATACTGAATGTTCTTAAAGTGTGTTAAAAATTACCTTAATAGCATCAACTAACGACATTCCGTATTTAACCATATATTCTTTTTTAATATCACCCATGTCTATCTCAGACCTGGTAACAACTAATCTAGTCAACTGTCTGTTATTGCAACCCAAACCTTTCATGCTCTTATTAAGCATTTTAGCAAAAAATGCAGCTTTGCTCCGTACTGTTCTTATAATTGTCAATAGCGCTGCTTCTGAATCGCCAGAAAATAAATTTTTAACGGCTTTTTCAATATCATTGTTTGTTATTCTTTTATACTCTTCGAAGATTAATTGGAGCTGTGCGTAATTCCTTTGGCATATTATAGTGATAAAATTTGATTCGTCAGTACCTGATCGATGTTCGTTTCTTTTAAGTAAAGTTTGTACATCGTCAAATGCTTGTTGAGGGTTTATGATTGTGGTGCCATCTCTACATGCGTTGCATTGTGATACTAGAATACGTTTAAAGGTACCAACTGTAACTGTTTTCAGGTCGCTTTGTAAAGACTTGTTACAAACTGAAAATTCATCGAAAAATGATTAAGTCGATATAATGTTGAAATAAACATACTTTTTTGATAGATTTGGTCGATTATTTCGATTTCCTCATTCGATTTTGTGCAGAGAATTTCGATGAGAGTGTCTTCGTCGATCTCGGCGCCGCTCATTGCGTCTTTGAGCTGCTTAGCATAGTAATCAGGAAGAGGGGTCATCATGGCAATTATTAAATTTACAAAATCACCGCTGAGTTTGCTTTTAAAGTCTTTTAATAAATCCTACAAATCATCAATTAATTTTTATACAAAAATTGTTAAATAGAGTAGCGTTTCAAAATATTGTTCGTGATACTTTAGCATGCTTCTCAACCAATTTTCGAAAATAACAGTACCTTTCCAAATAAGGTTTTGTATGTATTTGCGATTTGAAGTCTTTGTCGATTAGTTCTTCGAGCTAAAATATTGATGATGTTTTTGTCATCTGTTCCGAAACCTTTAATTGCTTTCCGTAATATTTGAGCATCTTCTATTGTATTTAATGATTGGATAGGAATAACAGTAGGAGACTGCTAGAAAATAGACAATGAAAAAATAAAAATAGCTAAAGTCACTACATTCCACATAAAGGGGGGGCTTCACCAAACTGGGCTAGGCCGGCGACACAAGCGGCCTTGCCGTCGGCATCAGATTCGGCCTGCATAACGGCGGTCCTAGACACTAAGTGCATTTGGCGAATGTGCGAACACTCGGACTTTGTACCACTCCTTCGGCCACCCTCCCACACACTACAGTATTTTTAAGGCTATTCGTTCCACAAATGACCTTGAAATTTCAGATTTCGAGGGTAGCTGTCAAGACCAACAACAAGTACAGATGCTTCAATAAAATGCGGTTGCCCCCGTCAGTGCGTAATTTATGATCAAATTCATGAGTACCGTTGTAAACCATTTGACCCAAAACATCTTTGAATTTTAACCGTTTTAAATAGAGTACGTAGATAGAATATTTCTTCCTTCTACCTTGACCCCTCTACTCTGTCTTCACAAATTGTCACTTGTCTTTGCATATTATTATTGTCAAATTTCGGATATATATTTTACCTGAATGCTTATGATTTACCTGAGGATTTACCCCTTGCTTTCCAAAAAGAGAAAACCAACATTATTTCTGACAGTGAGGTCTAAATTATTTTTAATATTATGGCTACCCTACCCGCACATGATAAGTATCCTTAGTTTGACACCGTTGGCCATTTTACTTCAAACAATTTTCTTACCTGTAGATAGGTCACCTATTTGTAAATGGATTGTGTTTCAGAGACACTAAAAGAATAACTTTTTTGTAAGTTCATTCTTGATTTTTAGTACCTAGCTAAGAATAATCTGTTCCCTATATAATCATGTGTATATACATCCGAACTGTTTAAAAAATAAAGTGTACCTATAATATCAAAAAGTTTAAAAATAAATATAAATTATTCACAACAGTAGAATGCTCTGTTACTTTTCTTTTGAAGCAGGTAGGTACCTAGACAAGATTCTGTAATGATGGTCATAAATCTAAGCTTGCGGTAAATTATTTTAAGAGGTTGTGAATTATAAACTGCGGAAACATTTTTAATTCAGAATTAATGCGATCAGATAACTCCGTCATTTTAATTCGAATCGAGTTCTGATTTCGCCCATTATTATTTATTTTACTTTATGTTTAAATCGTTCGCTACAAAAGTACATATTTATCTATAGATCCCGGTGAACTAAAAAGATACGAATTTTCGAAACTTTTATAATTAAATAAAAAAAATTCCCAAAATATGTAACGTACAATACATTAAGTAGACTCTTAAGATTTTAAATTATTAACAACTTTGTTGATAGCTCTACTCAAGTTCGTGATATTTGAACGCACATTTGTATTGAATACTCCATAAGAGAATTCCGTAACGGCAAATATCATCCGTAGTGTAAGCAGCGACACCTTCATTGATTTTCAGTGGTGTTTTAATGCAGTACCGTAACCGTTGAATGAATAATAGAGACTTTTAGCTTGTCTTAAATTTCTCACTTATCCGTATCCGTAACGAACTGCGCATGTGTAGACCCGTTACGTCTCAGCCGATACGATGCGTTGAACGTATTGTTACGTCCCCTACTCCGTATACGTAAACGTATCCGTATCCCGACCAAAATCAGTATTCTGTGCTATTAGTGCTATTTTACAGGTCTTCTTTTTCTTTGATATTGGTTTGGTTTAATTATAACCCAATATATTTTGGTCATGCGAAATATGCATAAAAAATAGGTCGTCCAAATCATCTTCGTCCTCGTCTAGCAGCAATGGATTATTTAATATCGCCCCCATATTACGTTTTTACAAAAATATAAAAAGAAAACTAAAAAAGTTTTGAGGTTATACAATTAAAAACAGAACGAAACGATACGTTTTCTGCTAAAAAGGTTTTATTGACAATTTCTTTACGTCAACGTAACTCCAATACGGATGCGGATACGTGTAAAAACTTATGACAAGCTAAAAGTGTCTAATCAATCAACGCCGTAACGTAACGTATGGAAACAGTGCATTCGCACGAAGTTGACCACGCAGCACTCAATCAACGCCGTAACGTAACGTATGGAAACAGTGCATTCGCACGGAGTTGACCACGCAGCACTCAATCAACGCAGTAACGTAACGTATGGAAACAGTGCATTCGCACGAAGTTGACCACGCAGCACTCAATCAACGCAGTAACGTAACGTATGGAAACAGTGCATTCGCACGAAGTTGTCCACGCGGCACTACGGAATCCTTTACTTTTTAGTTTGTCCCAGTTTACCGACAACCACCGTGAATATGATGAAGGAACGAATATTCGCCAAATGCACTTAGAGTCTGGGTCGAGTTTTACCAACTTATTTGAATAAAAGTGTGTCTGCTATCCGCTATATGTTGCGGAGATACCTTTGATCATTACCGACATTTGGCTGCTGGCAAAAACAGGCAGGCCGTCTGGACATATATTTTTATATTCAAATTTTCAACGGCTATCCCAATTTGGTGAAGCCCCGGTTTATAGATATATACCTAGTAAAAGAGCAAACTTCTGACGATAGAACCAAGACACAAAATTATTGATACGAATTCATAATAAAAGTCTTGAGCTTTTAAAATTTTACCAATGATATAGGTACACTTTTTATTCAATGTTGTTTGTTCTGCGAATATTTTATCAACATTGTTATTTGTATTAGTTACCAACACTACATATTTTTAGTTTTTAGGAATTGTTTATATTTAAGTGTGTACTTAATTATAATGATCTGACAATTTGCAATTTTAAAATGATCTTAGTTTTACACCTTACGCTACTGTTCTGCTCTCAACTAATATTCGTCTCGAGATATTAAAAAAACTGATTTACTAATACTTACCAATTGATCTAAATTATTGCTCTCGGAGCTAATCATTTTGTTTAATACCCAACAACAAACAATTAGTATTATTAACAACACAATATAGCAGTTTAAGAAAATGTTTCAAAACTGAAATACAATTTTTTTATACACTGTTTATACACCTGTAAAGATTTAATGATGGTCTATTTTTAATACAATCAAATATACAAAGTCTATACATACCTTGTATTTATTCGAAATATAAAAACAGACCGAAAATAAAAATTAAAATAATCAGATGTATTCAGAAAAAGATGCAAATTGGTGCTGTGCCAAAAATGTTTTTCTACAATCACTATCTATGAGTAAAAGTAAGCTTTTGTCCACGACTATTTGATAATGTTTACATTTTATGTGTGCTTCTTATTATTATTTATTACGGTCTTGTTTACAGTCATCTTACAACATCTTACTCTGGGGAAATTCTATTGACAGAACAAAATTTTTGTAACTCAAAAAAAATTATTCGGAAAATGTTTGGACTACAATTTAGGGAAACTTGTAAACCCACGTTCATAAAACACAAGATCATGTCATATATTTATCGTACTCTTTTATTTGTGAAAGAAAATTTCACTAATTTTGAAACTAAATCGTATGGACATGATTACTATACAAGAGATTCAAACGCCCTTCGACTACCCCACTGTAAAACTTCAAAATTAGAATTAGAAAATAGTTTTGAATTTTTGGGAATGAAGTTATACAATAAATTACCTCATGAATTCCAGGAAATTGTCTCTTTCAGCAGATACAAAAAGGAAATTAAAAATTTATTAATAACTAAACGCTACCTACTATTCAGTCAAAGAATTCCTTATAGATACTATATGAACCATTTTTATCTGTGTTCCGAGCCTCAGATCAATTTTTAAGGTCCATTCACAGTAGATTTTTGTTTCAAAATATGTGTTAATCAGCTTTTGTGGTTTTTTGTATTCAAGTGGGTATTGGTTAATTCCAACAAGAAATCCTGGATAAAAACTCATGATACTAACCTGATAACGAAGGTAATTGATTATTATTATTATATTATTTCTCTTTTTAACATCGGTAATCAAATTTGACATTCTGCTGAAATTTTATCTATACATTTCTCTGTATATTTAGTTGTATTAAAGATTTTTATTTAATTTTTCCGCTTTTACTATTGGGCCCTTTCAATATTATGTAAGCTGGATCCCATGTCTTCTTCGCAAGCATGTTTGCAAATACCAGACTTATAGAGCTCCCAGTTTTGAATTAATTTTTGAAAAAAGTAAAAAGCAATTGTGATATTTAAATTGGTGAAAATTGAAGAACAAAAGACAGCTTTGAAATACAAAATATATTTTATTTAATTAATATAGTTTACAAAATTTCCATTTTCATAATATATTAAAATCTTATAATAAATATATTTATAATACACAGGTTGAAACGACTTTATCCAACTAGGGATAACAAAGACTTTTTGACATCGGAAGATACTTCATCCTAAAAACAAGAAATATTTAAAAAGGAATTGTGTTTGTATTTATTTTCAAAATGTAACAATTGAAATGCAATTATTATGAACAATGGACAAACATTAGTAAACATTTCCACAATTTAACAAACAATACATTCGAAAAAACATTTAACTCAGCCTACGACAGATAATAATGCTTTTTTGTAGTCTCCGGATGTGTCGTCCTGAAAGAAAATACAAAAAATAGAAAACGAAATAGGCTGAAAGATAAAAAATAACATGTTTTTATATAAAAGCATATAGCAACGTATCCCCATTTATTGTTGAACTTAATTGAAACAATGCATATTTCTTTAATAATGTATTATAGGTTATTTCACAAATATACGCCGTTTCGGATCATAGGCGATATCAAATATTCAGTCTATTTCAGAAAGGTATAGAGTAATAAAATGGGAAATTCCGTCCAGTTCGGCTCAATTTCGGTATCGGCCAAATAGGCGTAGGTCTTGAAATAGTATTGTTTGTAATATTAAAATTTCAAGTAATTGCGTAAGAGAATTAGGAAAAGTATGTTTTCTGGCCTGAAGTGTCAATATCGAAATATTGTGTAGGGATTACTTAGGTAGTAGATTATACAGTTACGTTTTGCGTTTAACAGGTACCGTTTAACCTTCTATTAATTTCTGTATAATGTATTTTTTGTATAATGTTCAATAAAAAATAAGTGTACCTAATACTATGTACATAATGCCTAATTTTTATTCTGTTAAAATAAAAATCTTTCCTTTTTACGAGTATCCTACCGGCACGCCTTTGGCACACTATTTTCAGTGTTTGTGAATGGATAACAATAGGCTAAACCCATAATATTGACCCCAACCCGGGTGGTACTACCTGCACTTGATAAAAAGAAAGAATTTTACAATGAAATCAATGCCAAACTATGAAAGTGGCTTAAATATTCGTTGGGTCACTCTGTGCTCCCTTTGCATACCTAATGAGGTTTTATTACTCTGTACCTTTCTGAAATCTAGTTATAGGCATACATACAACCGCATTTAGAATGTACCTACTTAAGTAAGTAAATTCCTCCAAAGTCGAAATAAACGTACTTATTTTCTTAGATTTTGTTTATTGTATTTGATGATTTATAGGAAATCCAAAAAATAAGAGCCTAGTTCTAAGCAAAAAAATGGATTTTTGTTCATATAAATGAAATAAATAAAAGTAACTTCTCAAAAATAGCATAATATAACGAATTTTTTGGTTACAGTTCTTTGAGTCGATATCATAGTACTTAAGCCGAAGCAGGCGTATATTCGTGAAATGGCCTATAACTTCAAATCCACACAAAATTTAAGGGTTGAACAGTAGGGCGACTAGTTTCAACTTATCATCCTCAGACAATTGTATACATGTAATATCAAGCATCAAACCGAAACTTGGCATACTGGTTATCCCAAAACTATAGGACCAAAAAGGAACCACCAAAAAATCTAAAAGGTAGTTACGACATTTATACGGGGTTTGTGTACGTGTGTTACAGGTACGTACTAAGCTCACAATTTTTATAGTAATCTACATTCAATTGTACTTATTTTATTGAAAAATATGCACTATTTTAAGGAAGAAATTTTCTTCAGTGTCAATATTTTAGGCCGTTTTTCGGTTTCCAACTAATTTTTGCATTTAGACCAAATTACTGGACATTCTAACCAGTTGGGGAATTGATAGAATTTTACACTGTGAATTTGAAATTTGTAGTACGCATTCCATTGCCGAAAACTTGTTGAGGATTTATTCGTAAACACAAAAACAGAGGCGGATCAAGTGTACAGTTGGAATTAAGGAACTTACGTTGTAATCTTTAAAAAACCTAATTATGTGATTTTTGATGATTTATAATAATTAAATTATAACCAACCGTTATTCTTTCAGCTAAAGATTTTCCATATATGTTTTCATATTCTTCTTTAATTTCTTGGAGATCTTTCTCCGATCTTGAGACTACAATTCTGATTAATGTTCTGTCGTCCGTTCCAATTCCAGCCATTGAATCGTGCAGTCTATTTGCAAGGTAACATATTTTATTTCTAACGCAAAGGACTAATTGTAGCATTGCCTCTTTAGCAGTTCCTGTAAAAAAATAATCCAGATTAATTGAAATGAGCATCTATTTTTGTACCGGCTAAGCGGATTTTTTTTGGAACTAAGATGTTTACCTGAGAATTCGTTTTCAATTGCTTTTTCTATGGGATGTCCAACGATTTCTTCATATTTTTCAAAAACTCTTCTCAACTGAGGTAAATTTCTTTGACAAAAAACGGCATTAAAAACGGATTCTTCTGTACCGGCAAAAAGTAGTTCTCCAGCTTGAAGTAGATCTTGAGCATCCTTAAATGCAGCATCTTCATCAACTTCGTCGGATTCATCTCTGCAACCCTAAAATTGTTAAATGAAGAAACATAGACATGGGCCATACAACATTTCTTGTGACATTTAATATTTCGATATTCTTTTAACAGTGTAAAGTATAAATGGTGGCGGTTTAAGCAGCCGTTAATACTGAATGTTTGTTTTGGTTGTTACACAGGACTCAAATAAAGTTTTATCCAATTTCTATGATGCGTATACAAACTACAACAGTTCTGAAATTTAATATTGTTATTCTTTTTAACAGTGTAGATATGGAGGTTGCTTTAGCTGACTATGAACATTCGCAGCCTTCATTGTACAAACATGTACATTGATTATAATCTGCTTTAATTTATATTTTGACCATAAAAAAGGTTCAACTTACCGTGGATAAGCCAACCAATAATCTTTTCAAGGTTCCCGAGGTATCTCCTTTAATATCTGATTCTAGAGATCGTTGATACACTAAAAAATTAATAATAGCAACGTATCACTTCCTCTTGATAATATTATAGAGTTAGACATCTAATCTGTGATATCAAATATTACAAAATACTCACATCCTTCGTATGCTTGGGCAATTCTAATAACTTCCTCATTGTTATGAACACCTAATATTTCAACTAAAGTATTTTCATCTGTTCCTAGACCGCTAATAGCTTTATGCAACTGTTTTGCTTGAAATTCTATTGGCTCTGTCATTAGTGCAATCATGACGTCTTCAAAGTTTCCCCTCAATTCACTCTTTAATTCTTTAATCAAATCCTACAATAATAAAAACAATTTGTTTATTGAATATTCAATAACTGATTCAAGCAGTCAATTAGAAAATTTAATGGCGTATGAGAGCAAGAAGCACAATCGGAAGATTTGAGTTGAATCATTATTTTCGTGCTTTTAACCATTTAAAAAAAATAGAAAGGATTTCATAAGCCTGAACAAAAATTACTAACCTTACCGTACATCGTCTTAAACCTAGTAGCTATTTCCCTCCTCTGGTCGTTACTTCTTTTAGTAAGAATTTCAATAACAGCATCTTCGTCGGTACCAAAACCTTTGAAGGCTTGTTTCAATGCTTTTGCGTCTTCTTCATCATTAAAATCTTCATAGGGATGAACTGTTGGCTACAATGTTAAAAATTCATAAAATATTCCATACCAAACAACGCTGGTAAGAGGAACAATAATTACAAAGAACTGTCAGGCAAGGAATAGGGAAGGACAATTCATATCTGGTCCAAGCACTGTTCTCAGGGTCTCTGAGAGCAACGTAAAGGCGGATACAACAATGGAGGGTTAAGGAGCACTACAACAATATAGTGTTTTCTGATGAAAAGACGATGAATATTACCTGATGAATATTACCCTTCCGTACTACCAACAAAGGATGCTTTTTTTAACAAATGGTTGGATGTAGTAAGGGTCCTGTAGTGTATTGGCCAGGTCTGTAATTAGGGGTTGCCCATGGAGGAGGGTTGGGTAGGAAAAACGGTTAATTTTGATACGATTAAAAATAAGACATGAAAATTGCGATATTAGTTTATCGCACTAATTTCTCTAAGCAGGAGTAGTAAGGAAGAGGGAGAACAAAAACATTTATAATGAATGATCGTACGTCATCAAAACATTTCCATTGAATCAGCTTATTCAGTAGTTAAATAAAGCTAAGTATTTTCTGGGAATAAATTGCGTATAGATGCAATAAAGATTATATCTTCAACTTTATACAGATAAATTAAATTCAAAGTTTTATCACAGTGACAAAACTTTTTTATAGAACCGAATGAAGGTGGGCGTAAGAGAGTCTTGCTCCTGATAAAAAGAATAACAATCTTGCCTGAAGGCGCTAGAGAGAAATGCTTTTTAGTATGCCATTACTATATAGTCGATATGTAGAGGTAATTTTGGACTTAAACCAATACATACTTAAAAATATTTCGTTAATGTAGGTCAGGAGAGAAGATTGACGTTTCTCTAATAACACTAACGAAAAAATAGGTTTCAGATTAGATCTGACGAAGAATTTTTACTGTATTTTGCAAAACGAATATAATTTGGTAAAAACGTAGCTATTTTTTGTTTACTCCATAAAATATAAAACGTGGTCTGTAATAAAAATAGCAGAGGTTAAAAAAGTCGTTTATAAACTAATAATAATTAACTAACTAATCAGATAAAATGGATTTTAAAACGTTTTAATTTCAAAAGTATATTTTAGCTAAAAAATGTAGCAGTTAATGCAATGCAAATTGATTAACTATAAGGAACTGTACAAATAAGATAATTTAAATGTGTGAATAACTTACCGCCATTGTTATCAACACTTTTTTACAGTATTTATTAGGATTTTTTGTTGTATAACAGATAATTTTATTGGATAAACGAGCCGGCTCGTCAGTTCACGATACACATAAATTGTTGAAGTACGGATCATTAGAGCATGCGTTGAAAACTGATGATGAAAGTAGAAGTAGGTAGATACAGAGGTAGATATCTCTTGTTCAGTGGACTTAAGATATTTTTAGAACCACAACACAATGAAGTTAACCAATTCGACAGTGTGTATATTTGTGAATATAATTCACTGGATACAACTGTACGGCTAGGTCGAATCGGGTAGAGTCGTTATTTTACCGATCGATTTTAGACTGAGGATGTGGTGGTAACGTTGAACTTGGTTTCATATTATTCATAATTCTAAGATTTTAGTATTTCGAAGCCAAAAGTATTTTTGATATTGTTTTAAAGGTTCGTTCATTATTTATCTAAATATTCCACTAAAATTAAATTGAATGAACATAATTGAGAAATCGGTTATTTGTAAACAAAAATATTAATCCTATATATATTTAACCCTTCGTTAGGCGCGTGTCACTAGGTTGGTCGCGCGGGCTACAATAGTAGCCCATTTGAATTTTGACTAATCTTACTTAAAAATGAAAAGAATACAACCTTTTGTTAATATATGTTATATTATTACAGGGAACACAACAATATACAAAAAATATTGATCTATGGGCTTTAGAAAACAAAATATAAAAAAAATTGTTATTTCATCGCATACTCACATTAAAAAAAATTGATCTACTAAAAAAACAACGTTATTTTATTTATAAATAAAAACATAACAAAATGTATGCTAAAATAATATAAAAAACAGATACCTAAATATAAACTGCAACAAAAAACATAACCTACACTGTACGAAAAATGAAATACAAAGTTGCAAAAAAAGGACAAAGTTTGAATCGGTCAGGCAGCCAACACAGACGTCTCTATAGTGTTCTTTGCACACCTGGCGATTACATTTGACACATGTTATTCTTGTAGATTTGTCCTTATTTCTTGGGCAAATGGAACAACGTCGAACACTATTATTTGGTCTCAGTATCTGTCTTTGCATTTCGAGCTTCTCGTTTGGGGCCTGGTAATTGAGTTATAATATTATGTGATCTCGTACGAACTTGTAAATTTGGTCTTCTCTTTTTCCATTGTGTAGTTTGGTCTTTACCAACAAAGAAATTTTCAGCGGGGTTCTCTTCCTCATCTTCAGACGAGGCGTCTTGTTCTGAGGCAGAATTATGATCGCTCTGAGTTAAAATATCTTCTTCAAACTCGCCTGGATCTTCATCTTCGGCATTTTCTTCCTCTCCACTCGAAACTCCTTCAAACCATTTCAACAAAACCTCTGGATCGATTGTTCCTTCCACACGTCTTTTTTTAGCCAGCGACATGATGTTTTTTCTTTTCTCTGGGTCTAAAAATTTCAGTAAAATTATTAAAATATAAGTACTACATTAAGTACCAGGTGTTACTTACCAAAAAATATTTTTTTAAAACGAAAAAATTAAGGAAACACTAATAAAATGCTTTTATAAAAACTGTTACGACTTTTGTCGCGTGGGCTACACTCGTAGCCCAGTGACATTCATCTTAAAATATCTCGAACAGCCGTGCTTTATAGCGAGTGGGTGTTTACCGACTGTTAGATTCATGTTTCAACGACAGCTACTAAAAGGCGTGCAAACGTAGCGTCTCCCACCCTTTAATAATCTCGCTTCAAATTAGAGTGGGCTACGATCGTAGCCCACGCGCCTAACGAAGGGTTAAATAGATAAACGTGTATGAATAAAAAACGTTGCCCTTGAACTTATATCTCGAAAGCAAGGCAATAAACCATTTAAAAAAAATATATCCGTGATGATGCTAGCAAAAATTCTTTTAAAATCAATTATTTCGATATATATATATATATAAACTATAAACTTTTTATGGGGCACAGCCAAAATGATTTGTGGATGGTAAAGAAGACTCTTTTTTACTAATCCAAGCTTTCGATAATGTTTATTATCATTTTCAAGGTAGCAAGTGAGTTAATTCCTTTGAGAATGTAAATTCGTTTGTGAAACATGGAAACTAATCTTGACAAACTGTTATTAAAAATTTTCACATATTTAAAAAAGAATTAAAACTACTAAAATTGTTAATAATAGTTTGTTAAGATTAGTTTCCATGTTTGACAAACGAATTTACATTCTCAAAGGAATTAACTCACTTGCTACCTTGAAAATGATAATAAACATTATCGAAAGCTTGGATTAGTAAAAAAGAGTCTTCTTTTCCATCCACAAATCATTTTGGCTGTGCCCCATAAAAAAATGTATAGTTTATTTTTCAACTAGTCAGACGTAACTACCCTACTGCTTCTTTATATATATATATATGTACGTATATATATGACTATACATTCCCATGGGAATTGTAGTCACACCCAGTGGGTGTCTTGTCGATCCATTTATCATAGGGGATCAGTCCATTATAGTATTTTTTCCTATACCTAGATATTATGATGTGACTCAGTTTTTTCTACGATTTTACGCCACAATTGTCTATCTTTTACTTTATTTTTCGCTTCCTTAATATTCATGATATTTAAATCCGCGTTTACTTGGTCTTCCCATCTTGTTTTTGTTCTTCCCTTTGCTCTGTCTACAACTGGTAGGTATCCATTCTGTTATTTTTCTTAGTGTTTCATCTCCACTTTTTCTATAAATGTGTCTGTACCATCGCAGTCTGCGTGCTTTTATAAATTCTTGTCTTCCCCATTATTTTTTTGCACAGTTTCATAATTCATTAGTCTTCTCACTTCTCCTTCTCCTGTTTTAACTAGTCCGTAAATTTTCCTCATAATTTTTCTCTCGAATATCCTTAATTTATTTTCTTCTTTTTTTGTCAGATTCGCTATTTCAGCGCCATAGGTCACCACTGGTCGAATCGCTGCCTTGTTTATTTTTATTTTTTTCCTAATTTTTTTATTTTGAAGGTATCGTTTGTATCTGAAGAAAGCACTATGTCCTGCTTGTATCCGCTGATCTATTTCTAATGTTCTATCGTTATCTCCTTTTAAGTAGATTCCTAAATACTTGAAACTACTTTTGTCACTACTTCGTATTCTCTTATCTTAATTGTCTGCGGTTGAGCTCTATTTCTGGATATAAACATTGCTTTAGTTTTCTCTTGATTTACCTTCAGTCCTCTCTTTTCAGCTTCTATCATCAATTTTATGAAGATGTCATTGAGTTCTTTTAGATTTCTCGATATTATCGTTATATCATCTGCATACGTTAGGATTTGTGTCAGTTTTGTTATTATGGTAACTCTTAAACCAACAGCTCTGATGACTCCATCTAATGCAATATTAAAAAGAGTTGTAGACATTGTATCTCCTTGCCTCACACCACTGTTAAATTCAAATTCCTTTGTTTGCCCTTTTTCTGTCAATACTCTTGCTGCCGATCGTTCCATCGTCATATTTATTAGTCTTCTGATTTTACTCGGTACTCCGATGTTTTTCAAATCTTCTTTAAGTGTCTCTCTGTTTATACTATCGAAAGCCTGTTTAATGACTATAAATAATATATTCAGATCAATGTTGTATTCATAACTTTTTTCAATAATTTGTGACATTATGTGAATTTTTCCTTCTATCTTGTCTCTTAGTCTTTCGTTTAAAATTGTTGTGAAAATTTTATAGGCCGAGTTTAATAGTGTTATTCCTCTGTACAAGCGAGTCCCCTTTCTTATGGATCGGTATAATTACTCCTGTTTTCCATTCTGCTGGCATCTTTTCTTTTTCCATATTTCGTTCACTAATTCGAATAAAATTTCCTTGAGTATGGTTCCTCCTTTTTTTATTAATTCCCCATTAATTTCATCCTCCTGCCGCTTTATTATCTTTTAACTTTTCTATTGCTTCGTTAAATTCATCATATCGTAGCTCTTCATCTTCATCTTCCTCCTCTAGCTCCATGTCTTCTCTATTCTCAATGTAAATATTCTGGTGTTCTGCGGTCAGTAGGTTTTTAAAATGACTCTCCCATTTTTCCAGTTCTTTTTTTGCTTCATTGGGTGTTTTTCGTTTACTTTTTATATTTCTAAATAACTTAGGATTATCTTTATTATTTAGCTCAATTTCTTCCATTTTTTATGTATTATCCATTGATTTTTTTTTCCGTTTTATTATCTTTACTGCTTCGTTCCTTAATTATTTGTATATTTCATAATCTTGTTCAGTCCCTGATCCTATCCATCGTTGTCTGGCTTTTGTTTTACGATTACTTATATTTCCACAATCTTCGTCAAACCAGTCATTTCTCCTTGTATTTTCTCGTTGGCCAACCGTTTTTTCTGCTGCATTTTTAATACTGTTTTTTTATACATTCCCAATTTTCTTCTATATTCTTTCCTTCTTGTATTCCTCTAATTCCTTCGTTCAATTCCCCCTCATATTTTCTACTAAATCTTTTCATTTTTCAGTTGTTTTAGGTTCCACCTTTTCCTACCTCTTATTTTCTTGTTATATTTTATTTCTAGATTTAGTTACGTCACAACCAAGAAGTGGTCAGTGTAGGCATCTGCCCCTCTATATAATCTGACGTCTTTTATAATCTTTATTCTTTTTTTGGAGATTAGTGATCTATTTGGTTTCCCGTGTTTCTTCCAGGTATCATCCATGTAATTTTGTATTCTTTCTTATGTTGGTGTTTTGTCTATCATAAATCCCGTTCCTCTAGGTCCTTGGTTTTGTTCTCCTCCATAGAGATTATTTCGATACATTGGTAAATATGTAAAACCAGGGATGCAGCTTCAAAAAGGTCCAAATTTCTTCGTAGTCCTGTGCATCATTATTTTGTTTTGGCATGGTCTACATTTTTCAACTTCAAAGACGATCCAGAACAGAAGCACCGTGTACGGTGTCAGAAGTATGTAATATTTAGTGGGAGTCGTAAAATATCACTTATAAAGTGGATATTGTAGGAGAAAGCTGAAAAGAGGTTGATGTAAATATGCTTCGATAGCCTTTTTGAAAATCTGCTCTTCCTCCACAATTAAATCTCAATGGGGATCCGCTTCGTGCGGTTGATCAACACAAATTCTTAGGAGAAATTTCGATAAAAAGTTCACATGGAGACAACATATTCAGGAGACTAAAGACAATTGTTTAAATCGGATTAACATCTTAAAGTCGTTAACACATCACCAATGGGGAGTAGAAGAGGAAATATGAATAAGGTTTTACAGATCTCTGATCCGCTCCAAACTAGATTATGTCTAGGCGCCTTTAGATCCAGCACAACTGAAAGCATCTACATGGAATCTTCTGAATCACCTTTTTTCATACGACGAGAATGCCAACTACTACCATATTTTCCCAGGATATCTGCCTACCCACAAAACCCAGTATATAAATTAATTGATTCTATACAACCAGCTCCTGGAATCAGACCCAGAACACCGCTCTCATCTCCACAAATGTTATATCCTATTTTAAGAAACATTAACCTCACAGTTACAACTCACATGAAACTTTCTAAAACCTCCATGGACCAAAAAACCGCCATACGAAACGCCTAACATAGTATTCTGACAAAAATTCAGAGAACTAATAAACCATCAGAAGAACAAAATCCTTTACATTGATACCTCCAAAGAAGTTAATGGTACCGAATGTGCTGTTATTACACGAGATACAACAATAGTAACATTCAAACTTCCTAACTTATGCAGCTGAACTATATGGAATACTACAAGCTTTGAGGACTCCAGTACAGGATAACGGTAAACTTGCCATATGTACAGACTCCCTTTCATCAATATACTCCATCAGAAACAACTAATCATAACATCCCTTAGTACAAGATATCCTTGACACTTGCGACCACCATCATACTACAGGTATCTCTGTGAATATCATCCGGATCCTTTACCATGTAGGAATTACTGTTGATCCTCCGACTCGCCAGTAGAGCAGATTCAACTCTATCAAGATTTAAAATCAGCAGCTCGATAAACGATGCTACAAACATGGCTCAGAAGATGCCTCCATTGACAAGAAAGTACAAAAGTATTATAAGAAGACTCAGAATAGTTCACACCCGGCTAACCCATGGTTATCTGATGTCTTCACAAAATCCTCTTACCTGTGAATTCTGTGATAGTGCAAGACTTACAATAATTGAGCATATACTTTTAGATTGCAAACACTAAGCCAAACTCGTCGCAAATACATTCTCAGTGGAACTCTCAAAAACGTTCTCGGACTATCTAACCAGTTTAGTGATCTGATTCACTTCCTTAAAGACTGTCGACTGTTTAATTTAATTTAACTTTTATTATGTAATCAATTGTTAACAGATTCCGTGTCAGTGGCCGCTAGATGCCGAGACACGTTAATTTTAATTAAAAAAAAATCTGCATCATCTGGTACATAAAAAAATCTCAATATTTGGTGGAATGTTTAGAAATTGTTTATATTTTCTTGATGTCCTTGATTTTACACCAAACCTGTTTACCTTACAATAATCACCTCGTGAAGTGAGTCTACTAATATTTGCAAATATTATGTTTAATAGACCTTAAAGTTATGTTAAATACACGATAAAATTTAAATTTTTTGTTGTTGCAAAGCAGAATTTTATGAAAGCCACTGGCTTTAATTTCGGACGGTGACGAAAGTTTTAAAAGACGGAAAAAATAAATTTGTAAGCATTTCTTACAATTTTAAACCAAAAGGAAGAAAAGGTAACGAATATATTCAAGAGGAGTGTACTGTATATTTTTAAATAACTTTTAAATTGAACATGAACATTGGTAGGTATCAGAGAGAAATTGAAAACAAACAACAACTTTATTTCACAATTTAAGGAGTTCAGAAACCAACGCGGTTGCGGTAGCGGTCACGTTTTGTACCGCAGCGGTACTAAAAGCGATCAATATCTTCTCAAACTAACGCGGTGGCGGTCGTGAAACGGTACCAAGAGTAAATGAGTTTGGCATTTTATCCCAAAGGTGGCGTGTATTTAATTTTAGATTAATCGATTTTTTTCGATTAATCAATTAATCGATTAATCGAAAATAATCGATTATTTTATATAATCGATTATGTTTTTTGATAATCGCCCAGCCCTAATTTTGAGTCGATATTGCCAAGGATTAAGGGACTTAGAAAAAATCAATTTGTATCGCAAAATATTTCCATACCTACCCCTTTGTTCTAAATTTTCGACAAAAAAATTATAAAAAATGCTAAAAATTCGTAAAGAGGGGTTTTTTGGGCCGAAAAATCGACTGGCACAATCAGTTTTGTGATAAAATCATTATTTCGCCTTCAAATAGATTCATGAAATTTTCGAAAATCCACTTTTCAAAACAAAAAATACTCATAACTGGACAAATAGGAAAGATAGAACGTTCTAGTCTCCACCAATCGATAGAGGGGACAATTTTACATATTTTAGTGGATTTTAAGTCCATATTTCCGAGGATTAAGGGAGTTAGAAAAAATCAATTTGTATCGCAAAATATTTCCACACCTACCCCTTTGTTCTAAATTTTCGACAAAAAAATTATAAAAAATGCTAAAAATTCGTAAAGAGGTGTTTTTTGGGCCGAAAAATCGACTGGCACAATCAGTTTTGTGATAAAATCATTATTTCGCCTTCAAATAGAGTCATGAAATTTTCGAAAATCCACTTTTCAAAACAAAAAATACTCATAACTGGACAAATAGGAAAGATAGAACGTTCTAGTCTCCACCAATCGATAGAAGGGACAATTTTACATATTTTAGTGGATTTTGAGTCCATATTTCCGAGGATTAAGGGAGTTAGAAAAAATCAATTTGTATCGCAAAATATTTCCACACCTACCCCTTTGTTCTAAATTTTCGACAAAAAAATTATAAAAAATGCTAAAAATTCGTAAAGAGGTGTTTTTTGGGCCGATCAATCGACTGGCACAATCAGTTTTGTGATAAAATCATTATTTCGCCGTCAAATAGAGTCATGAAATTTTCGAAAATCCACTTTTCAAAACAAAAAATACTCATAACTGGGCAAATAGGAAAGATAGAACGTTCTAGTCTCCACCAATCGATAGAAGGGACAATTTTACATATTTTAGTGGATTTTGAGTCCATATTTCTGAGGATTAAGGGAGTTAGAAAAAATCAATTTGTATCGCAAAATATTTCCCTTTGTTCTAAATTTTCGACAAAAAAATTATAAAAAATGCTAAAAATTCGTAAAGAGGGGTTTTTTGGGCCGAAAAATCGACTGGCACAATCAGTTTTGTGATAAAATCATCATTTCGCCTTCAAATAGAGTCACGAAATTTTCGAAAATCCACTTTTCAAAACAAAACATACTCATAACTCGACACATGGGAAAGATAGAACGTTCTAGTCTCCACCAATCGATAGAGGGGACAATTTTACATATTTGAGTGGATTTTGAGTCCATATTTCCAAGGATTAAGGGAGTTAGAAAAAATCAATTTGTATCGCAAATATTTCCATATGTTCTAAATTTTCGACAAAAAAATTATAAAAAATGCTAAAAATTCGTAAAGAGGGGTTTTTTGGGCCGAAAAATCGACTGGCACAATCAGTTTTGTGATAAAATCATTATTTCGCCTTCAAATAGAGTCATGAAATTTTCGAAAATCCACTTTTCAAAACAAAAAATACTCATAACTCGACACATGGGAAAGATAGAACGTTATAGTCTCCACCAATCGATAGAGGGGACAATTTTACATATTTTAGTGGATTTTGAGTCCATATTTCCGAGGATTGAGGGAGTTAGAAAAAATCAATTTGTATCGCAAAATATTTCCACACCTACCCCTTTGTTCTAAATTTTCGACAGAAAAATTATAAAAAATGCTAAAAATTCGTAAAGAGGTGTTTTTTGGGCCGAAAAATCGACTGGCACAATCAGTTTTGTGATAAAATCATTATTTCGCTTTCAAATAGTGTCATGAAATTTTCGAAAATCCACTTTTCAAAACAAAAAATACTCATAACTCGACAAATAGGAAAGATAGAACGTTCTAGTCTTCACCAATCGATAGAGAGGACAATTTTACATATTTTAGTGGATTTTGAGTTCATATTTCTAAGGATTAAGGGAGTTAGAAAAAATCAATTTGTATCGCAAAATATTTCCATACCTACTACCCCTTTGTTCTAAATTTTCGACAAAAAAATTATAAAAAATGCTAAAAATTCGTAAAGAGGTGTTTTTTGGGCCGAAAAATCGACTGGCACAATCAGTTTTGTGATAAAATCATTATTTCGCCTTCAAATAGAGTCATGAAATTTTCGAAAATCCACTTTTCAAAACAAAAAATACTCATAACTCGACTAATAGGGAAGAGAGAACGTTCTAGTCTTCACCAATCGATAGAGGGGACAATTTTACATATTTAGGTGAATTTTGAGTCCATATTTCCAAGGATTAAGGGAGTTAGAAAAAATCAATTTGTATCGCAAAATATTTCCATACATACCCCTTTGTTCTAAATTTTCGACAAAAAAATTATAAAAAATGCTAAAAATTCGTAAAGAGGGGTTTTTTGGGCCGAAAAATCGACTGGCACAATCAGTTTTGTGATAAAATCATTATTTCGCCTTCAAATAGAGTCATGAAATTTTCGAAAATCCACTTTTCAAAACAAAAAATACTCATAACTCGACACATGGGAAAGATAGAACGTTCTAGTCTCCACCAATCGATAGAGGGGACAATTTTACATATTTTAGTGGATTTTGAGTCCATATTTCCGAGGATTAAGGGAGTTAGAAAAAATCAATTTGTATCGCAAAATATTTCCATACCTACCCCTTTGTTCTAAATTTTCGACAAAAAAATTATAAAAAATGCTAAAAATTCGTAAAGAGGGTTTTTTTGGGCCGAAAAATCGACTGGCACAATCAGTTTTGTGATAAAATCATTATTTCGCCTTCAAATAGAGTCATGAAATTTTCGAAAATCCACTTTTCAAAACAAAAAATACTCATAACTCGACTAATAGGAAAGATAGAACGTTCTAGTCTTCACCAATCGATAGAAGGGACAATTTTACATATTTTAGTGAATTTTGAGTCCATATTTCCAAGGATTAAGGGAGTTAGAAAAAATCAATTTGTATCGCAAAATATTTCCATACCTACCCCTTTGTTCTAAATTTTCGACAAAAAAATTATAAAAAATGCTAAAAATTCGTAAAGAGGGTTTTTTTGGGCCGAAAAATCGACTGGCACAATCAGTTTTGTGATAAAATCATTATTTCGCCTTCAAATAGAGTCATGAAATTTTCGAAAATCCACTTTTCAAAACAAAAAATACTCATAACTCGACAAATAGGAAAGATAGAACGTTCTAGTCTTCACCAATCGATAGAAGGGACAATTTTACATATTTTAGTGAATTTTGAGTCCATATTTCCAAGGATTAAGGGAGTTAGAAAAAATCAATTTGTATCGCAAAATATTTCCATACCTACCCCCTTTGTTCTAAATTTTCGACAAAAAAATTATAAAAAATGCTAAAAATTCGTAAAGAGGAGTTTTTTTGGCCAAAAAATCGACTGGCACAATCAGTTTTGTGATGAAATCATTATTTCGCCTTCAAATAGAGTCATGAAATTTTCGAAAATCCACTTTTCAAAACAAAAAATACTCATAACTGGACAAATAGGAAAGAGAACGTTCTAGTCTTCACCAATCGATAGAGGGGACAATTTTACATATTTTAGTGAATTTTGAGTCCATATTTCCGATGATTAAGGGAGTTAGAAAAAATCAATTCGTATCGCAAAATATTTCCAACTTTATTTCACAATTTAAGGAGTTCAGAAACCAACGCGGTTGCGGTAGCGGTCACGTTTTGTACCGCAGCGGTACTAAAAGCGATCAATATCTTCTCAAACTAACGCAGTGGCGTTCGTGAAACGGTACCAAGAGTAAATGAGTTTGGCATTTTATCCCAAAGGTGGCGTGTATTTAATAGGCCAATGGAAGTAAAAGTAGATTCTTCAATGAAAATTGTAAAAACCGCTTACATTTTGCACAATTATTTATGTATGAAAAGAACCAACACCAGACGGATTTGATGGACGAAGAGCCGGGAACTATGCTTTTCAAATACATCAAAAATTTGTTGATCATTTCAATAGGTGTAAGCTTATATAAACTTAAGATTATATTATATAGTATACTAAATACATGCTATAACCAATTGCCTATAGAATAAAAAGGCAAGAAACAATAAAAAAACTATTCACCGTCAATTTCCAGAAGTTTTCCTAAGTCATCCTATCTTCTATTTTTCTTCCTAATATTTTTATAATCTTCATGTGACACATCATACAAAATTTTATGTTCCTTTACACATTCAATTAATTTTTCAGTGAAATTTTCCATATTATTTACCACTGCGCTAACAACGTTTAATCATACATAAACAACGATTATCGCCGCGACTAGTTACACCCTATCATATCCTACCGCCACCACCGCTCAGTTGGGCGCAGTGGCGGATTTACCACCAGGCTGAGTAGGCTGCAGCCTAGGGCGGCAGATTTTAGGGGCGGCAAATTTGGAACCCACATTTTTATGTCTCACAAAAATAAATGAAAAATAATATTTATAGGTATATAAATATTGTTGTTTAATATGTAGGGAAGCGTGGGAACGGACTAGTGATGAGCAATATCCGTCTTGGTCTTGCGATTTTGCAATACCAAGACCAAGATCATACATACGCTAGCAAGACCAAGACCGAATGAACAAGAACAAGACCAAAACCAAGACAGAGAATGCAAGACCAAGACCAAAGTGCAAGACTGAACTAAAAATTACAACTTTCGTTTCAAATAGGATATATTTATGAGAATATTTGTCTAAACTTCAATATATTTTTTCGTCGGAAACAAACATTTTGGTCTTGGTTCTTGCTTTGCTCATCACTAGGCACGGATGACTTCATAAATATGTTTTGCTATACTCCCATGCTTTAATTCCATCATTATAAATGCAGGAACTGTACTCGTATCCATTACCACATGCACCAATTTTGATAAACCGGAATCTGGATCATTGAAAAGTTCTTCGTTCCTGCGGAAACAGAATCTGCAAAACATTTAATGCTAACTTGTATTTAGCTGTTCGCATATAGCTCCATGTTCACCAGCAACAGCAGTTGAGAAAAGCTCTCTCTGCTACTGGAAACGAGTGAGAAATTGTCTAAGATCTACCTTAAGCCAAGAAAACCAAAACGTCTTGGCTTTGTTGTAGAAATTGGTATTGTGAAACTTTTATACCTGCTGTGATGGAATCTGATCGACATTATCAGCCGGATTCTTACTAGATAATCAAATATATTGCTTTTAAACTTTAAGTAAGCATTGAAGAGGTCGGTAGGGGCGGCAAAATTTGATTAGCCTACTGGCGGCAAATGTGTAAATCCGCCTCTGGTTGGGCGTGCATAAATTCGACGCTAAAATTTCACTTAATCTTTTTCTCACTTTATGTACCTGCTTGTATACCCTTAAATTCGACGCTAGGTACCTCTACTAATAATTCCGCAAAACTCTCGTAATTTATCGAGAAGGGCAAGGAAAATGATTGAAATTAATCGAGAAGGGCAAGGAAAATGATTGAAGAAGAACGTAGGCCTTTACCTGAATCGAAATTCCCAAAAGTTGTTATCAAATATAAGCTTAATCCTTAAAGGACATAATCCTTTCGGCAGCGTCGAATTTAAGGGTGTCTCTTCGGGGCTACAGGTAGTTAGCGTCAAATTTGAAGACGCCCTTGGTTTGTGAACTCCTTTAATCTTTTTAAAACGGGAATCAGTAGCAAGAAAACTAGAGAATTTTATATATTTCGTATGAAGTAACAAGAAACAGTAGAGTTTTATTTATTTCTGTGGTCAAAATAAATTAATTAATATGGATCTGTTTTTTTCATTAACTCAACTTTTAATTTTCTACCATTTTTAGAATCTCGACGATTTCGTAGGTATTTACTCATATTGGTGTATTTCTTTGTGAATCACATTGCAAATTGTTTATTTTGATTTAAAATTGTTTATTACCCTCTTTATCAGTAGATACCTCAATTATTCTATAAATTACATTTAATCTACACAGATAGTTATCAAAAAACTAATAAAAAAGTCTGTTTATAATTGAATCATTTTTTATTGCATTCAATTCCAGCTGTAAATCACGAATATAAAAAGAGTTACTGTACCGGGTGTCCAAATAAAATGAGGTTTCAGCAATACCTAAAAAGTTTTAACATGCTCTTCGAACATTGAATATTATCAGCTATAATTACTGGTTAAGTGGAAGCCACACTACCGCCACCGTACATTAGAAAGAAATGGTAAAATAATAGTAGTCCAATTCACCCTTCGGCTCTTTGATGTCGATGTTATAAAGTAAAGCCGCTGTCGCAAGTGTGACGATCGAAGATAAGCAGGCGCATCCTATTTACGAGGGTCGTACATTCATAGGTATAGATTGAGAGTTTGTTACGGGGCCGGTAAAAACGTACATTGTTGGAAAACTATTTTTTTTCTTTTGGTAAGTAGCCACCGAATATCAACTACTACACTAGAAGTTTAACTAGTACTGAATTGTTTACAAAATATTTGACTGAAATAAAACAAGAAGTAGCAGGAATAAGCATTTATTAAACATAATAATAAGTCAACAGACAATTCTTACAAATTTTTCAATATTGCCAACTTTATATGAGGATTATTTGTTTTGTTTCTTTTAAGGTCGCGATTTATAAATTTTATTGTAAAATAAATACGTACTCTAGTATAAAGCGATAACAAATAACTTTTGGGAAAATTTGTACAGGGGGTGGTTAAAAGGTACATTTTCTATCTCTGTCAGGCATTTTATTAAAATTACCCTTAAATACAACTTTTATTTGTACTTTTTAGAAGAAAAATTATATTGACAGTCTTTGTTAATGTACGGTACTACCGCCATAATTAACGGCATCATTGATGATTATGCAGGCTTCCAATAGTACCTATTCAACATGCGCTCCAACAACGTTGCTCTAAATTCCACAAATTTTATGGAATTTCACAAGAATTGTCAACACTGACTACAACTTCGTCTCTTCGGCTGACGCGGTGGCCAAACGTCAAACAGAGTTGCTTTTTAAATATGAAATTTCTCTGACTTGAAGAAAAATTTCGATACAGTTGCCATTTAAAAAATGACTGTTATTATAACTAGATTTCCTATTGCATAGGAGCGCAGGAAAGAGTCGACAGCCATAAAGCGGCAAAAAACCATTGGCGTTACATTTTTCGGTAAAGACCTGAATGGTTTCATTTGTCGGGTTTATTTAATAGTCCAAAAGTTGGGCAAGTATCATATTATTAGTAAGTAATTATTCGATTTTACGGAGACCATTCAATTGGGCCAAGATACCTGCTATAATAACTTTTAGATCTTAAGGATTCTTTTTTGTAATTTATTAAATCCTACCAACCATACTTCAGCCTATACTTTTATATAAAAGAGGTTTATTTTTATAGGTGTTTATTTTTATCAAAAAGTGTTTTTATTATCACTGTATAAAAATATGTTGGGATAGTTTGGTTACATTTACTAAGGTAGGTATATATGCAAAAATAAATGTAATAAATAACAATTTCTAAAATATTACAATGAGTCATATTATTATTAAAATCTACATCTATTGTAAGTATATAAAAACAAATTTTATTTATAATTTTAATCATTGCACTTTTTAATTTTTCACAATTTTGTATGCTGCTTCTTTTTAATAAAGCAAAATAAACAATATTTTTATATGAGGTTTATTTTTATAAATATATAAATTTATCCTAATACAAAATTATTTAACAGAATAAAAAAACTGTAAGACTCATCCCTACTCGGCAAAACCCTTAAACTGTCTGCACGACCCTGGCCACCGTCTTATCATATTAATGAATCCCCAACCATTGTTGTGAATTTTACGACCCCATTGTATTTGAGGCGATACAGGACGCGTCGATTTAATTTTGGTAAAACCCTATATTTATAGTACTTTTGAATAAATAATGAGGCACTTTGCTCCTACGGAAAAGGAAATACTGTTATAAAATAATTTAAATCGCAAAAGAAATAAAACGATTTAGTGCAAAATTTACGTTTATTTGCATCACAACCTTCTAAAAAATACAATTCGTAAAATATAATCTAAGCGATATATATAACACTACACATAAAAAATAACATTTACTATACGTATAGTAACTACATAAAAAATTCCGTACTTTAGCTATTTGTTCGTGCAGTCTATAGTTTCAAGCATTTCGTGATATTCAAAGCTCACCTTTTTCATAACGTTAGTAAAAATAATTTATTCGATTAATGCAAGAAGAATGTTTTTAATGTTGGAAGACTCGTCACTCTGAAAAAAAAACAAATTTAGCGATACTCCTAACAACTCTCGTAACAAGCTTACACAGTTCAAAATGATTTTAGTACATTTTCAAATTTAAATTAAAACTCATTGCATAATTTTGATTCGGAAATTGGTAACTGATACCCATTTCTATGCTAAATCTGACAAGAATCTGATCTAATTCATAATTTTTTTTTTACAAAACATCCAGCTGTATTTGGTACAAAATAATTGTAAAACCTTCAGATCAAGTAGATATAAATTTTTTTTTCTTATAGCCTGCTGATAGTAATGAACCGAAACTAGTTGCGAACCTTCTAATCGAAGCGAAGTTTTGTGGTCTGACTTTGTGTTTCTTCGAAAACCTTCATTATATTCTAACCACGTTTGAGAGATGGATGAATTCCTAGAGCTGAGAATTTTATTAATTACAGTATTTTGAAAAATACTCTGTATTTGAATGTAATTATCTCACTAACAATACATCAATAATGATGTTTGTTTGACGATGTAGTGCCATCAGAAACCTTTATAAAGGTGAAAACGTACCGACTGCAACAATTTGTTGCGCAACCTTCTGTTGCGAAACATTTTGTTGCACAAAAAAATATAATAAACACACCGGATGCAACATTTTGAAATTGTGTAATTGCAAAAAGATTATTTCTGTGCATCAGTTTGAGTGTTTAGTGACAAGTGTTATTAGTTTGTCTCCTAAACATGGATAAAGAAGTAGAGGTGAATGTTTTGTTGTGGCAATTTTCAGAGTTTTTGGAATTAGAAAATGAAAAACAAAATAAATTTTGGGTTCACCCAATAAAGCAAAAGAGAAATATTTCTGGTTTAATGTATATACATAATAATAATTTGTAATAATTCCTAATATACGACTGAACGCTATGGGTGTTACCAACAAACTGTTGCAGAGGTCTTCGGCAGAGCAAAATCACCATCGTGTTGCAATACGTTGCGCAACGTCGTGAGTCAATCTGGCACGCAGTGCGCACTAGAGGTGACAAATTATCGATAACTATCGATAGTATAAACTATCGATATGATATCTACACTATCGATATTTTTCGATAATGAGAAAAACACGAAAACCAGACTTGACAGGCCGTAGCCGTGTCTGGATGGGTTTGGGCTGTCCAAGATTGTCCAATCCGTCCAATCGTTAAAAACAAACTGAAAAAGATACGCCATTTATACTTTTGATCTCTTGTCGTTGAAAAACAACCGCTCCACATAATAGAAGAAAAAGAAGAAGATATAACCTTACAACTTACAACACTTACAATATTTATCTTTGTTTTATATTTTTACTTTCTAATTCTATTCTACTGCGGACTATCGATGACTATCGATAGTGACGGTACCAACTATCGATAGTTTGTCACCACTAGTGCGCAACACTATCATTTGATTCTACAGAAAATGCAGAGCGTGCAACGTTACACAACGTTGCCAGTCGTTGCACAACGAAATGTTGCAGTCAGTGCGTTTCCACCTTAAGCCAGTGGAACGTTGTTTAGCAATAAATCATCGATGTTGTGTACGAACCGATATTGCGAGATGATTTACCCGTGAGATTGAAGCTTCCTTCGGCAAAAATATGACCAATACTATGGATACAATGCTAATACAAACAAGTTTCCGTGAAATACCCCACACATTTTCTCACATGCTTTCGTTTTTTCAATTCTATTGCTGTTTGCAGCACTTTTATAGTCCCAAATTACACGTTCCGTCTGAATTTCGGCGATAAACGTGTCCATATTAAACGGTTCGAACTTGAACTGGCTACTTGACGACGAGAGGATAAGAAAGTGGTCACTTTGTAAGTGTCCCGTGAAAAAAGGACGGCGCTGCAGTCGCTTGTGGTCAGTGGATGGGCTTGACGACCCGTGACAGAAGAAGTTTGATTGTCGTCGATAAAACGCCCGTGTAAAAAGTACTAAGCCACAAATAAATCACTTTTTGTCGTCGTCGTCGTCGTCATAAATTTCAAAAAGTGGTCTGTGGAAGTAAAGCCTTGTACACGAACCACATTTTGAAGTCGAGAGAGCCACAAAATTGCGATCAATTGAAATGCAATTTGAGGTTGACTGGAAAATATCCTGACCACATTTTTGTGGTTCTCTGCAATTGCGTCAACTGCAACTTCCGGGATAAGCCCATATAAATGGATAATTTTGAATTTCGTTCATAAAATTATGCGCATAGGTGTACACGCATATACACGGACTGTAAATTCTGTGGTTGACTCCGGGCCGCAAGATGTTGCTCGTGTACGGTGGGTCTTAGATCACAAGTGGGATACTTACTGACTTATTTTGAACTATGTCGCTTTTCTACAAAACTTAGTGTTTGAAGAAGTTGATGATCTAATAAATGACATTCACTTGTAGTACTACAAATATAACATAATTGACCATATGGTTTATATCAATGAATTATAGTAACTTATTCCACAATAGTATGTTCTAAATAATAAAAAATGGTAAATTTTACAGCACATAAGAATGTTTTCTCAATTTCTCTTCAGTGGAATATATTCAGTAATTAATTCTGCACCACTAACTGTATGTGAAGATTGTAGTACTACTGTTGGAAAAATAGATAATTATACAACATTGAGTGTGTGTTAAAAATAGAACCAAATTATAAACAGAGTGACGAGTTAAACAATAAAAAATACAATAATAATACGTATACATGCTGGGTTAGTTGTCGAAAATGCAATTTAACACTAAAAGTTTTGGTCGTTTTCATTTTGGATCTGTATTCTAGTGCTCTGGTATCATTAAAATTTATTTATTCTCACATTTTGTATTTAACTAGTTTTCTTTGTTTGGTGTTTAAAAAAAAATCTAGTGAGTAAATTTATATTTTGCGTGACATATATCCAACATAGGATCATTAGGGATACCCCAAGAACACAATTTATTAGAATAATTGGAACTGTAAGGTTTCGAAAAAAAATAAATAGTGCGGCATCAAAAACGAAGCAGATTTAATATATTTTTTTTTGGAGAAAATGTAAGAACATCTCCATTTTTATTACAAGGGGGACATCTTTCGAACATATCGTCAACTGTTGTACATCCCAAAACTTTTCATTGAGATATTAAATCTGTTTCGTTTTTGGTGCCGCACCCTGTATGTATCATTTAAGACAAGAGCTGCGACTTCATCAATTTTAGTCGTTGTAAAAGAAATTTATAAAAATAACAGGAATTTCAAAACCGGTCTGCTTTAATAAATATTTATTAAATACGAGTATCTCAATAAGTGATTTGCTTTTAACAAAAAAACATTTTTTCCATATTATACCTTGTCTTATTGACCTATTAGAGCTAATAATATTTTTTCATATTTTCCGGTCGAGTCTCCCTAAAATAAAAAGAAAATAAACACCGTTAGATAGTTAAAACTCCACCAAAAACTATTTTTATATTTTTAATATAACGAACAAATGAACTAACAAACAATACTAATAGTTATTGTAAGTAATATAACAAGTAACAATCTAGTTTATATTTTTTCTTTTTCTCTTTAGCCAATAATTAATAGCAAAGTCTTTAGGTATTTTCCAGAACAGTCATCCTAAAAAATAAGAAAACACTTCATCAGTGCTTTTCGAAAATTTATAGCTTCATAAATTTATTTATAAGCAATAATTTTATACAAGTATTATTTTAAAGCGTCATAATGAGAATTAAGCTGCCTAAAACTGCTGTAAAGCCTGTTTCCAGATATTTCCTAAGTATTATCACTTTATGAGTAATTCATTAAGTAAATAATAACACATAAAAATTGTATTGCAACATAAAGAAAATTAAAAGATCCTGCTGTGTCCTAATAGTTGTCAGGACATAACATGGGACAAAGAGCAAAAAAGAATTAATTTTTGCCTGAGTAAGCGAAAAAAATACAACAATTCAAAGACCAAGCCTCCCTATTCATTTAACAGCCTATTAACAAAGCTGGTCTCTTCCTGCACCTTTGGACGCTGTTGAAGTTCCCACTATTGACCCCCCATATATACCTACTAGATTGGTGGAAACTGAAACTCAATATTGGCAAGTCCACACAAGGAACAATCACTATAAAATATACCATCTGACCACATCTACAACATACCTTCCAGTATATTTGTGGTAAACTATAAAATATCTTTCCAGTCCAAGACGCCACTACATTGATATTTCATTTATGAATGACCTGATGGAACCAGATGGAATAGATTATGTGGTGGAAGACATGTGTATCAACGTATCGCTAATCAATACACAAATTAAATTGAAAACAGGAAATTGGGAACAATCTGGATCATGCCATTCCGAACAAGAAGGTCGTCTGCTTCTTTGGCATTAATAATATTTTCAAAATAGTCATGACACTTGGTATTGAGAAGAATGGGTCTAGTAGTCGAAGAGTTGACACCACCTGCATAAAATTTGTAAGCAAAAAGCAAAAGCGAAAAGAAATATCTTGAAACAATTTTTTCGTTAGCTTAGAGCACCTTAATATTAATTTAAAACTTAAAATACTAATTTTTTTATCCTAGGATATCTAATATTTCTTATCCGTAAACTATTTCAAGTCGTTTTATTTCAAACGTTTTTGTTTTATTTTTTTTTCCAAAAATTCTGGTGTGTTAAAATCATTCTTTCCTTTGACTGTTTTATGTTGAATTAAGCGGCTAGCTTGTTATTTATATGTCCAACTTTGACACTAAGCAATTAGGCTGATTAAAAAGATACCTATTTGTATAAGCAAAAATTAAAACTGTTTAACTGTCGGTAAGCGAAATAATGTAATTATCAACATGAGCACATTATTCAAGTTGTCATTAATATTCGATTTGGAATGTTTATTGGTTAAAATTACTACAGAAAAATGTGTAAAACAAATGTTAGAAAGAACTACTAAGATTCTGTGTTGAATAATACTAAAAGTTTCCTTACCGATACACGCTCGTAAAGAGTCTTGCCGTATTTAGCATCGTAAGCCTCTTTAATATCTTCCAAATCAATTTCTGATCTAGAAACTATTATTCTAATAAGAGTTTTGTCATCTGTACCCATACCAGCCATAGCATCATGTAATTTTGTTGCCAAATAACCCGCCTTGTCTCTTATGCTGCTTACCAAACCCAAGTAACCTCTCTTGGTTGATCCTGGAATTAAAAAAGAGTTTACTTAGTATATTATCGCAAGGAGACATTTGATATAGACGTAGCTTATCATACTTCTAGCTCTGATTCTCTGAATATTATCATTATTACTCCATTTACAAACTTAAACTTACTAACTCTTAAAAAACAAGTACCTAGTTGTACCATTTCTAATAAATGAAAGGTAATGGTTTTTGATATCGACATTCTTACCCGAAAATTCGTTATCAATAGCGTCTTCAATGGAATGTCCAGTCAATGTCTCATATTCTTCAAATATAAGATTAAGTTGCTGCTGATTTTTCTGGCAAAGAATTGAGTTGAAAACAGATTCTTCTGTTCCCCAAGATGATTCTCCAGCGTCGTACAGTGCTTGAGCGTCGGCAATAGCAGCAACTTTATTTACCAATCCAGAATCGTCGCGACCACCCTATAAATAAATACAGAAAAATGACAGTTGAGGAAATCATTCAGTCAATCAATTTAAAAAAAATTTGTGGAGCTGCATCATTTAATTGTGTATAAAACATTTCCTGGACTACACCTTTCCAAAGGTTGCATAATATGTATGCAACAAGAGTAGAATAGAGTAACATATTAATAATATTATTTTATAGTTTAATATTGTAGGTACTGTGTCTTTCACCAAATGTGGATATTTAATTTTGAACGAAATTTTGGTTAATAAATTATTAAAAATCAAACTTACTGTGCATAGAGATACACACAGTCTCTGAAGTGTTCCGGACTCATCTCCTTTGATGGCTTCTTCTAAAGATTTCTCGTACACTGAAAAAAAAACAATTCTTAAATGTAGTTATTTGTTTCACATACCTATCCTAACAAATTAAAAAAAGGACAGTGAGGAGTTTTCCGTTAAGAATATTCCAATGTCTGTTGGAATCTATAGCTTGAAGAGTGAAAGTTTCAATGTAAAAAAACGCTGATTTTTCTATTCACAAAATAAGTGCAGTTTAAATACGCGGCCGGTAAATCTATTTCTAACAAATTATAATTCTTTGATTTATGCAAAAACTCCCTTAATATATCGCTTGTTTTTTCCAAATTTTAACGGCACTATTATTGTCTAGTTTATAGGCGATTAAATATTTATCTGCCTTTTATTGAATTTTTTCACGAGTCGGTAACTACAAAATTTTCGAAGAAAAAGGACATCCTATCCCTATTAATTAATATAAATGGACTTTTTTCAAGATAGCGTAACGAAAAAAGGGGAGAGTAAGGACAAGGACAGGAATGAAAGGCCAACGACAAGGCAGTTCTAGAATGTAGGGCGCTTTTTAATCGATATCGTAAGTAAAGGAAGTCAAAATATTTGAGATTAAAAATAGAAAAAAACAATTTTTTGAAATGACTAAATCGTTCTAATCAACTAATTGTAGATCTTTTAAAAACACTTATAGTAGTATATTAAATCTAATGTAAGCCTTGATAAACAATAAGACACAACACGATGAAATAAAACAATTTAATTTGCTCAAATCTCCATTACAATTTGAACTAATGTTCAATTTAAAACTAGTAACGCGTTTTGCTAACACAGTATCTTTATCAAACTAGTGAAGGTATAATGAAAAAACTTTTCAAATCATTTATTAACAAACCAACACACTTTCGACTCAAATTTTGAAATTTTGCATGTAGGAACAGTTATTAATAACAAAACCACTATTGAGACGTGCTTCAGCCAAATAAAAGAGATGTCTAGAAAATCATGGAATAACCTATGGACCGAATATAAAAGAAACCACCCCACACGCTACACTCAACCCATCATACCTAATGAGCTTTGGCACAAAAATACCAGTTATAACCGGCACCAAATTGTCACCATCTCTCGTCTAAAATTTGGACATACTTGCTACCCCTTGCATCTTAATAAGATAGGCCTTAAAGATTCAAATAAATGTGACATATGTCTGATTTAGACCATATATTTTTCAACTGCAACAAATACCGTCAACAAACACATAAACTTTTTAGTGAATTACTACGCAACGGTAAACTTATTACATTTACTCTCGTTGAACAATAAAACCGTATATGACTCGCTTATATCTTTCGTATGTTTATGTAAGTTGAAGTTATAGTGCACTTAGTCCCGTTTTTATTCCAATTGAACCCTATAATATACCCATTATCCCTCCTATCCGAGGCCCACCTGATCTGTCTGTTAGTCACCCTGATCGGCCTCTGGGTGTGAAGTTTGTGTTCCAAATCCCCAAATCCATCCTTTTGATTTTTTCTTCTATATAAATATAATATAATCGATTAGGGAAGCCTTGACTTACATAATAACACTAAATTTACTAATCCTAGTCTTAGATACTGGCTGAATGGACATAGATTTCCAAGTACGAAAAACAGAAAAAAAAACCAAATCCTTTAAATTAAATCTTTTAGAAGCCCTTGAGATTAATAAAAACAAATATTCAGGTAATTTTCTTAACGACCAAATAGATATCAATCATTCTCCCTTATTAAACCTTTTTACCTAGAAGATAATTCAGTTGTGATGGTTGTGAATAAATTTCCAGGTAAACTTATTCAACACCTTCGTTAATATTCGTATAATTCCGTATGTAAACATATTATAATATTATTGTCAATATCTTTAAAATTGCGTATCAATGCACTGTATAAATTAAATTTTTTTCATTATACCTTCACTACTGTGCTAGCGAAACGCGTCACTAATTTTAAATTGAACGTTAGTTCAAATTATAATGGAGATTTAAGCAAATTAAATTGTTTGATTTCATCGTGTAGTATGGATCTTCATCAAGTAAAATCCTCATCTATTCAATAAGACACGAAATTAACGTAAAAATGTCGTAACAGATGTACCCAGTGGTAGACACACACAAGGTGTTCAAATAAATGAAATATTATATCCTCTACTTCATTTTTAAAAATATTTATTTTCATTTTACTAAAATATATTAGTTTGTAATATATAGTGCGACCCAAAAAGCATATTGAATTACTCATAAAAACATTCTATAAATAGCTTGTAGACCTTTCAAATCTATAATTGAAAGAAACCTAAAAAATCCCTCCAATCGGGATATGTCCTTCGAGCTGGCAACATTCTCTGGTGGTACAACTCGGTGGCTCCGGCTTCAAGGACGAACAGATCTGTTCTAAGTATTTCGCCGAAGGAAAAACTGCTGATTTTTTTAGATGCTGTGCTACTAGAGTGCATACAAGGGCACAATTTTAATGAATATTTTGCCCTCACTCTCCCTCCAATTAATAATTTTCTGTTTTCCCTGTATTCCAGCCAATGTTCTAAAAATTTTATCCTCGATTACGGATCTACTAGTCCATGTAGAGCTTTTTATCAAGGATATTTTGTTTTGTGATATGTAAGGTAAACTTTTCCTCCATTTGAATAAATTTTTCTGGGACAAACTGTATATATACGTCAGAAAAGTACCTTATTGCTTATTATACGTAGTAGATATTATTCACTAATTGTGCATGAATATTACCCAATAACCATGCTCCAATTCAAATATACAAAAATTCAATTATAGCATACTTTCGCTTAATTTTGAGAAAAAAACTTTATGTATTGTTGGATGGCACATCGATCCAACAATCTTTTATACTCAGTAAAAGCATATTCGACATTGAACATGATGGAAAATTATTTTATAAAAACCTTGACAAAAAGATACATTAATCTTTGAAAGCACACTACAGTCTATTATGGTCTACTTCACATATTTTTAGTAATATAGGTAGATATATTGTGAAATTATAATATTTAATGAGGACAAGTTGAAGAATTGTATCTTGAATATACGTGTTAATTTTAATCTGAAATATTAAAATTTAACGCTACGGTTGTTGTGAATGAAATTGAAGGTTACTACAAACAATGTCATGTCATCTCATCTGCCAATGATTTTTTTAAAAATTGTTATTATGGCGTCTGGAAGACCAAAATAAACGTATACAACTCAGTATTTGTACCAATACTAACTTATGGGTCAGAGAGCTGGGTACTGACAAAAAAGCTAAAATCAAGAATACAAACCATGGAAATGAAGTACCTGCAAGGAATTTTAGGAGTGACGAGGAAAGACAGAATAAGGAACGACCATATCAGAGAAAAACTAGGTGTAAAGCCAATTTCAAAGACAATCGAAACCAATCAGTTAAGATGGTTCGGACACCTAATAAGGATGAACAGCGAGAGACCGGTAAAACAGATATGGGAGGCAAAACGACCCACAAAAAGGAAAAGGGGCAGACCAGTTATAACATGGGATGACACCATCAATAAAATATTAGAACGAAGGGGGATCGATAGAAGAGAAGCAATCAAATTGGCGAAAGACAAAAAGAAATGGAGGAAGTTCGTCCACGAGGAAGAATAATGGAAACCTCACGCCCTACACCTATCCTAGGTAGAAGGGTATATGGATTATATATATATATATATTATGGCGTCTGGCACGACATTCGGGAAAAGGTAAACGCAACGGCTCCCAGGTACCAGACGCACGGTGCCTCTATCTAACTGGGATAAAAAATAGCATATTAAAAAACTAGCCAAAACTAAAATATAGTTAAATTAAACTTACATTCTTGGTATCTTTCAGAAATTTGAAGAATTTGTTCGTTATTATGGACTACCAAGATTTCTATCAAAGTGTCATCGTCAGTGCCCATTCCACCCATTGCTCGGTGTATTTCTTCTACTTGGTAATCCAAAGGATCTTTCAGTAAAGCCAAAATAACGTCTTCGAAATCACCACCGAGATCACTCTTCAGATCCTCTATTAAATCCTTAAAAATAAATACCAATATTAGATATTTACTAATATTTAATTCAAAAATTCATTAGCAAGGTATTACTTTGAGTAAATTGGTAAAAAAAACCTCACAAACCAAGATTAATAAAAATCATGCGAGCCATTTCCGTAATATAATAATACTCTGTATATTTTTCAATTTATTATAAATTAAAATATAACTTAATCTTCCTTGTATACAACTATATATAATTCTCTTATATTACTCCCTGTATGTATTATTAACGATCGCATATTCGAATTATTCACTAAATACAATAAAATATCGACTCTAATGTTATTCAGGTAAGGAATTTTATTCATTTTAACAATATTTTAATTTTAATATTATTACTCTCTTGTCATGTCGTACTAGGCAATTTGTTTATTATTGAAAACTAGGGATTTTAAATTGTTATATAAGCAATTTCATGTTGAAATTTGTAGTATTTAAATTCAAAGGTTGTTGTTTAAATATCGATAATATAATTTTTTTAATTATTTAGGAATTTTTTAATGTAATGAAACATATTATTATGAAGATATTTGTAAATCTTGTAATTGGTCATAATATGTATTTCCATATGTTGCTAACATTTTTAGACATACTGTTTATAAGAACAGGTTGCCCGGTGAAACATGGTTTTTGACTGATTTTGCAAAAAATCGAGAGTAGGTCCCCTCCCATTTTGAAGATTATCTGGCGAAACATTTGCCTTCAATTCAGAATTTCCAGAAAAAAATCAAAAAAATGTGCACCGGATCCAATTGGTTGTATTTTTTATACGCAAACGTTTAGTTGACCGAATTCAAGTAATTAGATGTTGCCAGGTCGACAAAAAATATAAGATTTAGATAATTTTGAATTGCTCAGTGTTTTCTCAATGATGTCCTTAGGACATCTGTTCATGGTATCAAACAATATTAACTAATATTATTTTCATTTGTTTTTTTTACAGATTTTAACGCACGCTTCGGCTCGAAAAATGCAATCTGTCTGAAGGTAGATGAATGTTTTGACGAATAACAAAAATAGAAAATATTTGTGAAAATAATATTAAAATTGAATTTACTGTTTGGACCCTTACTTTGTGGAATCTACTCATATTAATGTTATAAATGAAACTAACTGTTTCTAATTAATTCCACTATTTAATGAAAAAATTATGAAAGTTATGAAAAAAATATATATTAGTTTGAATTGAAAAAATTTAAAAGAAAAACAGATTTCTTATGAATTATGGGGGAAATGCTGGAAAATTAGTTGACAAAAAAAATATTTTGTCTTCTTTAGTGGGGGATGGATGAATTGAGATTTAAAGGGGTTTTCCAAAATTTCACTTTGAAACTTTAATAATGAACTTTTTTTTATTTTCTTTAACTAGGAACACAATTTTTGTGTGTTTTTATTGGTTAGCTAGTAAACACTTTTATTTTTTGCGAAAAATAAACCATTTGTTTTATTAAAAAAGTATCCCAATTAGGTACTAATGTGTGGTTTTTTCATTATTTTTTTATTGTTGAACAACCATTAATGAACCATAATCTCACTTTTTTGAGGCTAGAAATCAAACATACACTAGTTTTTTTATTTATATATTTTGTCAATTTTATAAATATATTTTCTGTATTTGTTATTTGAAAAGTATGCCTGAAATGTTCTTCCTTTTTACCATTTTTTCTATGCGTCGTTTTACTTTTAATAATATTAAATAATATGTGAAATATTGAAATCAAAAGGATATTTTAGGGACAATTTTTGTGCGTTTCTTCTTTTCACGGGTCAATCATTTAATAGTAAGCAGAATTTAATATTTTTAAATTTAAATAGAAAGTGATTAAGACAAGAATAATAGCAAAAATAAATTAAATGTACAGAATTGTTTAAAATAGTTATTAATGATACAAGTGCGCAAAAGTACTTCACGCATGAGTATCATACAATATTTTATCTACGACCACATTAAAAAATGAAGGTAGAAAATTTATGAAATTTACTTAAATATCAATGTTTAAATTTAAATTTATGGTAGTTTTCAACATTGAATAATGGGACTATAACCTTGATGATTTCCATTGACAATTGCTTGACTTTTCCGAGAAATATGCAATAAGAACATTTTCCGTGTAATTTTTGATTTTTTTAGTGTTACACCGACCCAAAAAATCGCCATATGACTTCATGTATATTTTTCTTGAGTTTTCTGGAAGCAGGTTTTGAGTAACATCGCACGCAATTTCTGCAATTTCAGGAGGAGTGCAATCAGATTTTTCTTCCATGTTTATTTAGCTTAACAATCAGCGTTTTATCAATCGAAATTTGAAAAATATTTTGCAAAATGACGATGAAGTTTCACGCTTCTTAATGACGGTACAAAATTATTACAATTACAGAACCTTTGAGCCTTGATATAAAGCAGCGGCTCTCAAACTATTTCCTATTGCGTCCCCCGTTTTAGAAGTGTTCTGGAAGGATGTTTATATTAAAATTTAAAGAATTTTAAGCAAACGCACTGTTTGTGGGAAAATTGGGACTTCATATTAGTTGTATACAATTTATATAAATATACATTAATATATTTCTTTGGGTATTCTTATAAAAACGAAAGATCAGGGGTTTCTGCACCATTTTAGATTATACGTTTACAAAATCTTACCATGAAACTAAAAATTCTATTTTTTTGGATACTTGAATAATTTATATCATACTTACTTCTCCAAACATTGTCTTATATGTAGAGATTATTTGACGTCTCTGTTCATTGGATCTTTTCGCTAAAATTTCAATTATAGCATCTTCATTAGTGCCTGGACCGTCTATGGCATCTCTTAAAATTTGTGCGTCTTCATCTTCTTTGAAATTTTCACTGGGGAACACAGTTGGCTGGAAGAAAGTATAACTGAATTATTATTTATGATAGAAAGAGCATTCATTACGGATGTAGCTTAAATAAAGTATATTTCTTACATAGTTTCTTTATTATTATCATTAATGCGGTATAGTTTTTTTAGGTAAAAATTCATTTCAATAATATAGAAATGTATATTCTTGCTTGTCTATGTGTTTTTCCAACATATTTAACTTGGTAAACAACAAATGAATAACGACAAAAAAAAAGGGAAATATTATTTTTATTATACTTTGAAATTATGTAGCTTGAAAATATATCGTTTCATTAGTTAAATAATTGTAAAGAAACAAATGGTGTTTCAATACAAAGTCCAACATACATAATTAATTGCGATTGGTCTATTGTTAGCGTTAGTATCAGCACTCTAGATATTTACTATTGATTTTAAATTAATTTTTATGGTTGACTTGAAATCAATGGCTTGTAAAGTAATAATCGATTAAATTAAAAATTAATTTGTACTGTGCCTACAAGTTAGAGCTGCATTATTCACATTTGAATATGTTTACAGCAAAATTCTCAGTAATTATTTAGTAATAAACACATGATGACTAAACGACAGCATTTAGAAAACAACGAATAACGTTAATTTTGGGGTTTTAACAATTATTATACATGGCATTTTATTCTCTAATTCACTTAAAAGAGTTTGTGATTCATGAATCTAAAATGGGTGATACGTCATTGGATTTTGATGAGATACAGCAATTTGAAAAAGCGATTGCATTTGACTTGTGACACTTGCACCATTTGGTGGTACTGTTAATTTTAAATCCTTGTTTTGACCAAGATGAAAGAGCTGAATCTGGGTGGCTACACAATTAACAATATTTTTAAACATTTTCTTTTGTTCTACTTATTATGAGATCTTTTTCCCGATTTTTATGAAACTAAACGAATCCGGAGATTGTGACCAATAAAATTAAAACAACTTTTGAGACTTCTTGGTCTTCTTTTGTGTTCAGTTGCCATGTAGACAGCTTTAATAATGTCGACGAAAATGATCAGTTTAGCAGTATAATATCGAAAATTTTGATGTTTTAATCAAAGGTACAAGTTCAATGGCACTTATAAAGCTCATTCCTTTGTTGAGCACCTACCATTTATCAAGATTTTAATGATAATTTTTACTTCTATATCTGAGGAAATCCAGTTTAATTTTATTATCAGAATAATGTAGGATTTCCGGTAGATAATCTCTGTTTGAACTTGGTTTTAATTATAGGTGGTAAATATACAAAAAAATAGGAATAGGTCAGCCATATAGCCTAATAAACAAGTGATGTTTTGTTCAAAATCTGACCACCGAAAATTATGATTTAGGATTCGATTGGAAATGGCATCTAAAAACATATTTAGCTGGATAATTGGGACTGGCAAAAAAGTTAAAAAAAATATGGTTCGGTTTTTTGAAAATATCTGAAAAACTATTTGAGATATAGATTAGAAAATTGATCATGAAAGAGCAGGAAACTACAAAAAAAAATTCCCATCTCTCGGAACTGTACCGACAATATTTATAATTTTAATGTAGAGGTGAAAATTGTTCTAAAAACGAGATACCGGTTACGCGAGCGCAAAAAAATTTGCTTCAACCAATTAAATACGAACATTAATGAATGGATAAATTTTGGCACTAGCTAGAAATGAAAAAAGAATAATTTTTTCATCTATTTTTCAACTAACAGTTTTTGATAATTGATTAATTTTTACCTTTTGAAAGTTAACGTAAAAACCGAGTTCATTTGTTCTTAGAGCTATTCTCGAAAGAATTTGTTGGAAAGATTAAGATATTTTGATTTTTAAATTTTTTATTAACAATTTAATGCAATTAAAATGGAAAACGTAAATAAAGCAAAGAGGAACTTTTTTAATATTGCTATTATTTCGTTTTTAAATTGCTAAAGGCAATGTAACTTCTTCTTTACTACTTCCATTGTTTAAATAATTGTCAAAATGAAATTAAAATTTTCTTTACATTGTAATTTTTTTTTCAAATTTGTAGCAATTGAAATAATATCCATTATAAGATTAATTTTTGTTTTAATTGATTTAATATTTATTTTAATTTAATTAATTTTAATTTAATGATTTATTGTTTGTTTCATTTTAAATATTTTTTAAAAACGGGATTTTGAAAAAAAAATTAAATCAATCGATATTCTTTCGTAGAAGATATAAATTTAAATGAATTAATTGAAATAATAAAATTGATGTAATATCAATTTATCATCTTCAAATCGATCAACTACTTTTTCAAATAATATTATTAGCCCAACTATTTTGGAAATTTAAAAGAAAACTTACCGCCATTTTTGTGAAAAACTGAAAATGTCTGTACCACACTTGCAACGATAAATGAATACACCTCGACACTAATAAATTCTTGTTGCCCGAGAAGCGGCAACGCTTGCGTGGTAGAGCCTCTAAATTCGAAGGTTGTGAGAAGTAGAATATTGCATTCAACACTGATTTACACCTTTTTATACAAAGGTAATACCAAAAATCTGCGAAACACAAGAAATTATTTAATTTAATTTTCCCGTTTCACCAACCTTAGTCTTATCATCAAATTGAAAATGGTGAAAAATAGAGAAATGGTGAAAAATAGAGAAATGGTGAAAAATAGAGATACTCCTAAAAATATGTGTGATAGCTCATTAGATTCGGAATTATGTCTAGAAAAATGTGTTTAATAGCACTTAAAAAATTTCAAAAGATATAAACAAATAAATATGAAAGAAAGGTATTTCGTTTTTTGCTAATATTTCGAAAAGTATTAATATTTAAGAAATAAAAAAATATTTATGAAGAGGAAATTTCCAATAAAAAAAGTCCTAGATTCCGGAACTTTATCTGCATTATTTATTATTTTAATTCAACGCTGAAAATATGTATCCGCGATTTGTTTTGGGTTTGCGTAAGCCTCGTCAAAATAAAAACAGGACACATTGAATACTTTTTATAATTGTTAATTTAAAAATTTGTAAAAATTATGGTGTATTCTGAATACAAAAAATTCATTGCCGTTAGTAAAAATTCTTAAAATTTTTTCAACAAGTTGGCAATTGTTAATTAACAAAATATTCTTGAACTTCCTTCTTTATGGTAAACTAAAAACATTTTTACGGCAATTACTTAAACATTATCTTTAGCTTGTTTGAGAAAATTTTGTTAATTAACAATTGCCTAACTTGTTGAAAAATTAACTTTTAGCATTTTTTCCAACGGCAATAAATTCTTTGAAGTGTTCATAATACCATAATTTTCTCAAATTTTTAATTTAACAATTAATGCTTTAAAAAATTATTTAATGTGACTTGTTCGCTTATAATTATAAATAATGGAGATAGAGTTCCGGGAGCTAAAACTTTTTTATTGGAAATTTCTTCCTAATCAAAATCTATTTTTTTTAATTTCTTGAATTTTAATACTTTTCGAGATATTGGCAAAAGACGAAATACATTTTTTTTCATCTTTATTTGCTAACAAAAACGATCTCGATACATTTTTCTAGATATAATTCCGAATCTGGTGAACTATCACACATATTCTTAGGAACAATGGGTATCTCTATTTTTCGCCATTTTCAACTGGTTGATTAGACTACCGTAAATAAATACCGTAAATTAGAGGCATGATAGATCGTTGAAAAATATTGAAAATACCCTAATAAAACTTTTCTCTAAGTTTGTGAGATACAGGCTGTTGAAGGTTGCAGAAGAAATACACATTTTATTGCATATCTTCTCGGGAGTTGAAAGTATACATTTGAAATTTTTTGTAGGTTATTGTCTCTTCAAAGCACATCAACATTATGAATTCTGTCAAATTCTAATGAACCAGTGGCGTGGTTCGAGGGGTTTGTCAACATGTATTGTACCATATTTTTGAAACACCCTATATATCTCTATTAATTTTCCTACATAAAAGGTACTCTTTGTTGAACTCGATACAACAATCCATTTTCAAGATTTTTAGCTTTTTATTGCAGTAAGACAATTTTTTAAGTTGTATTTTTTTTAAATAAATTTGTAGTAAGTACCTACATTTCCAAATAATTTAAACACAAACGTTTTTTTTTTGGGGTTTGTAATTCATAGTTCTTCAATTAAAAAGAGTAATTTGGAATAACCTCATGAATAAACTTATTATTAAAAATATTTTGTATGTATAGTAGTTAACTACATTAAGAAACGTTGCTATTTCATTAAATGTTCAAAATGACGTCCTTCATTTTTGCATACGTTTTTTCATTTGGTTTCCTCAGCAAATATCTATTAGGAGACAACTCACTGCAAGCTGTTTCTATTCTTTCTCGGAATTCACCCACCATATTGACTGGTGAAGAATATACTTTTTGTTTAAATATTCCCCACACGGCATAATCCATTGGGTTACATTCAGGAGACCGTGCTGGCCATTTGACCGGAGCATCTACTCCACGGCCTATCCATTACCCGTAAAGTTTTCATTTAGCAATTCCCTAGCTCGTAGTGTAAAATGTGGCGAGGCCCCATCGTGCATAAACCACATTGACAGTCTACGTTGATAAGGTACATCATCAAGAAGATCTATCAAATTATTCCTAAGAAAATTCACATATCTAGGTCCATTTAAATATTCCGGTGGAATAAAAGTCCCGATAAACTGGTCCCCAATTATTCCAGACCAAATATATTGTTTAAAAAAATTCACAACATAAGAAAGTGTTTTACTGCAATAAAAAGTTAAAAATCTTGAAAATGGAGTGTTGTATCGAGTTCAACAAAGAGTACATTTTATGTAGGAAATTCAATAAAGAATTGCAGACAAAAGTCTTCAGCTCTAAATACAGGGTGTTTCAAAAATATGGTACAATAAAAGTTTACGAACCCCTCGTACCACGCCACTGGCTCATTAGAATTTGACAGAATTAATTCTGTTGATGTGTTTTGAAAAGACAATAACCTACAAAAAATTTTAAATTTGTACTTTCATCCACCGAGAAGATATGCAATAAAATGTGTACTTATTCCTTCTGCATCCTTCAACAGACTGTATCTCACAAACTAAGAAGGTTAACGAAAAGTTTTATTAGGGTATTTAAAATTTTGCCTCTAATTTACGGTACACCCTGTATAATATAAAATGATAAACAATTTTATAAAATTCAACACAACACAGAGTGACCGACACAAATAATTATGATTATGATACGGATGATTCATTCATTTAATATTTGTTGATGGTGAGGGATTTTCTCGTCACTTCTACTACCATCATTCCACTTCTTAAATTATTTAACGCATTCTAATTTTTTATCCATATGCGGTTTTAAACAGTGGCAGATCAATTATGTTTGCTAAGGATATATACCTATTATATTATAAATTAAAATATAATTTAAAGTCCCCCAACGCGTTTGTCTGTCTGAACGCGATAAACTCAAAAACTACCAAGATAATTAAAAAAAAAATTCACCTACGTTATCAGCTATGTACCATGGGCTGCGGATTATTAAAAAAAAATAAGGATCTACAGGAAAATTACAATAATTTAATATTAAAATAATTAATATTTGGTGGGGCTGTGAAAACTATTGATGGTACATAAAATTGTTTATTGTAACTCTTGCAATTTTTGCCGGCGCCAATTTTACAGTTGAACATTGTGTTTATTTGCCATCTTGAATCGGATTCGCCCCAAATAATAATTTTCGGTGGTCCGGGTTAGGTTCGAAATGAAATATTGTTGTTAACTTTCTAACGAACTTCCTGGCTGCACCTCCTAGTTTCCTAGGATTGCTCTCGGGAGTTATAACTGAGAAGCTCTCGTTCCTGATCAGAGGTTACAGGGAGGTCAGTTGGAGCCGATAGGTCGACTTCCATCTCCTCTGTAGTTTTTAAATGTTTTTTGTTTTTTTTTACTTCTTCCATAAAGTCCCACGAGTAGCTAGGGAAAAGATGTCCATCACGGCAGAGCCCTGCATTACTTACGACGAGAGGGCGCCTAGTATCTCGAAGGTTCCGTTAGTGACAAATGATAGGCTAACTGTCATACATCCCCTCGGCACGGATACGCACACCTTAGGATTAAGCCAAAAACCGTTGGGATGTCATTTAGTCAAAGAATAACAGCACCAAAAATGATCCTGTTATTCCCATTACCAGCGGTGCTAACGTGGAAGCAGACACCCGATAGCTGAATTTGGCGTGAAGGCTGACAACCCGTAATGATGTCTGTCGGAGCCAATTACGTCACGCCAGAACGAATTCTGGCGAATTCCCATATCTTGTAGGTATTTTGGTGATTGTCATCAATTTTTGCTAATTTTTTTCTTGCTCTTAAATTCACAAGATCCTCATGGAAAAATAAAATGGCAGCCTATTTATTCAATAAAACTTGTGAAAAATAAATTTTAATAACTTCTAATGACGAATACTTTCAACAAAAAATTTAATGTTTTGGAATAACCTACAACTGATTTTCTTGAAGACCATGACACGACCTAGTTCATTCTTACAAGTGGCCTTGCATGATTTAGCGGTTGATCCAAAGGTCGAACAGCAATAATGCTCAACAAACAATTCGTAATTGTTTTGCTTGGGTGAGGATAATTAACCAAATTTAAACTTGAATGCATTTATAAATTGAAAAGGTACTACCTTAACCTTAAGTTGTTTCATGAGTCATACTAATTTTATTTGTAATTACAACGAAGTGTACATACTATAAGTAGTCATATTATACAGAATGCGTGATAGGAAAACTAATCATCGACAGTGTATAAGAAAGAAAGGTCATCAGTCATTCTATATTTTGTTAAAGATTGAAAAAAAATTTAGAAATAAAGTATGAAGGTCGTACATTATAATTACTATAGGCTTTGATTTTTTGGTTCTGCTAAGTAGTTTTTCCTTGTGGTCGGTAATGCAACGGTCTGTACTTAAACAGTACTACTACACCCTCTAACTATTGTATGAAGGGGTGGGTAATTAACACAAGTGGATTAAACTTTTTAAAATAATTTAATACAATATTCACAACACAGTTTTGTTTATTAAATATCTTTCATCTTACCTTTAACAAAATTTACTTCTATCGGAAATAGAATTCTTATTCAGTTTAAATAGCTTAAAGAAATCTACTTTATTGTCAGGGCACCTGACCAACTAATATGCTCAAATTCTGCTGATTTTAACTATAAAAATAACGATGTATTTACAAGTTTATTATTTATTTTGAACAAATCTAAATAATTGAAATATGTTAACTCAAAACTTCATATTTAAATTCTGAAATTGCAAAATATTCTAACTGTGAAATATTACATGAGACTTTTTGTGTTGGTAAAGATTACATAAATCTTCGGTATGTGATATGTGAATCCATCGTTATTAATAATATTACTTGCCTCTTTTTTATTTAGGTGTATGTAGGTGTGTCCATTTCTTTGGTACTCTCTGTATAATCTAAAACTTTACGAATTGAAACAATCCTATGAATTCTATGAGGAGCTTTATTTAAGTGGATTAAATTTTGAAATTCAATTAACGTAGTTTCCTTTTAACAAAAATAATTCTGATAATTTAATTTTTATAATGAATTCATACGAACGGGTGTTGAGTTAACATATTTGATTTAATTATATACAAATGTGGGTTAGTAAAAGTTTACTTTGTTTCCTTATATATTTTCAGACAGTAATTGAAAAATTAATTCTTGTTTTATATTGTTTAACATTTATATTAGTTGTGGATTTTTATTTTTAAGCAATTTTTATCTATGCTCCCCTCAAAAATGCGCTAGCTCATAAAAACTTTCATTAAACAATACAATTAAAACAATTTATTCACATTTAAATTGCTAATAAACTTCTGATTTCCCTGAATCTATATTTTCCCATATTTAACTAACAATTTAATATATTTCCCAGTCGAAACAAGATACCTCAGAAACCCATTTAAATGCATTTAAAAGAGTATTTTCTGCCACCCATATTTATTTTATGGTTTGAATGTGAATAGTATTAAGTCTAAAAAACACGAATTAAAAAGAAACGCTAGCTTGAAATTGGTCAATAATTTTTAAAATTCAAGATCTTTCAATTGGACTCAATTTCTGTGAATGGTCTTTTTAGAACCTAAATCCAAATTAGAGTCCCCCTTCAAGTTAAATCTTCCCAAGGATGTGAAGGGGTGAGTCTGTCTACATCCACAGGGTGCACAAACTTTTAACACGCTACTTTGTAAACGTCTCCTTTTAACACGTTTGACAGGCATTAAAAATGTCACTTTTAATGGCAGTTGTACAAAAACATTTTAAAATGTGTTTCCAGAAAAACTATACTTTTTGTGTCACTGTTGTTTCGAATGAGCGATGTGCTCCGCTGATTCACCTTCCTCTAGACAAAAACGACACTAGGTGACTTTCGATCAGCTCTACCTGTCTATGTTTAACAAGCTTCTGCTTTGACTTTTGTAGGTCCTTCGATAAAAGCCTTGGCTTGTCTTGAGCCTGGTGTTCTATTCCAGTGACCCCTGGTTTTGCGATCTATCTGTTCCGAGATAATTCTCTTTCATAGAGTCAAAGAGATTCCAAGTCGGAGCTCCGGACCTATAAACTGGTACTGATTTCCTTTTCTGGCAAGTTGGTCTAGTACTTCGTTACCCATAATCCATACCAGCACAAACTTAATGTAGTCTAGTATTCCAAACTTTCATTCACTAGATGTAGTAGTGTACTCGAAGGTTTTGCCATTGCATCACATCATATTTATTTTGAAAACTTTTCATGAACTGTACACTTTTGGAAGGGTATTTGAGGGTTTCCCTTTGTTTGACTTTGAATCTCTCGAATCGGATTGGCTATTACACATATTACACTATGAAATGCATTAAATCAAAGTTCCATTGTAGGAAAATTATTATAACTATGAAATTTTCCTTCCTCTGTCTTCCAATGAAATCCTATTGTTTCTATAGTTCCAGTATTTCATCTTTCTGGTAATTTTGATTTAGAATTGGTCTTAATATAATTAAGCAATAGAAGGAACTGGGATAGGAGTGTACGGACCAGGAACCAAACACTCTGAAAGCTTGGGAAAAACCCCGAGTATCTTTCAAGCGGAAATTCACGCCATAAGAAAGTGTGCCCAGTTCAATATTGATAAAGGATATAGAAGGCAAAGGATTATCATAATGTCGGATAGTCAAGCAGCCATTAAAGCACTGAGCTCTTGTGTTATCAGTTCCAAAATGGTGTGGGAATGCCTAGGCAAACTAAATGAACTAGGCGAGAACAATATAGTCACCTTACTGTGGATTCCAGGACACACAGGGATAGAAAGAAAAGGAAAGAGCAGATGAACTAGCAAAGAGGGGGACTGGAACACCCTTTTGGGGGCCGGAACCCTTTTGCGGTATCAGCTCCAATGTAATACTGGAAGAAATAGGCAAAGCCGAAGAAAAGAGAAGATCTGACCATTGGAAAGATCTAGTAGGACTTAGGCAATCAAAGATTCTTCTGGGTGATTACAACCTGCTGAGATCAAATGAATGCATAAGTCAAAGTAAAACTGCACTAAGAGTTTTAACAGGGATCCTAACGGGACATTGTCGTCTGAATGGGCACCTGAGAAAGCTCAAAATAGTGGAGGAAGAAGACTGTAGATTCTGTGGCATGGAAGAAGAAACCTCCATCCACAAACTTGCGAATTGTACAGCAATTCAGAATCCTAGGGCACAACACCTGGATAGAAAAGGGACATTTACCTAAGTTAAAGCCTGCAGATATCCTAAAATTCCTCCGGGAAATAGGACTGAAGGAGCTACTAGTCTTTGAGACTTTCCTCAGGAACTAAGTAGAAGTAAGGGGGCACAATAGATCTTTTAGGTCTCAGTGAATGTCACCCCAATTTACATACATGCATACATACAATTAAGAGATGTGTTTAGTAGTAGGTTCCCGAGGATATGTAGAAGTTTCAAGTAGTGGCTCAGCAGGCCGTATACTAAGGATACATCAAAGCAAATATATTCTTCCACGGCTGTCTTCTAAACATAACTTTTAGCGAGGTGTGAATTTTATTTAATTTATCATCTTTTACTTACTTAAACTGACACAATCCAACGTAATTAGAAATCTGCTTTTATAAAAGTCTTATAGTTATACATTTTTCCTTTAAGGTCGTTAATTCACTATTACAGCACACTTGATGAAATGCAGGGAAATAAAATAGCACCACGAGCTTTGTATACAATTTCACAGATTTCGATCAAATGGTTCAATTAATTTATTGATTGTAAAAGAAACAGTATAAACTTGAGATACTAACCCACTTATAGTACAAATACATGTTTCTATGCAACTTTTTTTTGAGGAATACATTTTTTACTAGTACATAATAGTGTTCGCTATAGGTTATCTCAGCATCAACAATAAAACTAAATTATTACAATCCTTTTTTTTATACTGTACATCAGACAAGCCCGAAAAGTAACTAGAAAAAAGGCAGTGTTACATATTGCGTATGACTTTGCAAGTGATATGCTTGAAAGAAAAATGAACACATGTTTGATTAAATTTATATTGTTTTTAGAAAAGTAGATGATTCTATCAGTGTCATCAGTTACTGATACTATTCCATAGCTTCGTTTAATTCGAATTTAACGAAACCATTTCAAATTATAAATAATTTAAATTATTTTACACGAATATAACTATTAATTCAAAGCCAGTGTCATTATTTATTTTCCAAAATGGGTTGTATGGGATAAATTAGGTAGATTATACAGAATTCTTAATAGACCGGTAGCCCTTGACACAGTAGGCTTCATTATTTCGAAAGGATGCCGTTTTCACCATCGAGTTTCATGTGAAAAATAAGTAGGATAAGGCCATTCCCCAAGACCCAAGCTGGATAATCGACGCGCTAGAGGACATTGAATATGTTAGAATTTTCACGAAACTTATGGATGCCGTTTACTTCCTTGGGTACTCCTTTTCATCCGAAAACAGCATGGCATTCAAATCCGAGTGGGACATCTGTACAAAATGGGTAAAGTTAGTGAACCTATGTGCAGAAAATGTGAACCTGATGATGAAACACCTACTCACATACTCTGCTTCTGCGAGGGCTTAAAAGTACGTAGAAGAAGCACTTTGGAGAGGAATTAATACAACTACTGAAAATCCGTCCAGTCAAACTAGTGGCCTTTATAGAAGACACGAAGCTTATGGAATGAAAGTAGATAAAATGGGAAATAATACAAAGATTCAGTTCAAGTGCATGGGCTGATGAGCACAACCCAAATGAATGGATGAAATCCGAGTGATACTAAGGGTTGATAAGCGAGGGTTAAAAATTGATAAAAAGCTGAAAAAAAAAACAATTATTAACTTATGTATGCCGAAGAGAGTTTAGATTTTGTTATCTTAGTATATGTTAAAAACATTAGTAGTCCCCAAGGAATAAATACAAGTACACGTCATCCATAAGTAAATTGTTCTATTTTCGTGAAAATTCTAAGATTTTGAATGTCCACTGTAGCGTCGATTATGCAGCTTGGGTATTGGAGAAAAGCCTTATTCTACTTGTTTTCCACATGAAACTCTATGGTGAAAAGGACATCCATTTGGAACAATTATTCCTACATGTCATGGGCTACCGGTCTATAACCTTAATTTTAATATTTCTACTACTTTTACGTAACTTGAAGTGTAGATGGCAGCACTTGCGGGATATGAGTGTAGTTTTAACAAACAATACCTTATATCATACTGCAAAAGTGCCTTTTTCAGTCCAGCTTGGCGTATGCTGATAGGGTGGACCGGAATCATCTACCTCGCACTGATGATAGCACAAATACGCCGAAACCGGTCTGTGAGTAATAATACCCCTTCTATTTCCAGATAACAAGAACCCCTCTTTTGATAAATGTATTTCAATGCTCGTCGGAGCATATTACCAGGAGGGTAGTTGTTTTTTGTCGTAAAATGGTCCTCTTTTGTAAAATATTTTTTTTTAAGAAAGCTTCCAAGAAAGAGCGGCGCGTCACATAAAATTATACGATATCTTGTTTAATTTAGTAAAGCTCTATACCCAAGAAAATAAAGTGGATAAACCGCGTTCAGAAAAATAATTTTCTCGCTGAATCTTCTCACCCCATGAATAGGATACCTTTGCAATGATTAAAGTGAAGTGAATAAAAAAGATGTCTGGGAAGGGAAGTAAAAATCCCTCACTGGGTTTGAATTAAATTAGTTTGGTTTGAAATAAAGTGAATCTTCCTATTCTTATTTCTTTAAAAACAACCCGAAACAATAAACTGAACATTGATTACATGAAAAATGAACAATAATTGGTATCAGATGTCGAAGAATAAAAATATATTATTCTACGCTTCACAACTAGTTTTGAAAAATATTTTTCAAAAACAGTGACCGTTCAACGAAGAAGAAACAACTACTTCCCGGGCTACATGCCCCGACAGATATTGAATTACACTTCTAAGTCAAACGGGGTTGGTAAATCTACAATTAATTCATAATAATTGGTATGTTGTATAAAATTAGTTTGGCATACAATTATCCATGAAAGTTGTCAAAGTTCTTTTTTGTAAATGTTTTCTAGTTCCTACCTTCACTAATATTTTTGATTTTTTTATATATGTACAAAATAGTGTTATCAGTCATTGTACATTGTACAGTGCCTAAAAGTTGAGAAAATTATCAAATATTAGAATAAACAAATAATATTTTCGATATCCATAAAACAATTGCCATTAACAATACAACGAGTAAAGTTGTGTAGCTGGGAGAATGCTTCATATTTTATAACAGTTCTTACAAATTATAAAGAATTAACATTTTTATGAACATTCATTAAATACTTTACAAAAACTATGTATCAAAAGTAATAAAACGTTTTACAATATACTAGACTAAGAGCTGGTGGCCGTGGGCATACTATGATAGTACTCTCATCAGGATGCCATCTGCTAAATTTTGCTCAAATCCCTTGCGTAAGACATGTCAAAAGATCCAAAAATTAAACAAATGTTGCTAAAAAAAAATGCTTAAGCATCTGGATGAAAATATTCACAATACTTGTTCAAACATGTCTTATGCCTCCACAACCACTAAAAATTCCAACCTGAAGTAGGTACTATCATAGTACCTCCGCGGCCGCCAGCTCTCCGAATATACATATTTTACTAAAAAATCCAATGAACGAGATCAATTTTGTGATTCTGGAAATGTCTAAAGTGTAAGGTTATGTTCCGGGTGGGAAAATAAGGCCATACCTCAGGTTCGCATTGTAGTACAAAATTGGGGAAAAATTTATGACAGAAGTGGCCTCGAGAAAAACCTGGAAATACCAGCGGCGTCCTTATAAATAATACTCACCAGGGAACCATATTCTACCACTAAATTCTATTTGAGATTTAACGCTAATTAAAGCTTTGCTTGTCTATTGATTTGGTACTCCTGTTTTTAAGTCTCTTGATTTATTTATGATGTAGCAAAACAATTTAATGTACGCTAATGTATATAAAATATCAAGGTTAATTTTTAAAACTGGATTTCTACAAAATAATATGGGATTTCCAAGTAACAATTTTAATATTAGAAAATATCTTAAAAAGGATAACCTGTACTGCCTCCTGGTGAAGAAGCAGAAGATATACATTTGGAAGAAAAATTGGAAAAAGTCCTCAATTTTGCAAAATTTTCTTATTTAAGGAGCATGACAAAAACAATCGTCTTATTCTTTTAATCTATCTAGCTAAATAAAAGGTGGGGGAGAGTGGGAACTTTGTTCTACTTAAATGATTTTTGCAAAGTTGATATTGTTAAAAACAGCTCTTTTCCACCAATGTTATACTCATCGCACTTCAATAAGTAACATTCACGTTAGAGGGCACTATTTTTATTTTTTTCAAATCTAGTTTTCTTTTGAAAATATTACATAGAATCATACAGTATTTTCAATGGAATATGGAACCTAGACCAAAATAGCAGAAACGGGCCAGTCCTTATTTGCCCACCCTGTATAATTTAAAAATAATGGAATGCTTTTTTATAGTTGGTAGACGTTATGGAAGTTTCCTCCAAAAATACAGGTCATAAACTTAATATATTATGATTGTTTTCCCGTTTTTAATTAAGTGTTTATATACAGGGCGTGTCTAAAATCTCCTACTCTTCCTATTACTTTTAATATAAGTTGGTAGAAGGTTCGTTAGAAACGTTCATTAGATCTTGCAGAAAAAATACTTTATATCATTATAACAATAAAATTTTCTCAACTAACTAACAGCATAATTCGAATATTTAGTTAAATATTTACATCTTCACTAAATACTTATTTTTTTTAAAACCTAATTGTAACTCTAGATGGCACCCTGCACTTTTTGACGCGCTTTGAATAATATAATTAAGCAATATAAGTCATCCGTTTTTTATTTTCACCTCTTTCAACATTCATTTTTTTAAGTTTCCATACAAATTCTGTTATTATAAAATATTCAAGCTGTTATTTATAATTTCACCAATACTTTCATATTAAAAGGGATTTTTCAACTCGCCAGTTATCTATGACTGTTTTTTTATTTGTCTCGCAGAATTTTACGCAACACCCTGTATATGCTTTCCTCCACCATGCCTCGACTACCTAGTGTGATGAAGTTTTAAGCTCGCTACTGTGAATTCTTCAAAAATTTTATAATTCATCGTTACTCAATATTTTCTATAAATTATTTCTACAATCTCCTTTCCATTTATCTTTTATTATTATTTAAAATCTTCCTTTCTTTGTCAACGTTTTTTCGACGTGATATGTGACAACTATACCACTAGAGCAATTTCAATTCTGAATTTGTTTGCTAGAAGCATTTGCTGAAATGTAGAAGAAGGATTACCAAAAAAGGATCTTTATTTATCATCACAATGTAAGCTTTCACATACCTGTTCAAGTATCTGTTTGACAGATTGAAATGAAAGGTTATTCCACACTGAGCTTTAATCTGGCCCAAAATATCACAAGTTCTTTGACTCACAGAATAAGTCAGAATGCTTTGAATATGGGTTAGAAAAAAATTTCCTGCAAGAACTGAATAGTGGAAGATTAAAGCTTTGATGTTCCCGACAAATACGATAATTCAAAATTAGTTATTTTAAAAGTTATCATGTTGATGCTGATTGGAGTATGATGATAAATAATTTGATACTCTGCTTAAAAAATTACATGAATGTAATGACTTGATGACTTCTTATCTTTAAAATAATCTTTAAAAATGATGTTAAGAGAGGTGCCAAATTTTATTTTACATATAAGTACCTACTAATCTAGATTAAAAAGCTCTAAATTTGATAATTGTCTAACGAGTGACCCTAAAATTTAAAATCACAACTCTAAAAAAGTCCCTTAAAATTAGTTATTGGTCCAGGACTAAAAAGTATAAAAAAAACCGTATTTTGTTGCGTCTTAGTATTTTTTAGTTTCATTTATAAATACAGGAGGAAAACAAAAATCTACACAATTCCAATTAATTATTCTATAAATTATTTTTTTTTTAAACTGCATCGGTACTGCATGGTGTTGAAACTATGTTATAGAATAAAATACGAAAATGTGAGAACACAAAGTTATAAAAAAAATAGAAGAGTGATTTTGAGACACTATAGATTGGAAAATAGGCGTATTTGAGATGCAAAAAATCTTCTTCTGATAGAAAATTTCATGCTGAATCGAATGGCGGTAATTAGAAGCAGCTTGGCGTAACGGTTATACAGTTATAAACAAAAGTATGGAGTCATGTCATATTGGTCGACAGAGAATCGGGTATTTTCGTTATCTATGCCTTGCATGAAAAGTACTGCGAAACTTTTCACACTGAGCTGGAATCAACTGATCTACTCTTATTAAGTTTTTGTTTGTTTGAAGCTCGAAAATGGTATGTCGTACGGAATATATCATCCCATTCAATATTAAACTTGATGTTTATAGAAAAAACTATTTTTACTTATCAAATTATTTTACCATGTAATGTCATTGAATTTAAGAGTTTCAGAAATATTTTCTCGCTGATGTTGATTTTCCCTAAACTAAACACTTATATAAATTGAAAAACGTGGCGTCGGTCGAGAATTCATCCCGGATCAACTAAAGCACCTTTCGATTTTCAAGTGTTTCTCCTTCAGCTGAGCTGCCATATCCTCAGTTCAATAAAACTGGTCGCTCCAAAAAATTAAGCTGCTACTTATGTTCCTTTTAGATAAAAATACTAAGACACATTCAACTTGTTTACCGAAATCGTTACTAAAATGTATAAAAAAATTTGCTAATCACAATTCTGTAAGATAGGTAAAAATTTATACGTCAGACAGTTGTTACTCTGTCGATTTCTACATATCTCACAGAATTATCGCTTTGTCAGCAAATTATGTCTCTGTCGTCGATGATGGCAGTATCGGAAGACAAGCTTTTAAGTCTTGTTTGAAGAATTGATCTCGGTCTTCGACGACATGTTTTCCAAAGAATTACGCCTGTCAAGAAACTGAAAAAAAAAATTATTCATCAAAATACAGTAAATCTTTTACTATAAATGTAAAGTTTCTTTTAGGTTTTACAGCGACTTTCTTTGTTCAAAATACAAATCTAATTTTCACAAAATTTGTACTAACCAATAAATTTAAAAACGTTTAATGACCGCTTAATGCCTTCCACACAAGGGGCTTATTGTCACAGGTGCGTACAAGATTTGCGAAGATTTCTATACGCCTAGAAGACCGTACACGAGTGAATTAAACGTACGAGTATCGTATGAAATTTAAATTAAATTACAGTTTAAGAGCGGGCGCACATTGAGCCACTAGTCGCGGCCAACAGACGCGATCTGGTTTTTGGTCGCGGCGACCACAAACTGCGGACGAGTTTTTTAATACATTTTGTATAACATCGGCGCAAACCGAGCGTTCGAGTGGCCCGCGCGCGTCCCAACAGTCTCATTCTAAAAGAACTGGATGACATTTTAATTCTTCAAAAAGCAGTTGGTGTTGTCCACGTTTTGTGCGAGAAGTGAGAAAAGGATGAACACAGTAACGACGATGAATTATTGTACGTCGATGGTTTTGAATTCGATGACGTTTTCTACGTCTTAGTATAATCAACAATAACGAAATCAAGTATGTCAATTTCACAAACGCGTTCGACCCCAGCAACGGAAATTAACGTAATTCAGCAAAAAGTAGCGGCTAAGTGGCCTCCACTAGCAGCTAAGTGGCCGCCACTAGCAGCTAAGTGGCCGCCACTAGCAGCTGCGATTGGTGACCGCGTCTAGTGGCTCAACTGAGCCACCAGTGGTCGCCACTAGTGGCTCAATGTTCGGACGCCCTAAACAATGTCTAGCGCCGAGGTAGACTTATCGCTCCTCTGTAACCTACGGGTGCATCCGTATATCCAGAGAAATTAGCCATTGTAGGGAAGCGAATATTTGAAGACGACTGTAAATTCCAAACATTCTATGGAATGACAACCTTTCTGGAATAGTCTTGCAAACATTGATGATTTTCAATTAATTTCACTGATTCATCGGCCATTTTACGTAAAAATATGGCATTTCACCCTACACATGCAGCAGGGCGATAAAACCGATTTACACCCGGCGGTTCAAAGCTTGTATGCTTGGAGAATCTTCACCGCTGACTCCTCGTGTACTGTCTTTAAAAACACAAAGCGTATACGTTCCGTATATCGCATCTGATACTCGCCTATGATAATAAGGTCCGTGTTCGGAATGTGTTGGAGTAGAGTAAATGAATTAGTGTCTGGAAAGGCATTTTACCTGGAAAGGATGACACCTAAAGCACCAAAGAATAAGTAGATTGGAGGAAGCTGCAACAATATGGAGCAGTGTGTTATAGCTTCGTCTATTCCAGAAGGACAATCTTCAACACCGTCACACCATACGCTAGAGTTAATACAAGCATCTAATTCGGGACATCGATATTGACAGTCATCCGGACGCATCATAAAAAGTCCCAAGCCATTAGGAGGAACATCTCTCCTGAAATAAAGGGAACGGTTTATCCAGAGATAAAATGTAAACAAATTCACTAGCAAATTTCAGCTTGCTTACCGCCTGGAAAGTTCCAACCAATTGACATAATATTCTGCTTCTTCTTTTCCATAAAATTCAACTACTACTGTTTTCGATAATTCGGTGCCTAAGCGATCTATTTCTATTTTATCCAGTGCCATTCCGTCAATAGTTTTGTGTTCTTTTTTCACATTCCATCCTTCAGAAAATACTTCTACTAAATGCTGGCGATAGGAAGACGATGAAGGACATATCAACGCCGAATAAAGAGCTGTATGAACCTAAAAAAAACAATAATAACATTCAGTATATGCATGAAAAAGAATTTGGGAGAAGGGAAGAAAACATTTCATAGATAAAATATGCTTACGATTATTCTGTTTGCGTGGTGACAGCTTTGGCCTGTGATGATGGTTTTGATGGTGGAGTTACCTATTCTGGTCGAGTGTCGCATGATGAAACCGGCGATTTTAACGTACAAATACTTGTTCAGTCCAGGTATTATTACTCTCGGATTCGATTCGCAGTTAATCTGTAATAATAGTAACATGATATTATAAAGTATTTGCTCATGTTGCCACAGTGAAATCGTATAAAAATGGATTAAAATAAAACGCGTAACTTTTAAATAGGAATTACAACTAGAGTCATCGTTAAAGTATATCCATCGAACAAACAGAGCGACCCAAACAACGACAGATGCGTGATTGAAGTATGATCACCATGTTCCTTTACATCTATTGGCTAAAATAAATATGCCTCCTTACAATGGCCAATCGGATTTAACTGCAATCGACCGGTATAATTCACTGTCTCTGTACAAGCTGCCTCGTCTGAGAGATCACGTGCACTATGCATGATACTGTTTTGGAATACTCCGTAGCTTGGATGGACAGAGTATAGTTTTTTAATAGCAGAAATAATGCTTCTCAGTGAAGTAGTACGGAGATTAATCAATGTAAATTAAGTTGAAACTCAAAACAAAAGCGGAAAACCCCAATCCGAAGACAAGCAGTCTTCGTCGTTAATCCATCTACTTCAATTACAATTGTAGCTCAAGATTGTGGAGTAGGTCAGAAAAAAGTTTTAAAGAAAAATAAGTTCCATCAAAGAATAAATTAGTAAGCTATAATAGACCTGGAACCGAGAGGGTCTTTGCATGTATCATAACCTCACGCCGAGGCTTTAGGGGCTGATAGACAACTTCGAATTCCCGGTATGGCACCCTTAAAGTGTAGCTTTTAGGGGGGGTGAATTTTCGAACGTGTAATTAATATCCATGCCCCTGGATCACTTTGATTCTTATTTTATGTCGTCAAGGAGGTCGCCAAAGTCCGCGAACTCAATATGCCATACCAATATGGTGTCACTTAATAGGGGTGCCATACCGGGAATTAAAAATGGGGAATAACGTTGTCTATCAGCCCCCAAATCCTCATGATACATGCAAAAACCCTCTCGGTTCCAGTTCTATAATAAATAACATAAAAAGGAACACCAATGAAAGTGACTAATGATACAAATTCTTGGAGTTTCTCTATCTGCAAATATTGATTTTACCTTGGCTGTTTTTAAATGATCTGGAAGCGCCTCTTTTTAATTACTTAAATAAATACTATCCTAACTTGGGGTTATTATAAGTTATGCAAATATCTTTTCTACACTGTTAGCTTTCGATTAACCTTAAATTTTTTTTGCTGCTTCTTTAGACAATTTCCTTTAATATAATTTACGTTTTCGCCAGTTTCCCTATATCCTAGTCCAACGAGGACAATTAACTCGGAGGTGAATCTTAGTCTGGAATCACTCTGGATAAACGTTTATGCAGGACCGGATCACACACACTAGACTTAGAGATCCCAAGAAATATAAAGACTTTTCGTTATAAATTGCAGAAATTATGGGCTGGCTTTTATTACTCTTTACACAATTTACTTATACAAATAACTCATCATTTTTTTTACAAGTCCAATTATTATGATATCAAAATTATTATGAATATAATTTTCGACTTCTATAGTATTTATTGCCTACAAGTTTTGAAAAATAAGTTAAGGTCGATTTTCAAAATACATTCTCCCAAAAAGACTTTACTGCTCCGGAAACTAAAAAATTTAGAATAATTTTAACACAAATGGACATTTACCAAAGTCAAAACAGAGACCACCTTCCAGTGTGCAGAAGAGGACTTACACATTGACGCGGACGCTCCTCTCATGGACGATTTGTGATTCCTCTGCACCATAGAAGAAACTGTTATCAAAAAATAGCGGGCTCGTCCCATCACTATTCCAAATTGATAGGCTGGTGCATTCATAAGCACGCGGTGGGCGCATTCGGCCGAAGATAAGGTCACTTATAGTGATTTGCAAATTCGGATGTTGTCCAGTTCAGTTGGAGAAATGTAATACAATTACACAGTGATAAGCGTCAGCGTAGCGGTGTATCGAGCTTTTGGGGTAAATTGAAAAGTTATGGGTCACAATTTAAGACCAAAATATGATAGAAACTATTAATGAGGCAATGAAAGTAAGTGAGTTATTATAAATAAATATAGAAGGGGATAGAAAATCAAATGGAGACGTCTGTAGCTATATACACCAATAGGTATTATAATGATTCAAGCGTCTGCAGACAAAATTTTCCGTGTGTTATTATTGAAGTGGTGTAAAGCTAGACCATATTTAGCCGGGCATACGTACAACGAATAGATGTCTGCAGCTCTCCTTTTAGCGTGGATCCTTCTTGCTTGACTTCACGTTTTAATAACAAACGGATCCCGTTTTTGGCGGCACCGTCTGTGTCACTATATCTATTGTAATCGATAATGTGATAAATAAATATCTAATATAAAATAAATTTAAATTTGAGTTAAGTCGGTCCTGTGCTCGGATCATCAAAGCTAACGTAATAGGAATACTGTCGTTAGTTTTTCCTGCTGGTTTTATGTTAAAATAATTTAAGACCGTCGGTGACATTTAAGCGTTAAAAGAGAGAATTAAGGGTAATCCCAAGTTAATTTGATTAAATCTAGTACGTTGGAAAGGGTTCATTTTAAAACGAAAAAAAAAGTAGATATAATCGGTTTTCTGAAACCTGCTTTGCTTTTATTAAGATTGAATTTTAAAGCTGGGACCAAATAGCATGACGATTTAATTTGTCGTTTATAATGTTTAAATGTATTAAGATTTCCATTTTTAATACATTTGTTTTGATCAAATTGTCATAAGAAATATTTTTGTGTGATTCAGTACCGAAATGTCATAATTATGACACTCATTTAATATTTTGCCACTAGATTTCATTCATTTTTCGTCGACGTTTGGACTATTTTTGCTTTGTATGAAAAATAAGCAGATAGCGTTTTTGAGTATTTATCTTCTTCATCTCGCACAATTTTCGGGAATTGCTGATTCATACGCTACTTTTTATTTACTTGCTTTGGTAACTTCTTCAACGCCTGAAGGTAGGGAATCAGACTCTGATTCGCTCATTTTTAACGACAAAATTAACATACTTTCTAATTTTGACAAACATGTATTGACATTTGAGCTTTTTAATATCGTTGTAATGGTTTTTTCCATAGAAACAAACAAAAATAGCTTTGATACTATCTAGAAAAAATAGGCCGATGATAAATTATAACATTTATAACTATGTAATATAAATTAAATTTTTTTTTCGTCAGCTGAATTACAAAAAATCTTGTATATAAACACGATGCACGCAAAAATTAATTCATCTTTATGGCGAATTTTTCGAAAAGCAATGAAGCCATTTTCGATTATAAACATCTGTTTTTATTCTCCAAAATATAAAAAGCAATCCAGGTAATCTGAAAAAGTAAATTTACGTAAATCCCTTAATCGAAATCGGTTTATAATCAAGTTTTGTCTGGGTTCAAATATCGAAATTCGTATAGAAAATCTGATTACCTTTTTTTCGGGTTGTTTATTTTCGATGAATGTTTTAAAATACTCCCTACCTTTCATGGCCTTGATTTTTGCTATATGTTTACCTTCGCACCTTCTAAAATTCTTAGAAAATTGGAAAGGCTCTGCAGCTCATTTATCTGATAGCTAAAATACTGTAATGCTGGATATAAAAGAGATTAAAATTTTCACAAAAATTTGGAACACAATATTGGAGGTACATTTGACTTCATTTATAGAAAAATGGCTTACAAAGTTGATATAATTTTTTTAACACGTACAAGTACTTACAAAACATGCTAAAATATCATCAACATATTTGTACCAAAATAAAATATCTTATAAAAATAGTAGTCTCCAAATTATCCAAAAAATGTTATTTGAGTCTTTAATGAACCTACTCGCGCTAATCTGCAGCTAAAACGTCTATATGAACAAGTGGCGTAAATTAGTGGCCCGTTATGCGTCTTCGCAGCGCCACCAAGTCGTTAGTCTGGACGGGCCCTTGAGGTAGCTTTTGTAAACAAAAAATGGTTTTCATGACAAAAGGTTGATTGATTGATTAGTTCGGCACCACAGCCTTTAGGCTTTTTGTGCTCTTGGCTATACCGTACATGTGAATAGACTAGTAGCCCTTATGAGGCTCAACAGTCTTTTCACTAGGTCCTTCTTGGAGAAATCCTCCCTTGGATAATCTAGTCCTAGGAGTCTTTATCGCCAATGAGACAGTGCTTCACATTCGAAGATAATGTGAGAGGCTATTTCCTCCTCTTCCATGCACAACCGACAGATAGGTTCCTCCCTATATATGCCAATTGTATGCATGTCACCGGTGTGTAATCCCGTCACTTTCCTTATCTGGCCCCTGCTGAGGTTTAATATTTCGTTAGTCAGCGACTCCGAGGGTTTCTTGACCAAGAGTTTGCTGTGTTCCTGCTTTGGCACGTGTCTCCAGTACGTCTGATGTTAAGTTTGAATCCATCGAGATGTACCTACAACCACATGCAGCAGATTTTGTTATTCCAAATACTGGTTCAGGACCAGTTTCAGACCCTAGCTTTGCTATGGTGTTTGCCTTTTCATTGCCTACAATACCCTTGTGCCCCGGGATCCACTTAAGAGTTACTCTATTATGGTTTGCCAGGGTTAAAAGTATTTGAAGGCAGTCCCAGACCAGTCTAGATCTGATCTGGGGACATGCTAAAGATTTCAGTGCTGCCTGACTATCTGAGAGTATTAGGATCTTTTGGCCTCTATACTCCTTTTCGATGTTCATTTGCAAATACGTGTCGATAGCGTAGATTTCTGCTTGGAATACAGATGCAAACTTCCCTAACGATGCGTGGACATTGCACCTGGTTCTGGCACCATGGACTGCATCTCCTGTTCCTATGTCAGTTTTAGATCCGTCCTTGTAACTCTCCTACGTTCCTTCCTGACTGCATGCTTCCAACCCATCCCAGTTTAGCTGGATATGGTATGGTTGGTTGTCGTTAATTGTGGCCAACATGTTATCACTTCTCATTTCAAGAAGCGAGTTTGTGATAAAATCTGTGATTCTTGAATGACTATGGAAGTTGGTTCCTTCGTGCCAATTCCCAATGAATTCCAGCCTTTATGCAGCAGGCATTCTCGCTTCCGCCTTAACATGCAGAGCAAGAGGTGGAAGATTGAGAATGGCTTCCATTGCTGCAGATGCTGCTTCTCATCGCACCCGTTATGGACAGACAGGCAAGCCTCTGAAGTTTTGATAGCTCCAGTTCGGCTTTCCTCTGATATATTTCTGGCCACCAAACTAAGGCTGCATAGGTACCCATGGGTCTTCTCACAGTTGTGAACTATCCGTGGATTTAGTCCCCCCATTTCCTATCGCCCGTTTGGCAGCCATTAGGGTCATCTACCCTTTATTGGTTTTGTCATGTAGGTGTGAGTTCCAGGTTAGCTTTGACAAAAGGTTAGTGTTATCAGTATTTTTGAAGAAATGTACTACATTAGTTTTCTCACTAGCAAATTATCTCATGCAAGAAACACGAGAAATTTAAGCAGATTTGGTTCGAAAGCAAAGCAGGCTTCATGAAAAAAAAATCAATAAAAATGTCTGCTGAAAAAGAACGTCTGTAATTTAAACCTTCAATTTGGTGGGGCACCTCGTATATATTTCCGCTAATGTTAATCAATACAAATAAAGTGAGTGGCGCTTCAAATACGACTACAAAAGATAAACATACATTCAGCGAAGAACTACTGTCAGTTGCGATGGCGATTGTTGCTGAAAGTTTTTAAAAAGATTTTCCATTTGGGTTTGTCGTTCGATGTTCGATCATGTTGAATTATCAGTCAGTGCTTTCTATCAAAAATATAATAACGGCGAAAAAAGGAAAATATCAGAAACTTTCGACTTGATCGAAAAAAATGGAACGAGAAAGTGCTAATGTATCGCTGGAAGCATCAGATTTCGGGAAATTGTATAAAAGAGGGTATATAAATGGAAAGTTATGGATTGTTATTTGAGCCATAACACCAACGAGATAAAAAAATGAGTATATTATTTATTTAAGGAAGAATCAATTATTATGGAAATTTTTTATTTAGCTAAAGATAAAAAGCATTACCATACTGGACGATACAAAAACAATGTGCACTAGGGGATTTGATTTAATCGTTAATAAAAGCGATTAACAATCGATATATTTTATGTTTAAGAGTGTTTTTTAATAAAACTTTTTATTTATCGATAAAATTCAATAATTATTCTATGGGCGATAATTTAGGTTGTCTCTATTTAGATATCGAATAATAGATAATACTATTAACGCCTTACAAATTTTTGAAAATATTTTCAAAAACAATGACCATTCACTTAGAAGAAACAACAAGTTTTAACCAACCATTCGTTTCTTCTAAGTCAACGGTCATTGTTTTTGAAAATATTTTTAAAACTTTGTAAGGCGTTAATAGTATAAATCTATTATTCGATATCTATTGGTAACACGCTTCACTAAATACGACAATTTACAGGAAACTGTACTAATCTGTCTCTATTTACTTTGATTCTTTATTATTTTTTGTTTAACTATTTTTTTTATTTATTCACGGGCAAGCTCAATTCACATAAAAATTAGTGTTAAAAAATGCTTTAAAAACAAAAACAAAGAAAAAAACATGTAAAATTAAATTAGAGAGTGATAACACTACAACATCGACAATAATTTTTTTTTAAATATTAAAGCTTAAGCTCCAGCAGATGTTTATTAAACTTTTAAATTTATATCGCAAATTTTTCTCTAATTCCCGCTCGTCGTCTCATTAGCCACTCCAATCTTCAACCTTGACCATAAAACAATTGACGTCTGCCAACGGTCGCTTCCATTTTTTCAACGCCACGAGCGAGACCCCTTTTCGATATCGACTTTCTTCGAGGAAAGACCTCCATATATCTTTCCTATCTAAATTGCTGTGGTAAGCACAGCAGCTAGTATACGGCTGATAACTGAGTATACCGTAGAGAACTAGGATACCATTGGCTGCTGGATACCATTAACTGCTAGTCACCTTCAAGATACCTCCAGGTCCACTTCTCTGCACACCCTTCCCGGAGAAGATATTTACTTAAGATAAGTTCCATAAAAAGTCCAGGCTACATACCGATCATTTTGTCCAACACATGGCAAGAATAAAATTAATGTTTCAACTTCTTTTTTTTAAATTTCTTATTCACCTGGCTATGAGCTGTAGGAGATCGTGTCCGAGCTAAAGTAAGTTTCTAATTTTTTTAAAAAACATAATAATTCAATTTCTACAAGGTGTTTCTACCTTTTTCACCTTAGTTTTCTTTTTGTTTAAATTCATTTTGTTCTTTCGTCGACGTCTAAAAGGTAGTGGCGCCCTAAAGCTTCTTATAGTCTGACAACCTCTGACATACCTAGTGCAGCACTAACATAGAGTAGAGTCACCCTTCAGAAGAGTCTCATGTCGGCATCTGTCTCGAGTGGCCACTCTAGCGCCCAAGTCACGAACAACCGACGGGTACTGTTACTAATTGGCGCCCCGTAAGGTTACACTTGAAACCTGACACATTAAAAACTGCAATGTCCTAAATAGTGTCCTAGGGAGAAAATATTCATTGCATGGTTGTACCTATGAAAAGAAACATGAAAGGTTTGCATCTGCCTAGTAAGACGAGGAGGAACAAATATATTTTATAGAGAAGCTCGGGACTATTACATAATCCATTTATTATATTGAAAAGCTGTATTAGATCTCTTTGCTTTCTGCGAATCTCCAGGGTGGGGATGTTTAAGAAGAGTTCTAAAATATCATAACGATGGTAGACATGGATCTTAAAGGCAATGTATCTTGAAAATTTGTACTGAACAGCTTCTAGTTTCGCTTTATAAGTAATGTAATGCGGAGACCATACTGGAGAACAATAATCTACGTGTGTTCTGACCATAGAGCAATAAAGGCAGAATAGCAGAGATGTTAGTAAAATCACAAATGGTTCTCTTTATAAAACTTAACATATTCATAGATTTCTGAACAGCAGCAGTAACATGAGTGAGGAGTCAAATATAACACCAAGGTCTTTTATTTGGACCGGAAATTCTGGGAGGTGAACTACTTCTTGACACAGCTGTTCACTGGACATGGGTCAAGAGTAGGGTACCTCCACAAGATTGGAAAAAAGAGGCTGGAGTATGCGAGAGGTGTGAAGTAGAGGATGATGTGGGGCATGTGTTTAGATGCTGGAGGAACGAGGAAGTGCTGGAGAAGTTGGAGAGGAAACTAGGCGAGGCGGTGTATTGGGAGAACATGGTGGAGATAATGTTGAGGGGGAAGGAGGAATGGATGGAGGTAAGTGGCGTAGTAGAGAGCATGGTTAGGGGGAGAGAACGGCTAGACAAGGCATGAGAGGTAGGAGTGGAAGTTAGGGAGAAGACGACGGTGTGACCGGAAAGTGTGGAGTATGCTAGGGTAGTGATTCCGAGGAGGGGGTAACGGCGAGTTTGAGGTGGGTTTGGTTGGTAGGCATCCCCTTGGGGATGAGTCCAATACTGGTTGGGTCCTGGACCCATTCGAACAGGAGTTTACCATCGCGGCCCAAAAAAAGGTATTTTATTTGCGAAACACAATTTAATTATTATTAAAGCTCAAAAGCTATTGGGTATATGTATTCGATGAAAACGCTTAATATGGAACTTGGATGCATTTAGATTCATATTATTTTGTGTACACCAATTTGATAAGCTATGTAAATCAAATTGTAAAATTAAAGCATCATCTTTATTATTAACTACTTTAAAACATTTGAGGTCGTCAGCAAATAACAAAGATTTGCTACCTTGAAAGCAATACATTATATCATTCATTATACAGGTAGTACCAGGACTTCGTAGCAAAAACTTGGGAGATGATAGAGGGACTAAAAATAATTATAGTACTTCACACAACATTTTTTCCCTACGCCCTTCCTTAACGAACTATAGGGCTCTAAAGTTGGGAGTTAAAAAAGTTTTTTATTTATAATCATTAAATGGCTTATTGGCAATAAGTAAAATTTTAACCGTTCATAAACACCATGGTAGTACACTTTTTGGCGTCACAAACAAGTCTACACAACTCATGTACAGACTAAGCTCAATGGTTGATGCGGAATTTTTTTGTTAAATAGAACATTTTTCAGTAATAAATGCTACAATTAACTTTTTTGTGACATCTCGATAAAATTAACGGTTTAAGGTCGAAACTCACTTATCAGCACCTCATAGGAACAGCGAGTGATCATCACCAACAGATTTTATTTCTTATGTGTATTTAAATGTAAGCGCGCCTACCTAACAACGACAGCACAGCACCGACAAGGCACGTAAACGCCTCAACCACAACACATTTCTCAGAGAGAATATTTTGCGTGCTTGTGGTGTGCTGATCCTTTGCCGACGTCGTACACTCACTTATCAGCACATTTCGGTTAGTACAGTAAAATACAATATCTCTGACAATATAAAGTGAGGCCCATAGTCGGGTATCGCGGCGGTGTTGATGCGTTAAGTGAACCCATACACAAACGTAAAGTTGACCACTCGACGGTGCTGCGACGATGCTTGTCAGGTGCTGTGCTGTTATGTGAGTTTCGGCCTTTGGGCAATTTTATGTCTCACTGCACTGCAATTTATCAATACATTTCAATGTTCATAAATTAGGATATGATTTGCTTAACTTACCTCGTCATAGGACGTAGGATTAGTAAAAGTAATCTCCCCGCTGGCTCCTCTATACCGCAAGTTTTTTCTACATCCAGGAGTTTTAATATACTTCCAATGTCCTTCGAACAATAGCGTATCAAAATCGTCGGAAGAATTCATGCCCACTACGGTAAACCTTAATTCAACCACGTTCGACGTTGAAAAATATGTAAAAGGAAGAAGTCTATTTTTATCCACGGCACACAAACAGTCTTTTGGAACACCTGGTACGTCATTCCAAGGAACTTCATAGAATCTCAGAGTGGCTGATGTATTTCCGAAGCATTCTAATTGATTTGTGTCTTTGCTGACGACTGTTTCGCATCGGCGGTTCTTTACCAACATTTCTGTGATGGTGATTTTGATGCGTTCGTCCTTTTTGACTTCGAAACGATACACACAACTGGAAAAATAAGGGTTTTATTAATTTCGAATGACTCCAGAAGACTTCTACAACCAACCAGCAAAGAACCTGTATGAGCTAATACAGGGAACGGATTGGCTGAATAGGCTGTAGTCAGAATACTAGGAGTATCCACAATAAGCCCAGGAGGCTGAGGTGGTGCCGGCGAAGGGACGGCTCCTTATATAAAAAAAAAAATTCGATGGAAGATACAAAATGGTTGTTAAGTAATAAAATTTAGTGAAAAATGGTTATCTAATTTTTAAACAGCTCCAGAAAAACTTGAATGCATGTAGTGAATTACGGGTGATAATTTTGCCGGGCCCCGGCAGTAAAATCGTTGATACAAATAGTCATATTCTTGATTTATTACTCAGTTCCGAGCCGATTTGAAATCGCTATTTTGTATTCGATGTGCAACTGTTTTCGTTTGTCGAGGGTAAAATTAAAAAGGGATGTTCAATCAATACTGATTATTGAAGGACTTGAAATATTATAAATTAAAAACTTATTTTAACCGAATAAACACTTACAATCCAGGATAAGAAAGTCAATAAATGAAATAGTGCCCAATAGTAGCCCAGCCCCTTGTTTGTTTGACAAAGCTTAATGAGATGCCAATGCAGGTTATCTGGGTCATTTAAGTCGCCTGCAGCACCATCTTTTTGAGATACTACATTGTTATTAAACTAGTGAAAAAAGAAAAATATAAAAAAATCTTATTCTTGCCCCATTTATACGTAAATTTCATTTAACTACGTTGTGGTATCTTTGATAATTGCGTGATATTGATCAAACATGAAATATTCAATCAGCCCTGGTCACTTCAAATAAGGGTCTATTTTGGGACCAAAGGGATCATTATTAAATGTATAACGAACTAACCCGATAAAATGATGAAAATTGAATTCCTGTGAAAATTATGCTTCGAGGGAGCTATGTAGTTAGGTAGAAACCATCTCGCTAATGTTTATGTAATGGGGAATATAACAGACACTTTACTTCTGCTCGTGTAACGGAATCGCGAGTTTCAAAACGCAGATTGATTCTACCGGAAATAATACTGCCAACAAAGTCAACATCTAATAATTATTAAATGAAACATAAGCAGTGGATGCGAGCACTGAGTGCAATTAGCAGAAAATCTGTTTTTTTGGATCACTATCGGACAATATTGTATAGAATAAAGCGATGATAGACAGGAATCGCCTTCCGACATTATTTACTTCTTCTGCCCAATTACCGTAATTGAGGTGGTCCATTATATTATATAGCCCCACGTTGGGCGCCATTTTGTAATTAATTAATCGTCACTCGTAGTTGATTTATTACCACACACAGCGTTGGATGTCAATTTGTAATGATTAAATCTACGTTATCCGTTGGATTACGACAGGAAGACGATAAAGATAGTTTGATCATCCCTGGAGGGTTGCAATTTTTAAAAAGAACTATTAGTTGTGAGTGAACTGGACGAAAATTCTGTCGCCAAGACTGATCACATTTTATCATATAGTATTGCTAAATTGTTTTTTTTTTCAGAAATAAAGCATCTAAAATATAAAACGGAAACTTAAATAAGCTAAATTGTTGAGTTCATTTGGGTTGTACCCCCATTTGGTGTAAAGAGAATGGCCACCACAACATTCTATGTCCAAGATATATTAGGTAAAACATCAAATTACCTTAGGTAATTTTTCGAAAACAAATAAATCATACCGTTATGACGAGTAAATCCATTAATAAACGTAGTCAGTCAGTTGATGAATTCAGAAAGAGCTTCTTTATTCTATTCAAGATACATAAAAACATAATATTTAACAAACCTCTAATGAAAATAAAAATCATCCTATACAAGTTACTATAGCCCGTCAAATATTTAAGGTTGAAATTTGTTCAAAACTTTCTCAGTTTTAAAGATATGCAAAAATATTGTAAACTCTTACCACAAAACAAAATACGGTTACCTTATATTCTCAGCTCCTCCTCTGCCGTAAAGAAATATATCCCGAGGCGATTTAAACTCCTGAGGCTCTTCTCCTACCCCTCCTCCCAGCGTTCCAGCTGCTCCAGACCGCGAGGTAACATCTCCAAACTTTCTCGAGCACGGTCCTTCGCCATAGGGCTCGCCGTCTAAATGCAGGTCAACGAATTCGTATAGTGCCTTGAATGTGACGGGTCTGGAATTTAAGAACTTTATTAAATTAAGTTTCAATAAGTATTGTCAAGGATGTTACGAAAAAAACGTGATGGACAGCGGTAGTAGATGAAAAGTAATGAAAAAATCCCGAAAAAGGTCGATTATTGATTTTTCCGTCGACCGTGTATTAACATATGCTATTAACGTTCTCAAAATTAGACAAAATCATACATTAATGACCCCCATTAATGCATGATTTACCTACATTAATCAACGATTTTGTGCAGGCAACCCAACGCACATCTTATACATTATATTTATATTGACAGTTACCTGTGGTGTAGGCAACCAAACATACAATAACGTCTTCAAAAAATGAATCCTGGTATAGAATACTTCTAGTTTTTGACTTACCTATCGTTTTATTTCATTATTCTACAAAATTATAATAATAGTGTTGAAACCATGGAGGCTATGTTGAAACAATGAAACATCCAAAATGTAATGTAAGAAAAACGAAAACAGTGACATTTGAACTGGCGACCTTCTCTGTGACATTTCAATGTCAGTATTTATTTTTGACAGTACTTACCTATGAAACAAATAAATATTTTTAGTTTTTAAATATTGAGAAAAACGAATACAACTGATACAGTCGACGGAAAAGCTTTGCAACTAACACGAGTATTAAAAGGGCAATTAACAATCTCGAACATTAACGCACTCGCTCTGCTCGTGCGTTAAATTATCTCGATTGTTAATGGCCCTCATTAATACACTTGTTGGTTAAATAACTATTAATTTACTATTCTGTGGAAAAAATATCTTTTATACAGTGAGAACAGCCTGTGAGTGATTTAATTTGGTATGGGGTGGACAAAAATTCAAATAAAACCTAGCGTAATCCCAAAATAAAATTATTATTCTTATTATTGTTTTTGAAACTACCCTCTAACCAAAATCTAGTTCTTTCAGGTATTATTTTATTAAAAGCATTATACATTCAACAAGCAAACACGTAAACTATTTTCTCCGTACGTTCACTAAAACCAACGCCGATCAGTAATTTCGAAATTCTCTGCGGGATAATGTAATTCCTGACATATCCTGCAAGAATGGTTAGTATCCAACCAACATCTTTTAGGTCAATGCACTGGAGATTTGTGATATTTTATAGATATGTTTTGGAACAATAACCAAGACTGCACACATAAAAGCAGGAGTCACTGATTAAATTTTAAATGTAACTATTTGAAATTTCGTTTGGCTTGCAACATTGAATTTAAATTTGCAATATACAGGCTGACTCATTAAGTATATCGCCAAAGATTACAAAAAATATATAAGATTGTTCACTCGTACGAATTCTATCGATCAAAGGATTCATACCGCTGGTTACTGTCTGGTGACTTAGCGGTTGGCGCCATGCTACAGTATGTCGCTAAATCCTTACTTGCATTTAATTTTGCATATTATACGGGTCGTCCCCTATCGAGCGCTGGTATTTTAGAATTCGTTGTTCGTGTTTTATGTTTATGTTCAATAGATAATTTAAATTTATTAATTAATTATTGCAATAAGGAAAAAATAATATTAATATTTTTCTCTTCAATAGCAAAACTTATAAAATAAATATTTTGTTATATTTGTTAATAGTCTTAGTTGTATACATAATAAATCGTAGAGTTTATCACTTTCCCACGAATTCTGAATGGTATTAAGTTCTTATAATGTAAACAAAGATAAAAGTATAGAGAAGCAATTAAGGGCCAGAAATGTGCCTACAATCTCTAGGAACTTTGTATAAGTATTTCATTTAGTCTTTCGGGAAACGTTCCGGAAGTAAAATTTCTTGTTCGCATTATTTTAACTCCTGTCTTCCAAAAGTAACATTAATAATATTATAATTGTGGTTTTAAAATGCCTTTGTGTTTTGCTGTGATGGGTTGTTCCAGCAAGGTGGGAAAACCAGAAATATCCTTTTATCGTTGTCCCAAAGACGTTGAGAGGTGGGTATTAAATTAGTTATTATCAAATACGGAATTCAACTTTTTCAAAACTATTGTAACAAAGATATTTGATAATAAAAAATTAGTTAGTTATTTAGTACTTATAGGTACTGGGTATTCATAGAAATTTGAAAATTAACATCTAATTTATTAATAAATATATCCTGCAGCTGCATAATATGTTTTAACCTTGTGAATCCAAAAAATACGGGGTTGTCCAATTTAAAGATCAAAATTGTTTTAGTGGTCCTATTATTCTGGTGGCTTGTGAGTATATATAATTGAATTTGTGATATTCTGTATAAATAACCGCTAGATCATCTATTACTAAAACGTTGAATAAAATCTGTCAATTGATTCATTTTAAAAATTTTGATGTATTTTTTACTTATACCTAAACTTTCCTTTTCAAATTCATATCCTGAACATTTTTCGAAATAATTAACATTTAAAAACATTATATAAAAAAAACCTTTAATATATCATCCTATTACTTTGAATATATATTTCTCAAGTTACCCCTGTATAGCTTGGAATAAAATATACTTTTCTAATGCCCCGGTACCTAGCGGTGTAGTTATTTACAACGTAAATATGATTTATGAGTGCGGCGATCGTTTAAAACACTAAGAAGAATCAGACCGCCTTCGAGTGAACTATCTTATATTTATTTTGTAATCTTTGATATCGCTTACAAGCGAGTAGTTTTAAGCATAACTTTTTTTGAGTTATTTGTATCCGTATTCCAGGAGGAAATCTACGCTATCGACACGTGTTTGCAAATGAACATCGAAAGGGGGTATAGAGGCCAAAACTTACTCATACTCTCAGATAGTCCAAAGTATATTCAAATAAAATTTCATCACAATGTTGCCGGTAGTATTTTATTTCAATAATTATTTTTCAGTGTCCAACTTGAGACCTCGTATAAAGCTAAATAGAATTGTAAATGAAGTTATTGCAGATACGGAATTCAAGGATGTACCTAATAGAGTTGAATCTTAGACTGATATCACATATAATTATTATCCAGTCTCCAACTTCGTATCTATTGTATCAAACTTTGTCTAGAATTACAGATCTAATAGTAGTTTTCATTTGAATTGAAATCTGTTCAGAATTTCAATATGTAAGCTGAAGATATTGTCGTAAAATATGGCTATTTAATTACAAAAAGATCCAGATGTTTAATTTTAATGTTAATGTGAATTAATACAGTTTCCTGTAATACAGGAAACTGTATTAATTCACATTTGTGTTTCAAATCTACGTGGTTTGTTGTCTCGTTCGAATTTTGGTTTGTGACTTAGAGGTGAGATGTCGCTATTTTCGCAACAAAAATATTTCCGTAACTGGACAATATGTACCGTTGTCGATTATAGTCACATTTCAGTCTGAGATTAACTCTCGGACGATAACATATACCTTGTACTGATGAGGCGCAATACGCCGAAACCGGTCTACAAGTTGTGTTATCCCTTCTAGTTGCAAACCAGAATGGTTGGTTCAAATCTTGTAGATTTACCAACCCCGTTTGACTTAGAAGTGTAATTCAATATCTGTCGGGGCATGTAGCCCGGGAAGTAGTTGTTTCTTCTTCGTTGAACGGTCACTGTTTTTGAAAAATATTTTTCAAAACTAGTTGTGAAGCGTAGAATAATATATTTTTATTCTTCGACATCTTTAATGTTAATGTTAATTAAGAGGTGATAATTCAGTGACTCGTGCTGGAAAAGAGGTCAACTTCGGAATGAGACCCTCATTTTGGCATTATAAATATTGTAATGTTTTTGTCATTTATTTAAATAGTTTTTACTTGTGGGATAAAATGATACACGCTATGGCTAATTAGTATCTATTGATTTACATATAACTCAATTTATATACGCACTAATTCATTTACACTCGGTATAATAGTTCTAATTTATTTTTACCACTTGAATATTACACTATTTATCTTCACTATTTAATTCACTATCCGATTACTAAGAACTTCTGTAAATTGTCTGTGAACTAACTCTTTGTCTTCGATTCACTAATTGTCAACTCACTCATAAACCCGCGTATATATAGTCTTTTTCAACTCTCGAAAATTCTAGTATTTTCCGCGCTCGTCCTATGCGTAAGCAAAGCTTCTTTTCGAGAATGTTCTCGAAAGGAGCGCAGCCACCAGAATTTACAGTGGAGAGACGGGGCCGGCTTTGAGTTGGTGAGCTCGCAACAATATAGTCGGATTTTCAACATGAAATACGTAGGTACCAATCTGATTTTTTTTCAATATTTTTAGAAACAAATCTAAATTATAAAGTTCTTGTCCTGTAAAATTGTGACATTCTCTAAATATCTTTGACATTGCTATATATCAAATTCTACCTACGTAACTCCTACAATTCAAAAGGTATAACATTGTAGATAAAACGTTAAATCGCGAAATATTTCCATACCTACCCCTTTTTTCATAATTCACCACAAAAAAAATGTGGCTTAAAAATTTGTGGGAAGGGGTTTTTTGGGACGAAAAATCGATTGGTCGGCCTAGTTTTACAATAAAATTAACTTTTTACCTTTAAATAGTGAAATGAAATTTTCGAAAAAAAAATTGTTTAAACCATACATCTATGGATAAAAAATTCGATAAAAAAACAATGGCCCTAAATAGTCAACAATATTTGTTTTTTTTTCTATGTTCATGCAAAAAACAAAACTTTATTGAACTCTAGTAAGTGGAAAAACTAGTGCAATAAAGACTTTATTACACTCATTTGTCATTTTACTTAGCGTTTGGTAATCATGACGAAACATAAACAATCAAATCGACGCCATTTTTAGTCCATTTAGAGCAACCTAAATAAGACTTGGTTTTTGCATGCACGTAGAATAGTATATTGTACAACTAGTGGGGAAAGTTCAACTTTTCTCACGAGTATGGAAGTTTGTGGCACGAGCCCAAAGGGCGAGTGCCGCAAACACATGAGTGAGAAAAGCACTTTCCCCACATGTTGCACACTATACTTTTTCTACAACTGCACAAATTTAAAGAATACAAGTAAAGTAACTTAATATTTATTTTTATGGTTAGTAAAACAAAAAGAGAAGGTGAGCGGTCCTCGGACCGCCGATAGAAGCTTACTTCTTATGCACAATAGAATGACCATTTTTGACCATTTTTCGTAAATTTTTGACCATCTTTCAAAAATTTTGATAATTTTTGACAATTATTGACCATTTTTTCAAAATTTTTGACAATTATTGACTATTTTTTTAAATTTTAACAATTATTGACCATTTTTGACAATTATAGACCTATTTTGACAGCTTTGACAATTTTTCTAGAATTTTGACCATTTTAGACCATTTTTCCAAATTTTAACAATTATTGACAATTTTTGACTATTTTTGACAGGTTCTGGCAATTATTGACCACTTTTTGAACATTTTTCAAAAATGTTGGCAATTTTTTACAATTATTGACCATTTTTGACAGTTTTTTATAATTATTGACCATTTTTGACAATTTTTCGAAAATTTTGACGATTTTTGACTATTTGTTCAAATTTTAACAATTATTGACCAATTTTGACAGTTTTGACCATTATTGATCATTTTTGACAATTTTACACCATTTTTACAAATTTTAACAATTATTGACCATTTTTGACAATTTTTCAAAAATTTTGACAATTTTTAACAATTATTGACCATTTTGACAGTTTTTTATAATTATTGACCATTTTTGACAATTTTTCGAAAATTTTGACAATTTTTGACCATTTTTGACAATTTTTCGGAAATTTTGACAATTTTTGACAATTGACCATTTTTCGAAAATTTTGACAATTATTGATCTTTTTTGACAATTTTTCAAAAAATTTGACCATTTTAGACCATTTTTCCAAATTTTAACAATTACTGACCATTTTTTCCAATTTTTGAGCATTTTTGACAGGTTCTGACAATTATTGACCATTTTTGACAACTTTTCAAAAATTTTTACAATTTTCAACAATTATTGACCATTTTTGACAACGTTTCAAAAATTTTGACAATTTTCAACAATTATTGACCATTTTTGACATTTTTTATAATTATTGACAATTTTTTCAAAATTTTAACAAATTTAGACCATTTTTCAAAATTTTAACAATTATTGACCATTTTTGACAGTTTCTGACAATTATTAACCATTTTTAACAACTTTCAAAAATTTTGACAGTTTTTGATCATTTTTCAAAATTTTAACAATTATTGACTATTTTTGACAATTTTTTAAAATATTTGACAATTTTTGACAGATTCCGACAATTATTGACCATTTTTGAAATTTTTTCCAAATCTTTGACAATTTTTAACAATTATTGACCATTTTTGACAGTCTTTTATAATTATTGACCATTTTTTCAAAATTTTGACAGTGTTTGACAATTTTTGACAATTATTAACCATTTTATCCAAATTTTTGACAATTTTTGAAAATATTTGGCAATAATTAACCATTTTTTCAAAACTTTGACAGTTTTTGACAATTATTGACCATTTTTCCAAATTTTTGATCATTTTTGAAAATATTTGACAATTTTTTAAAATTTTTAACATGTTATCTAATATAATCTGACAGTTTTGTGACAACTAAGTAGGCGACCAAATAGGTATTTAAGAACAGTTGAAAGTATAAAGCAGAATTTAAAAAAATGAGCCGACTCCTAATGGCTATTTAAATAAGAGTTATTTAAGTTGGAAGTTTGAAGTTGTGAGTTTTTGAAACCATCTCCAATTTCAAACCGCTTTGGGCAGGAAAAAAAATTTGGTTTAAATTGATAGAAAACTCAGGATAATCGGATACTAAAAATGTTTCGTTTCCTCACAAGTTAATTTGTTATCTTTAAATTTATTGAATGTTTTAAAACTCAAATATTAAATGAATTTGCGTTTTCGAACGATAAAAGGATAATTTATATTCAAATAAATAAATTTATTTGCTTATTCTAAATATTCCTTCAAGCTTTCGATAAGAACATGCTTAGAATCAGAGGTCGAGAGACGTTGGAAATACCAGTGAATCCTGAAATTATGCATGACAAGTTTCGATTTTGGATTTCGACCAGATGTCTCTATTATTTGAAGTCGGGAGACAGAGAAACTGACAGTTTGTATACCATCAATGGATACGACATATACATAACATTTTGAAATTTATCTATGGCAATTAGTGACTATAATTCACAAACTGTAACTTATAAATTTGTGGAAATTAATGGAATAGAAATTTTAATAAACTATGGGAAGAACTAACAATGCAATTAAATAGTATGGTGTATGGAATAAAATTTGAATATTGACATTATAAAATTGACGTTTGACAATGGGGTACGAATTTTAGAATGGTTAGTATCCAAAATTCTCTTTCCGATGCCTCCCGATCTCTACGAAGTGGTAAGGGAATTTGATAAGGAAATTATCTGCAAAAGAAGAGAAGCAATTTCCTTTCTTTTCATTCTCTTGGTAAAAAAAAATTACGGAGGTAAAGAGTATATCACAAGGAACAGAAGATATAAGAAGAGCTAGTCCTGGAGGGGTTTTGATCTCGGAAAAGTTGATCTTCTTGAAATAACATTTAAAAATTGAGGAGAACTTTTCGACGATTTTCTACTACGACAACTACCTTAAATGATAATTGTTCCATAAATTACCACAGCAAATGTTCTGTTACCTTATCTTCATCGTAGCACCTGTAGTTCTCATCATATACTTTCACCATTTCATTCACAAAGCCAGACTGACTTAAAAACTTTACTGTAATATACCTTTCCATTTTTCCATGTTTAAACTGGTTCAGTCAGAGTCGTAACCTCATATAGATATTAACCTGCTTAAGGATATTTCAAAGTTGAAGACGAGTATGTTTGTTCGTAAGCTCTAATCTTTGAGATCTTGTAAGAAGTAATGGCGTTAGTTGTAAAATAGTCGATGAGATTGTAGTTTTAAAATCTTGTAACCAGCAGTTATTTTTATTCAGTTATTGAGTAGTAAAAATTGAACATTTTAATAAAATTTTGTGGATTGCTCAGAAATATAAACAATTAACAACAAATTCCACTGTAATTCAACATGTATAGGGGTTATTTGAATAGTGAGTACATTTTTTGATATTATGGTCAGTTTTAACTAAATATCTCTTAAATGCTAAGAAAAAGTCGAGGTTAGGTGGGACCACTTTGGAGCTATACTGGTACGTTCCTGATCATAGTTAGGGATGTTTTGGAATTAGCATAAACCTTAAAATACCTTAATTACTATTCATTTCCCTTTTAATTTTGATTGTTTTGTTGGGGTATCTTTGAAGTCCAAGGTTCAATAACAATAAAATTAAAATGAGCACACATTGAAGCTATGCCAGATACCGAATCATTGAAATATATACACTGTTCATTTGAAAATGACCCACCCTTGATATTATAGAAATGCGACATATTAGAAAGAAATGCCGAAACACGTCAATTTTTAACTTGAGGGGGACACTTTTTATCGCTTAGGTCATAAACGTTAGATTCACCCCGTCCCTACTGAAGATAACCCTTACATTTTTTCAAATGGCAAATGGTATCATGTCACACCTCATTTAAACGGTCTGGTAAATCTCTATTCAATCATTTTGTTTTCCATTTGATACCAGCCTTTCATTGCTATTTAATGGTTGTTTAACATTGGCTCTTTTTCAACTTTTCGTATGTCCTCGTTTGTGTTATGATAGAAAGACTCTTTAAAGAATAAAAAGATTTCAAATGGTAAAAAGACAACTGTTAACAAGAAATAACTGTTATTGAATCATGTGTTCAAAGTGACCACCGTTAACATTCAGGCAATAAAAGTTGAAAGAGAGCCATTTTTAAACAACGATTAAATAACAATGGAAGGTTGGTATCTAAGGCAAAACAAAATGATTGAATAGAGATTTACCAGACCTTTTAAATGAGGTGTGACTTGATACCTAATGCCATTTGAAAAAATGTAAGGGTTATCTTCAGTAGGGACGGGGTGAATCTAACGTTTATGACCTAAGCGATAAAAAGTGTCCCCTTCAAGTTAAAAGTTGACGTGTTTCGGCATTTCTTTCTAATATGTCGCATTTCTGAAATATTAAGTGTTCAAATGAACACAGTGTATATACTTCCAATTGAGAACCTCATTTTTAGGAATTTGTTAAAAATGAACAGGTACCAAAAAAATTTGCAAATTTTAAGTAATAATCGATGAAAGCACTATCTTTTGAAACTTTTTACAAGATTAAGGAAACCAAAGATATATAATTAGTCACTTTTCCGTTTTGAGATAGGGAAAAACATCAGCGACTAATTGTGAACAAATATACCGACAAAATTTTTTTTTAGTGTCTCTCAGCTAAAAGCAGCAAAACCTATAACTACAATTCAAAAACTTACTTTAATGCTGTCGAATCGGCTACCCTCAATTCTAGGGTAAGACTGTCACCAGACGTTAGAAAACTTTCGGCCAACGTACAAGGTCTGGGAAATCTTGATATGTTCCCCAGAAGAGAATGGTCGCAGCTTCTTGGTACGTGCTCTCTGCAATAACGCGCCAACATCGTGACGTTCTTCTTGTTGCCGACGTTGGAAGACGATTGAGAAGTAGGATTCTGCCGATTTTTCGATTTTTCTTTCATGCTGGAACTAAAAAAAAAAGAAATTAGTGATAAACTAAGAAGTTGCTTTTGTAGAATTTATAATAAAATGTGTTTTGTGAAAAAACTTCTTTTGAATATTGTTTAATTTTCTATTCACTACGTTGATACTTCCATAAGTTTTAAGGGTGTTTTTTAAGTGAATTGATCAAATCTTAATATTCTGAAATTTCACAATTTCACATTTTTTCATTGGGATAACGGCAAATAGAGGTCACCAAGGCGGTTCCCAAAATACCTTTTTTATTGGATCTAACGATTTTTGTAACCGAGATACAGAGTGTTATATCTATTTTGCTCATTTTTTTGTAAGGTCATAACTAACGAATATTATTTTAATATTCGGTGCACATGTTTCTCAATCACCGCCCAATTAAGCCACTCACTAATAACAATAAATCTCCTGAACATTTTTGAAATCAATTGTGTCTGTGAAGCAACATCCTGTATATTGAGATTGTGAAAATCTGTTTTCACATTTGATAAGAGCACAAAATATTGTTCGATAAAGTATTCAAGTATTTGGAAGCTAAAAATAAATAAATAACAAATTACACAACAGAAATATAACATATATGACTAGACCGGTTTCGCAAATATCATTTTCATCGTCAGGAGTAAAATAATAACCAGCGTAATAGATTTCCCATAAACCAAACTATTCCATTATGATAATATAAGTTTTACAACTTTTTTGAATTTCATGTCAAAGCGCACATACCGAACCCTATGTGACCTGAATATCTAATAGATTGTGCCCCAGAGGATAACTTTTTCATCTTGTATACTTTTCAAGACTCGCCAAGAGCACGATGTCTACAAACAGTAAAGTAACTCAACCGCAACAAAGAAGAGATGATGTATGGCTGTGGTGAATTTCAATTTAAAAAATACTTTTTATTGTTATAATACTTTTTTTTAGTTAAAGCTCGATTGATAAAAAGGAAAATGGAACTTTATATATATTGTATTCCAAAATAAAGGAAGTTATAACAAATAATGGTCCTTATTCCTAAGAAATGAAAAGGGTTCATGACTTCTTTTTTGATACGAAAAAGTGACCAATAGAAAAAATAATTTTTACTGCTAACTTTGAACCCACAAATATGCGAACCGTTTTTTAATTTCCTATTTGTTACCAATGACAATCTACAGAAAGAAAAGTGAAAGATTTAATATTGAACGAAATGTGCGGTCAAAATAAACATAAAAACCGAGGAGAAAAAACTAATCAGCATATCAGAAAAAAGGCAAAAGTTCCTGAAACCAAATAATTTTGGACGACGAAATTAAACATAATGGAGGTAAGATGAATGAATAAAAAGTAAACACTACAGAAAAATTTGAAGCAAATATCAATAGAAAAATTGGGGAGACAAAAAAGATAAAAAGAGTAATATATGATGATGTGGAACATCGACAAAACAAGTATAACTTCAATGTACACTGAAAAGTTAGTGAATTAACTGGAAAGGTAATGGATGAAGTTGAAAACCTAAATCTGAGTGCTGTAACCAAACAACACCTTCCAACACCTACAAACAAGAACAAGGTAAAAAAACAGACCATGCTGCATCCAATCCAAACTGTCCTTGCTATAAACATTTTCTGGAAATAGAAGTTAAGAAAACTAAACAAATATAGCAGTTAACAGATCATGGTAAATCCAATAACAATGAAAAAATAAGCCTAATTCATCAAAATGTAGGTTCCTTGGGAAACTGTTTAAATGAACTAAATGTAATTGTAAGTGATTTGAAAAATGACCTGGTGGCAATCACGGAACACTGGCTGACAAAAAATAATCTAATGTCTCATCAGTTAGAAAATTATAAACTTGTGACAGCATACTGTCGAAGTGTCAACCGAAGTTTATCTATCGGATATGGAGGAGTAGTTCTCTATGCTCGTAATAATTTAAAGCTATCAGAAAGATGTGATATAAGGGATTTAAGTGAGGAAAGTGTATTTGAATGTTGTGCTGCGGATGTGTTGTGTACAAACCTCCAACAACTGAAATTACCTGTTTCATCGAGAAAATGGACTTATTGTTAGAAAGGGCCTCTCGAGATGAGAGGGTGGTCTTAGTTGCTGGAGATTTCAATATTGATATGTTAGTAAATGCTAAAGTAGTTAAACATGGAAATTTTGTGAATAATTTGCTAGATACGTATAACATGCAAATCAGCATAACTGAACCCATAAGAATTACTCCTACTACCTCTACATGCCTCGACAATATCTATGTTCCTCAACATGTGTTGTATGATGCTATGGTTTTAAATACAAACATATCAGACCATAAAGGACAATACTTAGCTGTTCTGGGCGAAAGTTTATCAGCACAGAAAACAAATTATGAGTATAAACGAATTTTTAGTGACGAAAACTATCAAAAGTTTTACACAATATTAGCTAATGAAACTTGGATGACTGTATAAGGAAACCATTGTGTTGACAGTTCATATAATAACTTCATTGATGTTCGAACTGAACATTACAATGAGGCTTTTCCACTAAAAAAAATACAAATAAAAAGAACTAAAAGAAATCTTCAGTGGATTTCCCAAAACATTAGTGAAGCAAAAAATACACTAAATCTATTATCAGAAATGTATCTATTAAATCAAATTACAAAAAATGAACTAAATGCATTCAAAAACTACTACTCAAATTTATTATGGAAAGAAAAAAATACAACAAAAACTGTCTGGAATATTGTAAACACTGAGTCTATGGATGAATCTATGGATCAAATAAACATAAATGACCAATTAGTTACATCACCAAGTGCACCAAGTGCAATCAGTAATCACCTTAATGATTTTTTTTGTCTCAGTAGCCACCAATTTATTAAATGGGGTGGTTTTCATCCCTTGTGTCATATCATCAATGAGTCCTTTAGGAAGGGCATTTTCCCAGCAAGGTTGAAGAGTGCAGTAGTAAGGCCAATTTTCAAAAAAGGTGATCATTTGTTATTAGAGAACTATAGACCAATAAGTCTTTTGTCATGCTTCTCAAAAGTATTTGAGATTGCTATGTGTAGAACCTATAACTTCTACCATTTTTAGAAAAAAATAAAATTATCACAAATACTCAACATGGATTTCAGAAACAGAAATCAACTATAACTGCCATTTTCAATTTTGTGGAGAAAATAATGAACTTCTTGGATTCGGGAAATATAGCTCATGGAGTTTTTCTGGATCTGACGAAGGTTTTTGACAGTGTGAACCATGAAATACTTCTTAATAAGTTGTACAAAATGGGAATACGTGGAAGGGCACATGACTGGTTTAAATCATATGTTTCAAATAGGTCTCAAAAAGTGTGTTTAAAATACGATTATTATTCAGATTCTAAACATATTGAATTAGGTGTACCACAAGGCAGTATAATAGGACCTATTTTGTTCATACTGTATATAAATGGCTAGCCAAATATTATTACAGATACTACGATTGTTCTCACAAATTATGCTGATGACACAAACGTTTTACTAGCAAAAAAAGATTACAAAATTCTCAAAGATGATACCTCAAATGTTATTGAAAATATCTCAAAATGGTTTGGTAACAACTCATTGCTACTGAACATAACAAAAACCAGCTGTATCCTCTTCAAGCATAGTCGTAATAAATAGAAATATCCTGAAGATATCTTCATTTGTAACACTCAGCTACAATATTCTAATTCAACAAAATTCTTAGGTGTAATATTAGATGAACACCTAAATTGGATAGAGCATGTTATCTCTCTCTGTAGTAAACTTAGTAAGGTATGTTTTGCTTTAAAACAAATAAAAAATGTGGTTGATCAGAGATATCTAATTTGTGCATACTATTGTTTATTCAATTCCTTGATATCTTAGGGAATTAAGTTTTAGGGTGGTTCTCACAGTAATGAAGTCTTCGTTATCCAAAAAAGAGCAGTACGAATATTGGGTAATTTAAAGTTCAGAGAAACATGTAGAGGACACTTTAAACGTTTAAAGTTATTAACAGTGTTTGCTGCTTATAATTGTGAAGGTATGTTATTTGTTTTTAAGAACAACAGTATTTTTAATAAATGTCTAAAAGAAAACAAGATTTCGAGATAATTTTATTATACCAGTACATAAAACTGCTCTTCTGGAAAAGGGATGCTTTTACAATTGTATTAAATTTTTTTTAACATGTTGCCAATGGACTGCCAATTTAAAAAACACATCAACATTCAAAAGGAAAATAAAGCAAATTCTAGTTTCTATAGAGCCATATTGCTTGGATGACATAAATGAAGCCAATATCCGCAAACACTATAAAACATGTACCACTTGTTTGTATTGTTAGTGTTTGTACTATTTTTATCTGTTTGTAGTATTTTTATTTGTTTGTTCATATTATGTACTTGACTTGTACCTCACAATTTTGTAAATATGTAACCATGTATTCTGTAAGATTGTCCCTGGTATAAATAAATGAATTTGAATTTTGTATTTGAAGTAAATGGAATGGATATTTTGGAAGTATTTATTATATATATGATTGTAGAATTTTTTCGTAAAAAAATAGGTTCACTAAAATTCTTATATTGGACGTACCTACCATTAATTTCTAGATGCTGTTTGTTCTAGACTTATTTTATTTACCATTGCCCACGACAACTCCTCTCCAATTCCATTGAAACTCCATTTTCTTTCTTTTTTTATTCCGTTCAAACATTCCAGCTCGATAACAAATTTAAGTAATGGGTCACAAAGAGGTCTATAATCCGACGTCGAAATTTACTACTTGCTGAATTCCAATAGTTGAATTGAACCTTTCGAATTCTGCAGTCTACACGACGCTTTTAAAAACTGATTAAAATCTTTTTTCAAAGGAGTTTCCTCGTCCTTTTTCAACTGTATCGATACAAGTGATCGTTAAGAGCTGATGTACTTGACTAAACAGCAAATATAAAATACAAACAACAATAATTTGAAGTAGAACAAACATATTTCAGCAATACAGAAGTAAGATTTCGCGATAAATGTAATAGTATGAAGGGATGAAGCAAGACGATTTCAGACGAGGGTCTGAAGTCATGTTTCATCCCGTGTCACTCAAACTACTTCTCATTTCACCTGCAATAAAACTGGAGTTTTGAATTTAATTAATTTTGTTTTAATCTTGCAAATATATCTGTCAGATTATTTTATGGTTAAAATGACAATTTCGTGAAAGCTCACAATGAACAAAAGTTTTTCTGGCAGGGAACATTAATTTGAACTTTATTCAGTAAGCAGAAACTGGACTGCTCTAGGGCATTAGTTTGAAAACAACTTGTTTTAACTGTTCGTAGAGACATTAGAACTAGCAGTTTCAATTGTTTAACACAATCTTTGAAAGGCCAATCATTTATGTGGCCACTCTGAATAACTATACCGGTATCGGCTGTTACTAGGTGGGAAGGAGATAAGTAGAAAAAGACTGTCTGTAAGTTAAAGATATGAGAACAGCAAGGGAAACAAATACCCTAAGATTTAAATATTTAGAACAGGCACTAGGCCCTAAATAACCCTTGATGTTACATCAGGGTGAGAAAAAAAGATAAAACTTAAGTACTTAGTCTAGGAACTAGAGCCATAACTTGTCCAAGTCTCTATCAAGACTTAGGGATTTTTTTTTGTTCGAAAATGATTTCACTATTGAAATTTTGAATTGCCCTTCATTGGATGGCAAATTGAAATCTACCCTGTTATAGGATTAGGTCCTCTTCAGGGTTTGAATTGAATGTTTGAGGCAAGTGAATTTACGGTCGCGGTAGGGACTGCTGTGGCTGTGCATCCAAGGATGGCCATTTGGTTAATTTCCGCAATGTATCGCGGTTCCGATCATTGCGGATCAGATGCAGGAAAAAACCACAGAAAACCTGCATCCTCATCCCGGAAAGAAAAGGGGAATGGTGTTTTGTAGTATTTCATAAATGTAGAGACACTTCAGGTACTGAAAAGTACCTAAAGTGTGTGTTGTTTTGCACTGAAAAGTGCAGGTGTTTTGCGCCTGCGCCTTGCAGACTGGAACTCCATCCGTTACGGCTTTTCGTCGGCTGGTTTGCTGGAATTCGCTGTTTCGGCGCGGGAGGTAGGTAAGGAGAGGAAAAGGAAGTATTTTTGTTGTCCAAATTTCAGTGATTGGCGAGCAGTTGAAGTATGCCTTGTTGCCCTGTCCTTGAACAGAGCAATTGTGGTTGTAGTAGGACGGTATGAGATGACAAAGTGTCTCAATTACCATCCTACGGGCGAAAGGGATTGCATTCATTAAAATAACACAAGTTATCTCAAGGATTTTCTGAACTTCCGAAGGGAATTCGAATGGTATATATAGGTGGTTTTGGGGGTGTAATGGGAGCTGTTTCCTCGGGTTTTGAGGTGGAAGTTTGCCTTTTTGGGCATTTGGGATCGTAGGTTGCGTGGTCGCCACCACAGTTCCTGCAACAAGGCTTTTTTGCCTTGTCACATTTGTCAGATCTGTGTTCGTGACTTCCACAGTTCGGGCAGGTGTAAAGCTTGGCTTTACACACAGTGACGGAGTGGCCTAATTTTGTACAACGAGTACAATATTTCGGGACGGGTGGTAGTTGATTGGAGTTTGAGATTTCACATCTGTGATTGAGGCCGTAAAGGAAAATTCCTTTGGAGAGAGCCTGGTGAAGTTGAATTTCAGAGCTTGTGATGACTCTGATGAAGAAGGTTGGAGAGTTTGTGGCCTTGGAGACGATCCTCCAGAATTTTTGGAAATGTATTTGAAGATCTTCGAGAAGATCAAAGATTTCTTCGTTGGAGATATTTTTGTCGATGACGAAGGAGAAGTTTGGAGAGTGGGTGTGGGCAGAAGTTTTGTTTTTGGAGGCAGAAGTTTGTGAGTGGAGAGGTAAGCATACCACTTTGTTGTCTCCGATGGCATTTTGAATTTTTAGTTGAAGAATTTTGGGATAAATATTTCTCGGAATTTTGAGGAGGGCGGTGCAGTTTGGGTTGGCCTTCAGGTAAGAGATATTGCATCTTAAAATTTCATTTCCGTTCAGAAGGATGAAAAGTTCTTTCTGATAGGAAAATTTGGGTGGGAGGTTTCGTAAGTTAAGGGTTTGAAGCGGAGTTGTTTGTGGAGACGAAGTGTTAGATGAAGATTGGGACGAAGAGGTCCGAACTGAGCAGCGAACGGAGGTTGCTTCGTTGATTTGACGGATATTTGGGGCTTCATGGACTGTGGAAGCCTGGGAAGATAGAGAAGATTGAATGGAAGGAGGAGGAGATTTGGCAGCTTGTGCGTAAGATGAAGATCTGAGTTTGGAAGAGTCTCTAGTTGATCGTAGATCATTACGACCATAGATAATTGCTCTGAAGAAAGATCTGGAGGATCATTTTCTTGAAGGGGTCGTAGAATAGGAGATTCCATAAGGGGGCGTGGTTTGGACAAGTAGCTGGAGGGCGTCTCCAAAGTTGATTGAAGTCTGGATTGTTTTTTTAGAAGATTTTGGCAGTTCGGGAAATTCGTCATTGTCTGTGTCTGAGGGAAGGAGAGGTTTTGTTCGCTGCACTATTCACTTTTTCACTTTCCTGGTTGGCACCGGTGTAGTTACTTCATTAGAGCGGTTTCTGGGAAGAAGCCGACCCTAGGCGCTGTTTTTTCGCTGGATTTTCAGTTTTGTTCAAGGCCTCGCCTATTTTCCAGACCGTAGCATATATAACGGTGTGAACCAGTGACCGTTAATTTAGCTACGTGCCTGCTCGAAAAGTAAACTGGTACTGGCACAATACACTAACAAATAGTGTAGGTTATACCACCATACACTAACTTACGACAAGTAAATTCACCTGCGTCGGAACGTTTGAAATTTTTGGTACATCGTTTCTCTGGCGCCGTACTCGCCCGTTATCATAATACAACAATTACGAGGGACAGACGTGTGGTTAAATACGTGTATGTACTGATTTACAGTGACCATTATGACTGAATACAAAATTATAATAAAAATATGTATAAATATTTTAATATTCACGAAAAAACAATGATCAGCTCACAAAAACGAAAACAAAAAGCATTAATTATATTTCCGAAATTCCGATCAGCATCACATTAACACTGCGCGCTACCCCTGTACTCAACACTTTCTCGATTTAAACTCAGCAGAAGGAAATTTTCGGTAACCGCTGAAAGTGAATTTACTTGTCGTTAGTTAGTGTACGGTGGTTAGACGAAGGTTAGCTCTGGACCCGGCAGATCCGAATTCGGAGACTGGGCAAGGAGGGAGCGTTTAGGGGCGCGCCGAAGAGTTGGACTACTATTCTTTGTTAGTGTACGGTGGTACTGGGCTTAGGGATGCAAAAAGCCGGTATTTATGTATTCGACGAACAGGGGAGGATGAATGTGAAAAAGAGCTGGTGGTTGGGTATTTTGAATTATTGTTTTGATGGTAATGGTATGAAACAGTTGGCGCCGCTTGGAGGGGAGCGGCAAATAAAACTCTTTTTTTGTAAGGTGACCATGGAAAATAGTTCAGTTTTTCCACACTCTATTGAAAAATAATGAAAAAGTACTTTTATATTAAAAACCTACACACTTTAGACTCAACAGTCACAACAGTGCTCTTGTTTTGTCAGGTACTACAATCACACAGAAGGTTTGTGAATTTTACGTTTAATTTATAAATATAATTTGAACAGTACTTTGAAATGAAAAGAACATTTTTCTTCTTTATCAAAAATTTACCACTATTTGCACTGCACTGATTGTTTTATAAAATAATATCAATAAATACAATTGTGGGTATTAAATTATTAATCTAAAACGATTTATTAATTCCATTTTTATTGAAAGTAAGTATCCTTTTGACATTGAGTGGTTTGAAAACTTTAACAACTAAAGTTCAAGTTGAACAGATATAAAACTACTTTTGTTACACCAGCACCCGCAAAATGATAAGTAAAAAGTTGGCAGCTTCTAAATTGATGGTTTTATTGTTTTCTCAAATGTTTCCCGAGTGTTGACTTTAAGAAGACGTCCCAATTCTTGTTATAGAGTTTCTAAAAATGCCACAACTCCGGCGAGGATCTAACCAAATAATTATTTATAAGATACATCAAGGATTTTATTGATATGGGTGCAGTATAAACTTTGTGTACGTGCTTGTTAATTATTAACATTTGTATCCTTTGGTAGAATACAGTATGCGACAGTAATGTAAGAATTCTTTGAACCGATTGTATGAAGAACTCTTTTATTACCGCCCAAAATAAAAATTTCAAGAATGGTGAAATACTCTTATAAATATTTGAGAAAAATACTTTTTCGTTCTGTCGTGAGTAGAATATCATTGATTTAGTTCCTGTGAGTCTTTTTTCAGACAATACTGTCCATTGTCCCTCGATCCAAATAAGATTACCCCTTCAAGTTCAATCTTCCAAGAAAGTCTATCTCCATCCTCAGGACGCACAAACGCAGCTCCTATGATATGTAGTTTGACTGGTTCAGCAGCCACACAGCAGCACCGCTGATTGTAAGCAGTTATAAACCTGATCTCATTTTGTCCATGTTGATTAAGGCTTTTGCTCTGAGCTTCGAAGGTCCTTTTATAAAAGACTTGGCTTGCCTGGTATCTCATTCACTAATGGTCAATCTGGTCCAAGATATTTAATGGGATCGCCAGTCGGGTCTCCGGGACTATGAACTGTGACTGACGTCCTTTTCTGGCAAGCTGCTCCACTTTTTTGTTACCCAGAGTGATCCGTAGTCCATACTAGGACAACCTTATTAATTGCACCCAGTTGGTTAAGGGGCAGCCTAGTATTCCAAACCAGTTTTGAATTGCAAGTGTTGTTATTACAGCCTGGCTGTAAGAAAATATTTTAATTCACCTAACATGTATCATTTTTATAGCATCCACCCATGCTGTCCAAGACCCTTAAAAATCTCAGTTTTTGGTAGTCTGCACGAGACGGCGGATCCAACTTGGACGTCCATATTGGATAAGCCAGCTCATGTCAGGGATTCCTCCACAATTTTTCCACAGCTAGAATGATGTACAGGAAGGTCAGTTGCAGTGCATTTTTAGTGGACATGTGATCGAATGGCATGGTCAAGAACTCGGTGGCATCCAGCTGTTTTAAAATGAAACAATCAATCTAAATGCTGCTTTCAAACCATTTGTAAGGCCTGAACTGTGCGTAATCAATCTAGTTTGCTTAATGATGCGTAAAGATTGAGAAATTAAATTAATATAAATAGAATACATCAATACAAATACGTATAAATCGTGATAGTAGCTTCCGTCGCGTGTAAAAACTGGTGGCGTCCAACATAAAATTAATTGTTCATCCAGCCCATTGATTCATTGCTTCAACTGACGCCCGATACCAATATATTCTACAACCATCTATCGTAGCACTTCCTACTTGAGATAAATTATGTCTTTTTGTTCTGGATATTGCCTCACACGTTTCGCTCGTGAGCAGATTCTTATCCATCCGAAAAAAGTCTGGTATTTTAATCTCTCGCTGCAATATATATTAGGTTTTTCGGAAACAACAAAAATTGATAATCAAAAGGAGTATAAAAAATAACAAAGCAGGGTTATTTAATACGATAGGTACATTCTCTTCCTGTAGTTGTAGTTGAAGATATACAACATCTAACTACATTATCAAGTAACGTTTTTTTTTGTTTTCGCTTATATGAACTAATGATCCAATGATTATTGACTTTTACTCACCAATATAAACCGTCACAATTAGACGGCGTCCAAAGCTGTCCATCCCAAACGTTCAAGTAGCTCCTACATATCTGATCTGCTTTCTTCGGGTCCCAAGCACTGGCAACGTGAAACTTCAAAACACTCAACCAAACTCTATATCTGGGAGGCGGCAAAATCATACCCACGTGTCTCCAATCTGGATATCGCGTCCGGTGGGAAGGCGAAGGTGAAGATGAAATTGTCGCGTCGAGACCTTGGAGGTGGTAGAGACAAGTAGTATTTGCGGGTACTGAATGTAATGGGCTTTCCAGTACTCCGCGATTAGTACCACGTATCCAGAATTCACAGTTTCGTTTTTGTTTGGTGAAATAAGGAGACTGTACATCTACGAATGTTACCTGGAAAGAAAAATATTTCTGAGTAAATGATAAGGTCAAGTTTCGGTTTTTGATAGGAGCGATATTACTTTAACTTTCTATTAACTTCAATGGTTGTAATTAATTTAGAAAAACGATCGATATTAACTTATCTGGTAAATATTAGTTGCGTGAACAAGGCTTTTGGAATTGCTTCTCCCAGTTTTTGGCCAAAGTGCGGTAGGAATATTCAACAAAGCTCATGTTATTATAGAACACAAACATTCTCTATAACTAAAACTGTTCATAAAACACAGGGGTGAAAATTGATAGCGAAAGTTTTGTAACTTTGTCCATTTAAGAGGAGTTTTATAGTCACTATTCCTCTTTATATACTTAAAGGAGTTTTCGTCTATTTAAAAACCTAGTTAACAAACTTTCTTTAAGCACATCTTTTGTTTCCCGAATGTTGCCAAACTGGTTTCATTTGCCAAAGAAAAAATAAAATCGTGATGTGTGAAAATTATAAACTCAATTCAAGATTACATGGATTTAATACAAAGTAAATTCAGCTCTCTCGATATCCGCACTCAAACAGTGGCTTTGCTTAAAAAACTGACTTAACATCGTCATCTTCAAAAAGCGCTAGCTCAATTAGGTAAATTAGGTTAGATGGACATAAAGACATCTAGTATCTGCAGATTGTGTTTGGCAGCAGAGCTTCTGGTCACCCTGTATAATGTATAAGCGAACAATACTACATATAAACATGGTATGTCACTAATAAGAACCAAAATTGGCACTATTAGAAAATGTTTGATACGATCTGCAAGATACAATTAACATAGATTAATCCAAATTAATTATTTGTAACATGCAATTAATAGTTATATATAATTATTGTTAATTTTAATTGTCTTTTAAATACAATTAAAAAAATTGATTGCAATTGATTTAATTGCAAGATACAATTAACATAATAACATAACATTAATCCAAATAAATTCATTGTAACATGCAATTAATTTAAGTTGCAATTAAATTAATCGCGATTAATTGTTCAACCAGTTAATTAATCAATTAAAGTTTTAATTGATTAATGCCCAACACTGTAGTATCTACATATCTTAAGAAATAATTGACAATTATTTTCATTTTCATCCTATTCAAATTTGGATTGCTGGGCAAATATACTAACAATTAATTACTTGTAATACCAAGAACTTGCAATTAATTGATCGTAATTGTGAAAAATATCAGCTAACAATTAATTAATTGTTAATCGTGAATAACACAATTAGCAATTAATTATATATTAATCGTTTTGATATTTGATTGAAAACTAATATAATCAAAACTTATTATTATGTGGATGGGAAAAAAGCATTAACATCTTGACCAGCATTTTATTCAAATTTTTATAGAGAGTATGATTGGGTTTAGAAATATTTGTTTAATATAAGTACATAAATTTTTTTCTAAAATATTGGTTAAGCTTATTAATAATTAACGTTCATATGAAAAGGGCAGTTGCGTCAAAATAAAAGTGTGGAGTAAGTTATGAATAAAATGAGAAATGCGACAAATAAAAGATTTTTATGTTATTTTTCGTTTGATTAAACTTTATGACAAAGGCGATATATAATTGTTAATTTTAATTGTCTTTTAACAACAATTAAAAAAATCAATTGCAATTGATTTAATTGCGAGATACAATTAACATAGATTAATCCAAATAAATTAATTGTAACAATTAACTTAATCGCAATTAAGTTTTCAATCAGTTAATTAATCAATTAAAATTTTAATTGATTAATGCCCAACACTGTGGTATCTACATATCTTGGGAAATTATAATATTACAATTATTTTCATTTTCATCCTATTGAAATTTTGATTGCTAGGCAAATATACTGGGTGTCTCAGGGGTTTGTACCGAAAAATTTAGAGATGATAGTACTTCATATAAAATTAGGGCCTTTTTCCCTTCGTAAAAAACACCATAAATGCACATTTCCAGGCGTTATTGCACGCTACTGACTCGATCAAAACCGTATTTAAGAAGTGCCAGCGAACAAGAGCACTATAAGATAATGTCAAAATTATAAAAACTTTTTTCTCCGGAGAGTAAAGGAAAGACGATTAGAGAAAATGGTTAATATGAATCTTAAACGTATCCGTAAGACTACTTCGGTGAAGAATTTATAAATCTTCCTACTTTTAGAAAGTTATAATGACTGAAAAAATCTGCTTTTTCAAGATTAAGGAAAACTCCACTTCAGGGACAGATTATATAAAAAATCAGTTGCTCAGTGACAGTATTTGCATTTTGTTGAGAAATTTACTTCAAATAAATACCAAGGCTTAAATTATTCACGATTATTATTTATATTTTTAAATTGAGAAGATAAAAATTATAATTTGCAAATTTATGTGTACAGATTTAAATATGATAAACTGCTCCACAAAAGTTAGGAAAGTTCACAAATATTTGATTTATATAAAAGTTTATTGACTCTTTTTTTTGTCTGTAATATATCGAACGTTTACTTGCTTATCTGACTAGCTTTTTTGTTTCCAAGTTGATAAGTTTTTAAGTTCAGGACAAGTTGTTTTCTTTTATATTTTCAAGAATTTTACATCAGTTATTAGTAATGTTCTTTCGTACTGAAAGAAGTGATCTATGTAACTAAAATCAGGTAGATCAGTTTAAACGATCGTTCTTTCGTTTTCAATCAGTTCCCCCTCTACACCTTAAAAGTGATCATAAGTGATTATTCTAAACGGGTAATTTATTATATCAGTTATGATCAGTTAGATCACATTAGTAAAGTTAACCTCAAATGTTTAAGCTAGAAGTTTATAATATTAACGTTTTTACTGGTTTTTGCAGAGATAACCCTCTTTGGTGGAAATCCTAATAATTAAAATCGTAAATTGCACCTGAAGATGGCAAACCGTTACCTTTTCAATTATACTAGAGCTTAAAAATTGAATGGGGTTTACAAGGGAATCTAATATTAATTTTCTTCCCATTTCGTTAGTTTTTCTTGTTCTACATAGCGTAACTCAATAAATAAATAAAAAATAAATTACCTCCAAATGTCAAAACGACATGTGGACATAAACTCACGAAAACGTCTTTAACGCTATGATGAAAATGAGCGCGTTCTTTCGGGCATTCAGTGAATGAATGTGTTCTGATTGCAAAATCACTTCTACTTTAATCACATAAGTTCCATCAGTTGAATCAGTACGAAAGAACATAGCTATTGTTTCTACTTTATTCAGTAAACTGCTCTCATTGAAAAGGACGAAATTATTTCAGGGCTTAGAAAATATTTAAGAGAAATAGGACAAAGGAGATAAAAAGTTTTTTTTTTTAAATCTAAACTGTCTATCGCGATACTTAGTCCTTTATTGTAATAAAAAGTCACGTATACCCTGTATCTCATGCAAAAGGAATTTTACAATCAAATATTTGAAAAACGTGATATTTACCTTCCAATTGAGAGAAATGTGGAATTTTTACAGCATTTCTATGAAAAAAAAAATTCTGAATTTATCGATAAATTTCATAGTTTAAGAAATCATTTTGCCTATTTTTAAGCCAAGTCAAATCTTGGAACAAGTAATCTGGATGAGTAATTGGCAAATTGGATGCTTAAGCCTGTTTCTACATTTTGCAAGGAGGTCATAATGCTGTAATATCGTAGTGAGTATTCTATCACTGCGACCATTCCTCTCTCTCCTAATTTAAATCCCTTTAGTGAGAGAGTATCGAATTCTGTCAGTAAGTGCAGAACTGTTTCCCATTTTTCCTGGCTCAAGCTTCACGCTGCACAGGTGTTGGTTTAGTTCAAAATGCCCTAAGACTATTAAGGATTCTTAGCCTAAGAGTATTTGTTCTCTTCCGGTTCCCGAGGGATATTTTGGACTGGTTCAGCCCTGGAAGGCCTTTCCAAGGGTATATTCTGCCTTTCCCTTCCTCTCTTTTTAGTTCCGCCCTGAAAGCATTGGGATCAATCCCACAAAACACTTCAAGTTCTACAAAGTGAGTGGTAGCTGCCTTCGTTGCTAGTTCATAAGCTATTTTATTTTTTTGTTCACCAGCATGACCTGGTATCCACAGCTAGAGACTATTTTCTCATAGTTCGTTGAATTTGCCTAGGCCATCTTCTTGCTAATATATATGAACTTAAGTATCTGAGAATATCGCGATATTCTGCTCGCGATAGTTCCAATTAAATTGTGCACATTTTTCTATATCCTGAATTTCCACCTGAAAGATGTAGGGGGAGTTTCCGATTGGCACAGACGTTGAAGTCTGAGACCGTAAATTCCACCTCTTGTCCCTTCCGCTGTTTTTTATCCATCAGTATTAAGGTTGGTGGTGTTTTGGAAATTATCATCATCAAATGACAACAAATTTTATGCTGTAGTAAAAAATAGGATGTCTTCGATTTAGTGGACTGGAATTCTATAGGAGGCTGGTTCTTTCGCATAAATAATAACTGTTTCGTTAACAATTCAGTAAACCTTAGCATACAGATGGAACGATGAATATATACAAGCCTTTCAGTACGAAATAGTAATTATTAGAACAATCTTACTCTGGTTTTCACTATTCACTTGAATATAACTTTGCTTCGGATTAAATCACTATGCGAACAGCTTTATAGAAAAATGCACTCATTATGCAGGAAGCGACGGAAGTAAATTAATTACTATGAAACTTAACCCATTTGGTCTGAAAATATCGGTTTTATACCGGTAGAGGCGTGGTAGGTCTTAGCTCGGAGATCGATCGGATTGGAAACTCAACATCGACTCTACTATTACTGAGATAATGCATTTAGGCGCGAAGAGTGCGTTTGGTCATGCCTACTTCAACTGCCGAAGAATGATAGTGAATATTGCAAGGCGGCGGTCAGACGCCAGGAGAAGAAAACAAAACGCGATTTTGAACTAATGTAGAAGTATTTTGGAGGCAGTGGCGCGCCGGTAGGAATTTCGAATGAAAATAAAATATAACTGTACATGAATACACAAAGGAACTAAAATATAAATATACAAATTTTTGAACGTGTGGTTTCAACATAAGGTATACCTACATTTTCCCATGTTATTTGTTACTCTGTTCACAACAAACATTTTCCCATTCTTCTTATAAAAACAAGTTCACCACAGCTTGTAAATTAATGAAAAATATTTATCTTTTTGTGAAATCTTGCAGTTTCTTAGCTTTTACTGGTAATTTGTTCGCTTCTAACTCTCGATGGAACTTTCAAAAAGTTCAAACGCTCAGGAGGTTCTTATGTTGAATATACTGTAGTCATTGCACTAAACTCAATAGATGGGTCAGGCTAAAGTGAATGTAATTATGTTGATGGAGTTTCGGGAAAATTAGAAACTCTTGTTAATGTCGTTCCATATTTAGGAGTATAAATTATGAATTTATGCTTGAGAAATGAGAAACATTCTTCATTTGCTTGTAGACTATAAGTTTCAAAAGTTTTAATACTGGATTTTAATTGATTTTCTGTCTTAAATTTTTTACAGAAAATAAGGTTTGAAATATACAGACAAAGTTAGTCTAGTACTAACGCGAGACTTAAAAACAGGGGCAATTTATAATGCTCCCGTTTTCCATTACTACAAAGACAAACATTTAATCATTTAATTTCGCTCGTTAGCGTTTAGATCCAATATGTGAGATTTAAACGATCTATAAGTATTTTTAATTACCTCCACTTCCAGTTGAAACCCATGCAACGCCTGAACTGGTGTAGGATGTAGAAAAGTTCCGTACGGAGAAGAAGAAAACTCAACAAGAAGTTCATGTCCACTCGACACAGCTGGAGGTACTTCTTCACCACCTCCACAAAACTTCAGAATCACAGGATCTCTGGTGGTGTATCCATCGTAAATGGTGACGTAATCTTGAACATCATCGCAAGCGTCCCATACTTTAATTTCACTTGGTGTGGCTGTACCAAATAAAGCTGATTGACTGCGGATGGAAACTAGTTGACCTTTAGGTTGTCGAACGGTTATTAAGGCGTGTTTCCCTGCAACAAATGCTTAAATTATAATTTGTTCCAATATTTCATGAAAAATTTCAATAGATGCAAATGTTTCCAGTACCTGTACATTTCAACAGTAAAAAGGGTACCTATTGATATTGCTTTATTCTAGCTTCAGATAATTGAATGCACTATTTTTGTTGGGAACCATTGACTACGATGCTTTCTCACATGATCTCATTCTGTCAAGAGCATGAGACTTCTTTTAATCAAGGGTGGATCAATTAAATGTTTCTGAGTCGTTAAGGGGGTAAACTGACTCTAAATGAAGGGATATCTCAAGTGGGTAGCTGGGCGCATACAGACGATCTCAACGGTTGAATTGCTGACTCAGCGTTTGCGACTTTGCGTTCAGACGATTCGATTCAATGAAACTGGAAGAATATTATTAGAAAGTTAGGTTATGTTCCACCGCTAACTTGCAGCCATACGTTGAGACGGATTTTAGCTCCTAGAGTTACTAGATGGAGATCGTGTATTGGTTCATCGATATAACCTAGAGGATATTCTGGGTTGCCTCAGGAAAGGTTTCGGCTATGTCAATTTTTCCTCTCTACCCCAGAGCTAGACTTCAAGGGTGTTCTAGGGTTGAATTTTGATTACCTCGACAATTAATTAACGATAATCGTGAAAGTGGAGATAAAGCTCATTCCGGATAATTTACATGTTCTGTTTCTTGTGCATTAATATTCAGTCCACGTCGTGTTAAAATATGTTCGCTAATTATATAACACGAACAATATTTGTATTTGAATATCCCCTAGATAACATTCTTCATACCCCACAAAGATTATTTATTGTAATACCACCACAAAAGACCATCCTAGATAAACGAGCCATTGTTTGTTTTGTTCTCAACCAAAATTCTCATTTGGGATTCTCTTTGTAGATACAACTAATATCTTAAGAACACAAGAATACATTGGGTCGGGGGATGATAATTAACCGACAGCAATTACTTTGGATTTGAGACAATTGTCATTGTGTTTCGAGAATAAAAATACTGATAATTTAATTAAATAAAAGTCCACCAAACTGTAACCGAGTGCTACGCCTAGTTTAAAAAATAAACAACCAAAAATCATAAATAAGCTTTCATTTATTAAAGTACTAAGCCTATTTTCTATGCTTCTTTGTCGTGATATTGTTGTCAGAGAACAAACAACCGTACATAGAAAACTGCGGAAAGCTTTAGTCTTTTTGATCCTGAGTCTTACTGATGCTCAACAAAAAGCCAGTTAAAGCAGGAATTATGTGGATGAAGCAATTGCAGTATCACTGGAAAATCACTACAGGACTGAGATTTAAGTATTAAGAAACGCGCTCTTCCGATCTCCACCCTCAATTATAGAGATCTTAATGGAGTTTAACCATTACAAAAGTAAAAAAAAATGTATTATTTTAGTATTCGAACGTTGAGACTTTGAAGCGAATGCATAAATCAAACAGTATCGATTTTCTCGTTTTCTAACTTAATTTGTTTCTCCACGAAGTTTTCCAGGATAATTTAGTTGGTTTTCGCAATAACAGCGACTACAACTCAGTATTATGCATTATTTATGTAGTCGAAAACCGAAAACAAATAATTTCCATTTCGCTTTTCCATTTCCTATTTCAATACTTCGTTAAATCTTTGTAACAACAAGCAGGCGAACCAACCGGAGAAACCGAGAAAAAAAGGAATTGTCCAAACGAACTAGGTCGCAAACTTCAAAACTCCAAACCTCAAAACTCCAAACCTCAAAACTACAAACCTCAAAACTACAAAATAAGTGGAAGACAAGACCATCGTTGCCACATAAGGATGCAATAAGTGGATTGAAATTTTGTAGAATAATTTGTAGCAGTATTTTTATTAATTGTCAGTGAGTTTTTCCGGGAAAATGCTATTGAATCTCTTTTGGAGACATCTTGAAGAAGTTGCAGGTCTTATCTATACATAATTTGTCGCTTTTCAACTGTAAACTATAAATTTTTTGTAAAAACTATTTTTTTTTATTGAAATTCTTCGCACATGAAGCAATGGCCTAAATTTCCGCCTGAAATACGGTTGCATAGGATTCTAGAGTGGTTTAAATTTCTGTCCTAGGTCTGCACCAGAGCCTGAGGGTGTTTTTGATCCATCTGTGTACCAACAGCTGTCTGCTCTTAATAAATCATCATTACGGAGCACCCATTCGTATCTATTTGGAATTAGGACGGTATAAGGCAGGTCGTAGTTTACTGTTGGAGGCATTATGTCAGAGGTCATTCCCAGAATACTGTGACTTTCTGTGTCCACTAGCCTTCTGCTTTTCTCTGTATAAAGCAGTTTTGTGCATTTAGAAATATGCGCAATTCTATATGTTGTCCATCTAGCCTTCCTTTCCAGAAATATATGGAGAGGAGGTAGGCCTTGAAGGATTTCCATGGCTGCTGACGGTGTGGTACTGATGGCACCAGTAATTGCCAGACAAGCCTGTCTCTGCTAAAGCTTTGCTTGGGCCACTGTAAAGCTTTTGACCACCAAGCAATAGCTCTATATGACCAATGATCATATATATCCAAGCCCCAAGATTTTCCAAAGATCCTGCGACATGTCCACAAGTATAGTCTGGCCTTATGGATAATTTTTTCCAAGTGAGCGTTCCATGTAAGTTTTGTATCCAGGATAATCCCCGAATATTTTACATCCGTTGCAAATGGAATAACCTCACCATTGTAGGAAAGTGGTGGAAGATCCTCCAATTCCGTTTTCCTAGTGAAGGGGACTATTACAGTTTTACCAGGGTTAACAGACATCTGTTCCCTCTGGCACCAACTGTGGACATCGTCCAACGTCTTTTGGAGGTTATTATATGCTACCCTTCCTGACTTGGTCCTTGCCAGGATGACAAGGTCGTCTGCATACGCTTGCAGCTTTACCCCTCTTCTTTCGAGAGCGCTAAGCAAGTCATCCATGAAGAGTGACCACAGTAGGGGAGATAGTGATGGGACCCAAAAGGCAGTAGCTGAGATAACTTGTGATAGATAGAAGATAGAGAGTCGGTGCATATAGCTGCTTCCTTCTTTGCAGGTGTTAGTTAGTACAACGCTTGAATAATAGTTTTCCTGAGTGAGTACTGGAAGTACATAGCTTTGAGAAATTACTGAGATACATATATTGAAATGTGGCTTAGCTTCATCCCAAGAAGGCGTGGAGGAAGTTGAAATTGGTAGGTCAATATTGTCCAAAAGGGATGATACGATTTGAGAAAAGTTTTGGAAGGACAATGTTCACTTCGTCTTGCGCTGTTAATAAGCGAGAGGACTTGATTCAAAGAGTTAGATTAGACTGTGTCATCATGTAAAAGACATAACGTGGTATGAACCTGATATATTTTCGACACGCAAATGCTGCTCACGAAATTATTATAAACATTTAAAACGAAACAAACGTCCTTTTTTTAGTTTTTCGTTAATAACACAAAAGCTTATTAAGTAATCGTAATTATGTCAAAAGACAAATTGTAGATAATAAACATACAAATTCAACGCATTTTTCAGCGAAGTGATTGGATAATTAGGAGCGAAAAAAATTCGGAAAACTATAAATTTTTTTCAAAAATTCATATCTTCGTAGTTTTTCAAGTCATAGCGTTGAGACTTCGTAAAGAACAAGTCCTTTGTATGCACTTTATGTGCGCGAAGAGTAAGTACCATGGGACAATTACTTTTGTTACAATTACAATTTTAATTTTTTAATGCAATATTTTGCAGAAACTCTGGATGCATCTTGAGTCGAAAATATATCAGGTTCATACTATATAATGTATTTTACATGGTGGCACAGTTCGTTATCTACTAGGATTTTTGTCATAAAAATGTACCTATTGCTTGGCCTGAATATGTTGGCTTAAAATATGCATTTTGTTAACTTAAATATCCAGAAACAACGCTTGAAGTGAAATCTACATAAAAATATTAATGAAAATATGTAACAATGATGAATTTTCATTTAAAATAAAAAAATTTCTTCTCAACACCGTTCAATTAAGGTATACATAATAATATTACTTGCCTGGTGGTATCTCGTGCTGCCTGACAGCGTAGTAGCAAGTCAAATTGCGAGGGTAGATTCCCGGAAAGTTGGGAGACTGAAGACGGCAGTGTTTCCTATCACAGTCGCTGAAAATCCGGGAACAATAAGTTCCCGTTATTAAATCACCTAAATAGTATTCCGGCTCTGGATCCACAGCTGTGCTAGGTTCGGTCATGTTAAACATTGAAGGAGGTTGGCCTGGAATCGATAATTTCATATTAAAACAATCGTATGAATATTACATTGTTTTATTAATTATTTTAAATGGGGTAAAACCACACAAAGCAACGTAATTATTTTATAGGATTTTACCATTTTAAATGGAAATTATATCTGTATTAATTTTAATTGCCGATATTTTATTTCATTAAATTTATTTATTAATAAATAATGTTTTATATGATATAATATGAATTTTCGAAAATTTTCATTACAAATTGTTTGTGAAATGAACACATTAACATGTGATATAATCCGATAAATTGGGAGAGTAGGACAACTAGCCCTTATTAGACCCTGTGGATTATCCTGGAAGTCTCTCCTAGTACGACAACCAGCCTTTGGTTTCAACATAGTTGATAACGTTCCCAAGAGAAGTTTCTGTCTCGCCGAACTGGAATTCACTCATTCTATGAGTGAATTAAGTAAATTTTTTCCAGAAATATTCTAGGGCCGAGTCCTCACATGGCCAGCGTTGACCCTGTTGGTGGCGACATTCGGTTTCATGTTCATTGTGACATCCAGGATTGGCGCAAATTCAGTGTGCTTCTGTCAGATCTAACAACAATACGTCTGATGTAACTGATGTGACTAGTGTGATGATATTTACGTATTCTACAAAAAAGCGAGCTCGTCGAAGAAGATTGTGGATGACAACAAGCACCTTTTCATCATCCCATGACGACATTGTGATCATCCGCACCCGACGCAAATCCACGTCTATTCAAAGACAACCACACTTAGTATCCTGAGGAATTAAATGTTTGGGCATGGTTATCAGGAGATTCTGTGCGTTTGCACCAAGAAATTTAAACGATGAAATGTACCTCAACATGCTGGAGAACATTATTGAACACTTAATTGTTTGTTCGTGAACTATAGAGCCAACAGGACGATAATGACATTCTAGCTCTAGATTAAAAATTGTTGTTCTTCTAGTAAGACGGAGCTCTTCTCCGTTAAGCAGTGGTTGGTTGGACAATAATCATAGAAATAAACGGATTGTTAATGAAGAGAAGTCAAAGTTTTTGAAAATGACAACCCCGCAAAGAAGAGAAATTTTTTAGTAGAGTTCAATGGAATTCGTACAAGTCCAAAGCTACATCTGTCGAGGTACAGTTATTAAGGAGAATGGCGATGAGGAGATGAACATAGAAACAATACTAACAAAAGGAAGTAAACAGGCAGGAGCCCTAAATAAAATAATAACTTCAAAGAAAGTATCTAGAAAGACCAAGCTACATTTATTCAAAATAGTTATTAGACCAACGTCACTATACGGAAGAGAAGGATAGATATAGAATGAAGAGGAGGAAAATAAAATAAACATAGGACGATATTAGGAGGGAAAAGAAAAGAAGTGATATGGAAAAGAAGAACATACCAATAAATAAGAGATTTATTTGGAGAGCAAGAAATGAGCAGAGTAATAAGAGCAAAAAGACTTGGATGGCTAGGTCATATACAGCGGATGGCAGACACCAGATTGACAAAAAAAATGGTACATATAGGCATAGAAGGAACGCGAAAACGAGGAAGACTTAACATAGGTGATATAATGAAGCCATAAAAGAGGGAGGAGTATCGGACTGGAAAGCGAAAGCAAGAGACAGGAAACAATGGAGGAAAATAATCACAAAGCTATTGGCCTAACAGGCCTGTGTGTAGCATTATATATAAATGGATTGTATGGAGAAGTTTCATTGACTGACCACCTAGGTCATCAGACTTGCCGTCAACTGATTTTTTTCTATGGGGTTACTTCAAGTCGGTTGTTTGTAGGTTTTAAAATTGACACTCTGTATATATTTTTAGAATATAAGAAATAAGCTTAATTTCCTCGAATTCCGTTTTTCCAACCAATTTAATTTTACAGCCTATAAGAATAAATTTATTTTACTGGAACTGATAACAAAAAAAACTATTTGCGGACTATCACCAATTCCAATCTTCTCCTTTTACCCGACCTAGCTTTTAGGGTCTAAAATTATAAATGAAACTGTCCCAAACCCTTCTAAATCGCTATAAGTAAAGAGGAAAGGGATTCAAACTAACAAATGTCTCGTTGAATATAAGAGACATATTTAGTTTAAAGGGCTGTAAACCCTTATCGTTTATATATTCCTTAGTCTAATTCGAGGAATTGATTGGATCTATTACTATAATATGAATTTAAGGACCATTTTCATTATTGATTTATTGAAAACTGGAATTCCTATCATAAATAGAATAAAATCATAAATTCCCACTCCATGCCAGCATATTAGGCATTCCAATCATTCAATATTTCATTTTTTATCCCCATAGCATCGATATCGCTGATTCAGTCTGGTGACTTGGCGGTCGGCGTTTTGATACAGTATGTCGTTTACCCTTTATAGCTTAAAATAAAACTTTTCTAAATGCTCCGGTACCGGTAAGGAATGCTGCTCACGGCAAAAGCGAGCTCTAACTATAATTAATGATCCCGTCTTCCATTTGCACCGGAAGAACAAACAGGCCGCCCCCAAGTGATATATCTTATACGACAAATGTAGTTCCAGCATTTACACATAACAAAAAGTGACCTGTCCAGAGTTCGGACCCTCCAGTTCAAAAAAAATTCCCAGACTTTTCCATGATTTCCAGCCACAAAAAATAAGACAAAATATCTTGAAGCAGTTGGTCTTCAAAATATATAGCTAGTTCAAATGATATGAAATAGGATGTCTTTTTTGAGGTCAACCTAATATTTTCTACAACAGAAATTTTTGGAAACATTCTTTTGATTATGGTAATTGATTTATTCACAGAGTGTAACGAATAATGAGATTGAACTTTGTGCATTACCCACATTGATTTTATTCTTTTCTGGTGATTTGAACCATTTTCGAGGATAATAAAAGCCTTCGTTCCCATGTTACTCAAAGAAAAACTTTTGTTGCAGAGTTTACATTTTGCCTCAAAAGTGTTTCCGGGTATTTCGCCGAATATTTCCGACCACCCTTTGTTAATTATCGGATCACACCACGCAGGATTAAATACTGTCTTCTTGTTTCCCATATTTAATATTTTGAACTTAAAACTTTACAAAAACCCTCTTTTTTACTACATAACCTTGCTTTGTTTAATCGTTCGTTGGTTCGTTACACAAATCATCTTCGTTCGTTAGTTCGTTCACCGCACTTACCCCACTTCCACTCTGCCCAAAAAAAACACCAACCGCTTCAGACTCGGACAAAAGAGTAAGAAAGACAAACACTCCATCTAAAAGAAAGAGGCAGTAAAGAAAGAAGATGCTCTGATTCTTACTTCACCGTGACGTAGCGCATGGACGGTGCAAAAGCAAAAACGTAAAGACGGAGAAAATGTCACGTAACCGTTTTTGTCGCATAACCGTTACTTTTCATATTAAGCGTTATTCGAGAACTGTTTGTTACGTTTGAATTCAATTTTCCAGTCTTATGTTTTAAATTCCCTGACCCTTTACTGATTATTGCAAATTTCCCCGACTTTTCCCTTTTTGTGCGAAGCTAAAATTCCCTGAAATTTCCATTCTTTTTGAGTAACATTTTATTTTTCCCTGACTTTTCCAAGCTCTCCAGATTCTTCAGCCGAGTCAGAACTCTGTATCAACAAAACTTTGTACACAATTTCGCCTAAAATAAGAACTATTCTTTACATTGCACTTTTACAAACTTTATATAGGTATCGTAATAAATCTATTAACTTCTTGTTCAAATGTCTACCTGCACTGGACAAAGTTTTCGGTTGTTAAATTTAAATAGGTCAAGTAGTATATTTCGCTTTGCTGGGAAAACACTAATAAAAAGTAACAACGGAAGTTTTTCCCGGAACAGTTGAATCACCTTTCTCAGCATTCCACAATGGAACATCGTAACAAACTTTTCAGAGGTGTAGCAGAGAGATAAGGACCGTAACTGTCAAACTTTTAGTGACAAGACCAGCACAAACTAAAACTTGATTGAAGATAGGCAAGCTAAAGTACATATTAAAACAGTAATTAGAATGATGTGATACATTTATCCAGGTAAAGGATTTCTCCAGAACTTTCCACATTATTAACCATTCCATAAACTATTTTTGGTAATTACTTTTTTGATTATTACCATACTATTTAAAGAAATTACATTTTTTATCCAAATCATTACTGTTTCTGGCATCCATGATTAATTAGGGCTTGTCAGTTAACATCAAAAAAGGATTTTAAAAACGTTGGAATAACAAGATGATTACGAAGCTTTCAGCGACATACTCTGAGAAGACTATAAAAATATCAATACTAGGGAAAATTTGTAATTTCCATTTGAGGCTCACCAAAAAAATAATCTTACTTGACTTCTATCAATCCATGTTTTTTGGCATAACAAAATGTCAATAATTAAAGTTTTTTCTCACTTAAAAAATTTAGTTCAGCAATCATGTGAGTGGGGTTAGGTTAGGTTTGTGGTGAATTTTCCATAAGGTGTATACTTTTGGCATGACACTGTATAATAGGTAGTAACTGAATATTTGAAAGTATATAAATATTGAACTTACGTCCTCCATATCGTACGATAGCCGCCTTCCTTTTCAAAAACTTAAACTCCATTCTATAATCAAAGTTGTAACCATTTTCCACCTTAGAAAGCCGGTAAAGATTGACGGAAACAGTAACACTTTTGGTTTCGCTGTAATAGATAGCGGGGCCCCAGGAGGTCCCGCACCAAGAGCCCCCTACTTGGGGTAGATTTGATTCCGATATTTGTAAGGCACCATCCGGACAACCGTCCGCTGTGAAAGACACGAATCGGCCCAAAGTGAAGCTGTCAAATGTCAACTGCAAGAAAAAAGTATAATTATTGTCTTATTCTACTGAAGTATTTTTATATACAATGTTAGGTATTTTTGAATGGTCTTACTCTTTTTTTAGTCAATAAACTGAACCTGAAGATAATTTAATAGTTAACTTTAAAGTTATTATGTTTTTACGATTTTTAACTGGGTTTTTTTATTCACAATGGTCATTCATTCATTCATTCGTTTGTGTTGTGCTCAACATCCCAGGCACTTGAACTGAATCTTTGTAGCTTTTCCCATGTTATCTACTTCCATTCCAGAAGTTTCCTGTCTTCCATATAGGTCACTAGTTTGACTGGGGGGATTCTCAGTAGTTGTAATGGTTGAATTATTTCCTCTCCAAAGTGCTTTCGTCTGAGTATTTGAAAGTTCTCACAGAAGCAGAGTATGTGAGTAGGTGTTTCATCATAGAGTTCACATTTTCTGCACACTAACTTTGCACATTTTCTGCAGATGTTTCGTCAGGGTGCAGTCTCCAGTCACCAGGTCGGTAACTGTCTTCGAATGTCTCTTACCTAGTTTCAATAGCCTGGTTGAGAGTTCCTTGTCTACCTTGTTCAGTAAACTCTTTGTATGGAGGTGCCTTTGTGTCAACCTCCATTTGAGTTGGTGTTCCTGATCTAGCCAGTTCCCGATTTCCCCTCTTATGCAATCTTTTGTGATTCCACAAAACGGTTCCGAAACTATGAAGTCTCCTTTAGAACTTTCTTCAGCTAACTGGTCCGCCATTTCCTTACCTGCAATCCCCTCATGTGCCGGCACTCATATTAGAGGCACTTGCCAGCTTCTTTTCAGTTTTTTACCAGTCTAGACCTACTTGTTGGATTACTGATAGATACTGATTTACAATGGTCTTCGGTACCTCTTAGTTCAATTATTAGAGGCCTCTAGGTCTCTAAAACATGGAATAATTTTGTTAAAAGAACATTCCCCTAGATGAGCTGGATTCTCATGTTGTAGATTGTGACGTGGAAGTACTCGTATATAGTAATCTGGTATATCAGTAGAAATAAGCTCGCTGATTCATATCTGTACATTCCATCCCACACGTCGAATAAAACCCAGTGTAACATAAAATACTGGAGTGTGCTAACATTTTTCATGCAAAATCAGTTGGAAAATAATTCCTATAAAGCAATTTACAACCATTTACAACAATCGAGTGCGGAAGTTATCCATTTTAGAGGTGTTTATTTCAGTAGTGCATTTGATACATTTTTTAACGGCGTATACAAGTCATAATTCAAAAGCGGTGAAAAACAACAATTTTTTTTTGAAAAATCACCAAAAATCGGCTAACACTAAATTCGTTTTTATTACAAGAGAATGGATGCAACAATGATGAATGTAAATGTTTCCATTTACATTTAGCTGGAACACCAATCAAAAATGTAATTGTTGTTTCGTTGTTAGAATGGAAAATTAAACTACTCGACAGAAAAATTACATATTTACATGATAATAACAAATAAAGGGTCCGCTGAACTATACGGAGACACGAGTTTTTGACTGATTTTGCGAAAAATCGATCCTACTCACCTATTTTGAAGATTATCCGTCGAAAAATTTTCAGTTAATTGAGAATTTCCAGTGAAAAATAAAAAAACATTGTACACATCCAACTTTTAACACGGCGTGTAGGCTTCGCAAATCGTTATTCGCCTTGATTTATTGATTCGACACCACCAGTCGGAGGCTTCAAGTTCTCGGCCCCTCAGCATTTCGTGCTCTTGGTTGTACCATTTAAGTGGAGGTATCAGTAGACCTTAAAAGTTAACAGTCTTTTCACTTGGTCCTTCTTGGATAAATCCCCCTTTGGACGCTCAAGCACTAAGAGTCTTTATCTCTAATGAGACGGTGCTTCACATTCGTAGATAATGTGTGAGGCTGCTTCCTCCTCTTCCAAATACAACCGACAGATAGGTTCATTCCTATATATGCCAATTGTATGCATGTGTTTCCTTAGGGTGCAGTGACCAGTGAGCAATCTTGTCACTTTCCTTATCTGTCCCCGGCTGAGATTTAATATTTCGTTAGTCAGCGACTCCGAAGGTTTTTCGACCAAAAGTTTGCTGAGTTCCTGCTTTGGTACGTGGCTCCAGTACGTCTGAGGTTTTGTTTGAATCCGTAGAGTTGTCCAAGCACGTTCTGCAGTTTTTGATATTCAGGTCCGGTGAATGCAGTTTCAGACCCTAGCTTTACGTCCCACGTAACGAAGATTTTGGCGAGGACTGACGCGCCTTGATGACTGCCTATTTGATCGACCTAAACGTTGAATTGATGGGTTGTTCGCTCCCAAACGATCTTCATGGAGAATATTCAGTGACATAATAAAGCAATATTCAACGATAAACATCTGGTTTTGTTTTATGTCTCTAAAATAGAAACACCAACTCACTAATTATGGTACATATCAAATATTCAACAAATTCTGTATTAACAAAGATAATTCATGTGTGGTTAAATTTTAGCAGTGTATATACTGATGATATTAATTAGCGATCCACAAATATTTGCCCACCAGCAAAATAGAATAATCCAAACGTATTAACAAGTTCAATCACATTAACTAGAAATATACTGCCTCACTGATGTTTATTCGCTATTGTTCATTTGGTTGAGGATGGAAGAAGTAAATAAACGTCGGTTATGTTATGACAATACTGGAAAATGAACCCTCTTTAAGTTAGAGTTTATAGGAGGAACTTGGATATAATATGCTTTATCCAGAACTAAAAGAAATTTATACAGAGCGCGTCCAAGTTATGGAAAAAATTCATTATTTTGCAAACAATTTATTTTAGATAAAAATCCAGAAATAGTTCGATTTTTAATTTTAAATTCCGTTTTTTTAATAATGTGCGAAAATGATGTCGTCATCAGTTTTGACGTAATCGTTGATTTTTTTAAATTGAAATGTGGTTCTTGTAATACCTCATTTGAAAGGTCTTTTAATAATGTATTCAGCAGTATCATTCTTAACTGGCTAATGCTTATACAGAGACAATAGAAAGTACTTTAATTTAATCAGAGAATAATTATACAATAAACGAACTGCAATATTAAATTAATTAAAACATAATACTTTTCAGCTAAATTAAATGCCACCCACCGGCCTCTTGACAATAAGCAAATCGACGAACACATTCTTCTTGCACATTACGAATAACTTCCGGAGTAATTCTATTAACTTCGTCTCTAATTCGGTCTTGCAACTCCTGTAGATTTTGCGGTTTATCTACATAAACCTTTGATTTTAAATAACCCCATAGAAAAAAATCTAGAGGTGTAAGATCTGGAGATCTTGGGGGCCACTATATTGATCCTCGTTTACCAAACCACCTTCCAGGAAAACACTGGTTTAAAAACTCGCGAACATCACGTGCTTAATGCGGAGGTGCACCATCTTGTTGTAACCAGATACTATGATCTGGTAAGTTAGGATTGTTGGCGTTTGGAAACATATTGGCAAGGACAGGTACAGTTCGTTTCAGTGGAAAATTGCTCATAGTTTTGTCTTTTAGTCCTTGAAAATCTGAAAAAAAAAGCTTCTCAAGTCGCTCTAAAGCTCTCCTCTCTACATAAAATCCAAAATTTCAGTATAGAAGCACGAAATTAATAAAATATTTTTTAAATTTACACTGCTATATTTCAAGAAAACTACGAGCTACAAATATAAACTTTATGTGAAATTTTAGCTCAAGCATGGAGTTAAAGCTGAGGAAATATTGAGAAAAATATTTTTTCAATTGACGAGCTCAATTTTTATAGCTCGATTCAGTGGAAAATTGTAGCCAGGAGGTAAAGTATCTGAGCATCATTCTGGACGCAAAGCTAACCTAGAACTAACACCTACATGACAAAACCAATAAAGGGAAGATGGCCCTAATGGCTGCCAAACTGGCGATAGGAAACGCATGGGGACTAAATCCACGGATAGTTGACTGGTTGTACACAACTGTGGTGAGACCCATGGTTACCTATGGAGCCCTAGTTTGGTGGCCAAAAACAGATCAGAGGAAAGCCGAACTGAAACTATCAAATCTTCAGAGGCTTGCCTGTCTGTGCATTGAAAGCCATTCTCAATATTCCGCCTCTTGCTCTGCATGTTAAGGCGTAAGCGAGAATGGCTGCATACAGGCTGGAATGCCATGGGAATTGGCACGAAGGAACCAACTCCCATAGTCATTCCAAGATCACAGATGTTATCACAAACTCGCTTCTTGAAATGAGAAGTGATAACATGTTGGCCACAATTAACGACAACCAACCTTACCATATCCAGTTAAACTGGGACGGGTTGCAAGCATGCAGTCCCGGGGCAGAAGGGTATTGTAGGCAATGACAAGACAGACATCATCTTCGAATGCGAAGCACTGTCTCATTGGAGATATAGACTCCTAGGACTAGAGTATCCAAAGGAGGATTTCTCCAAGGACCTAGTGAAAAGACTGTTGAGCCTAATAAGGCCTACTGGTCTCTTCACATGAACGGTATAAACAACAGCAAAACAAGCCTAAAGGCTGAGGTGCCGAGGTCTCTAAGCCTCTGACTGGTGGTGCCGAACTAATCAATCAATCAATCAATGACCTTTAGTTATCCAGTGAGAATCATCCTTACTCCAGAATCCGCAATTTTGACGATTGACTGAACCATTAAGACAAAACGTAGCCTCATTGTTTAATAAAACGTTGATTGCGGTTACATAAATCCTGCAAAATGTACAAAACTGCAAAAGGCGATCGGGATCATCATCGTTGAGTTCTTGATGTAAATGAATTTTGTACGGATGGTACTTTTCGTCTTTCAGAATACTTAATACCGACAGTTGAGATATGCCTGTTTCCGCTGCAATTTGGCGTTAAGTATTATCAGGATTACCTTCAACACTTAATACAACATCAAGTTTCACGTTTTCTGGTACCTTAGGACGTCCAGCATTTTGAAAATTTCTATGCGTTGTGTTTCACTTAAAGTAGCCGTAATTTCAGGATTTTTGTAAAAAGTGAATTGTTTGCAAAATAATGAATTTGTTCCAAAATTTAGCTGCGCTCTGTATAACTTTAACATTATAACTAGACAGCCAGTCTTTGGTTGGAGTATTTTTGGATACCACAAAATGGTTCGAGTCCGATAAAAGGAGTACAATCTCCTTCCCCTGGTGAGACCATCTGCAATCTCATTACCGACAATCCCTTTATGCCCTGTCACCCACAACAAAGTTACTTTGTTGTGTCTAACCAGTTGCTTAAGGAATTGTTTGCCGTTCCAGACTGTATTAGACTCATAAAGCAGCCTGGCTTTCATCAGACGCAATAAATATCCCATGTTAATAATAACGCACTTTTATTGGAATTCGATCAAAGAAGTGGATTCTCATTTTCATCAGCTTAGGATATGAGGAAATGATTAACCATTACGTCCTTGGCTTCAAGGCAATATTGCCGATCTCCTAACACTTTTAAAATAGACCCTTTTTTTAATAGGTATTTAATCTGTTTTCAAATAAAGAATAACATATTTTTCATTGGTTTATAACCATAAAGTGAAAGCATGCAATAAAGGAATTTTTATTTGTTACAGAATTTAATATCCATTTTACCTTTTCTGTTAATCACTGTTCCATTTTCATCTCGTGTATGGATGCAATATCACAGATGGAAAGTAATCATGCTATTAACATGATCATAAACCTTTCTCGTTACCACTATATCCCAGACCATTATTTTTTATTCTTAATTCTTTTTACTTTAATCTTTAAAATTGTTTTACCTACCACGAAAAATAGCTGTGTTCAAAGTTAATGGATTAAAGCAGTTTTTGTTTTTAAAATAAATTAATGAACATAAAGTTAAAACTACAATTTTTTGGAATTCGTTATTTTTGATACGTTGATTAGAACAATAAATTCCTTAAATATCTAGAAGAAAACTCAGTAAAGTGTGCTTCGAAATAAACATATTTCCAATTCATTTTTGGGGATAATGAACTTCGTAGTAATTATATCCGTGAGTAACTAATAATTCAATTTCAAAGTCAACTTGATATTACAGATACAAATTTATAATCCAACATGATTTTATGTAAGAAACACAAAAAGTTTAAATTTATTTTTCTCGAAAACGTTTCATGATATCGATTTGAAAGAAGAGAAAGAACATTTTTTATGAAAATTATCTTGAATTTTCCAAATTCGGTGTCGGATACATAAAAAACTTGAAAATAAATTTTTTTTAATAAAAATACTTGTTGGTCCCACCGACTGACACGCTTGTGATGGATCTGAAAAAAATTGATTTACAGCGAACGACTGGTTTGTAACTGTTTGAATATTTTAAGTAACGGTATTTTTGAATAATTTGAAGAAAACTCATATGAGGATGTCTTCTTCAAAGGGCTGTAGCTCCCTTAGGAAGCATTATTGGATTGAGGTAATTTGAGCTAAATCGACTTAGCCTCACCTCTAGTAACGGTAGTTTCCGTTTGGCAGGAGAGTTTCTGGACACTCTGTATAAAGGATTACGGACGAGAAGATATAAAACTATTAAAACTTAATGTTTTTTCCTTTTAAAAATAAATAAATGTACCTACTTACAACGAGTTCCAATAAGAGATAGCAGTATACTTAACAATTAGGCGGTACAATCCCCATTTTATAGAGGAAAAAAAACTGAATTTTGCAAGCAGCGATGGATATACTTCTTCTCTCAGACATCATATTAGTACGACTGAAGAAAATGTGTTTTTGCGCGACAACGAGAGCTTAGCCTCACAAATGTATAACGGTCGCACCGAAATTTTTATACCGGTGGCGAAAGGACCGACTTTTGTACGGATTTTAATGAGAAATTCGTACAGGAGTAGAGCTTCACGAGAGAACACATATTTTGCCTTTATCTCTCTTGTTCACTTCGTCATTACAGTCACGAAGACAAAATATCTGTTCTATCGGGAATCCTTACTCCCTCGGTAAAGAATCAGGTATCTCTACAGGATGGTACGGGTACCGTACACCAACTAACGACAAGTAAATTCACGTTTGAAATTTTTGGTACATCGTTTCTCTGGCGCCGTACTCCCTGTTATCGCCGCGCCCCTGTACTCACCACTTTCTCGATTCAAACTCACCAGAACTCATCAGACAATAGGAGGGGTAAGGAAATTTTCGGTAACAGCTGAATCGACGAAGTGAATTTACTTGTCGTTAGTTAGTGTGCGGTGGTACGGGTGACTAGAGTTACGGAGTGGGTGTAGTGAAGCTGAACACGTGAGATACAAAAAACCCAAGAGGCTGAGGTGACTGACGATAGGACCAGCATCCGAGCAAAAAAACCAATTCCAAATAAGAAAACCAACAACTAATTAGTTGTTACTTTCAAATACAAAAATAAATTCAATGATCCAGATATTTTTCTCGTAAAAGAAGTTGTTACATGTGAATTAACAGAAATGGTCACTATAGAAAAAGAATTCAACAAAACAGTAGCCTGTTAGTTTAGAAAAAACAAGTTGAAAGATTCATCCAAGATGCGACGTCAAGAACACATAATGGGAAATATAGCAAAAGTTTTTATCGACTTCAGGAATCAAAATCGACTATTCTAAATTATCCAGATATTCAGTATATAGAACGTATTTCTTAAGCTATTAAGAAATTGCTATATAATTATAAACTTAGCTAATTTGGGTATTTACTTTAGGCAAACTACAAACTTACGATACTTACTTTGTTAATTATGTAATTAAATTCGTTTGGAAGCAGAAACTCTCGTATATGCTGTGGTTACTTTTCGAAACTTCACTGTAGTTTATCTTCTCTTTGAGAGACCTTTAGGTAGCTGATATTTAACAGCTTCGACACTTATAAATTTCTTTTTGAATAATATCCATATTAGATTTCTCGAGAAGAGGAAGGTAAATTAAGATAATGAGCTGTGCGCTCTACCCCTTTCAAAACAGAAGAACGACAGACAGATAGCTTCAAATATTCATAATTTAAAACTATTTTTTTCATATTTCAACATATTCTCACGAGAAAACTGGGAGAAAATTCAATTATCCAAGTAATTCAGTAATCAAGATTTGAAAATTTTCAGTAAAAGTCATTGTAAAAGATGGTTTGTTCACAATTTAAATTTGGTTTTTAATAATACCGCGACAATATATGCATTGTGCTTCATTCAGAGAATAATTTTATTCACGACACAAGCACTGCGACACTTTTAGTGGATTTTAGGGGACATACATTTTCTACATAATTGACATAGCTTGGTGTTCTAGCTACGGAATTCTGCACTCTCATTTACATACGAACTAATCCTAGTAACCCTTTTCGAGCACGATTTCTTGATTACATAATTTTATTTTGTAATTAGATTAGGGCTTTAAAGCGATCATTGGTGATCAATAGTTAGGGTACTGGGAAGGGTAATTTGAACCATAACAGCAATATTTCCAGTGAATCTAGGATTTCATCAATTTCTCAAATGTGGATGAAATCCAATAAAGGTTCCCACAGAAACGCAAAACCGCTTAAAACCTTGTAGAATCCATATCTTCAACAAGATCTTCTAAAATTTCAGCACAAAATTCTGATTATTATGGACTCTATGATTTTTTGATTTGAGGCGTGTATTTTCGCCAATAACTGAACCTTACAATTTTCAAAATCGGAACCAAGTCTTTTCAGATACTTTTATATAAGAAATTTCACTAATTTGAACCCGTAGATTACGAAAATGTCCATCAACAGTTTCTAAAGTCAATGGTAAAAAAATTTTTTTTTCAAATTTCCGCACCTCTCACGTTCGCATACCCTCGTATACAAAATATCAGAGATAGGATGTCGTTGATTTTTTTCCATATTCGCTCATTATTTAAAAAACTGTAACTTAAATGTCAGCAAAAAGTTCTCATTACTATGGGTTCTATAATTTTTTGACTTAATGCGTGTATTTATTTCGACTATAACTGAACCTCACTTTACAATTTTCAAAATCGGAACCAAGTCTTTTCAGATACTTTTATATATGAAATTTCACTAATTTGAACCCGTAGATTACGAAAATGTCCATAAACAGTTTCTAAAGTCAATGGTAAAAAATTTTTTTTTTCAAATTTCCGCACCTCTCACGTTCGCATACCCTCGTATACAAAATATCAGAGATAGGATGTCGTTGATATTTTTCCATAATCGCTTATTACTTAAAAAACTGTAACTTAAATGTCAGCAAAAAATTCTCATTACTATGGGTTCTATAATTTTTTGACTTAATGCGTGTATTTATTTCGACTATAACTGAACCTCACTTTACAATTTTCAAAATCGGAACCAAGTCTTTTCAGATACTTTTATATATGAAATTTCACTAATTTGAACCCGTAGATTACGAAAATGTCCATAAACAGTTTCTAAAGTCAATTGTAAAAAATTTTTTTTTTCAAATGTTCCGCACCTCTCACGTTCGCATACCCTCGTATACAAAATATCAGAGATAGGATGTCGTTGATTTTTTTCCATATTCGCTCATTATTTAAAAAACTGTAACTTAAATGTCAGCAAAAAATTCTCATTACTATGGGTTCTATAATTTTTTGACTTAATGCGTGTATTTATTTCGTCTAAAACTGAACCTCAATTTACAATTTTCAAAATCGGAACCAAGTCTTTTCAGATACTTTTATATATGAAAATCCACTAATTCGACCCCGTAGATTACGAAAATGTCCATAAACAGTTTCTAAAGTTAATGGTAAAAAAAATTTTTTTTTCAAATTTCCGTACCTCTCATTTTCGCATACCCTCGTATACAAAATATCGGAGATACGATTTCGTTGATTTTTTTCCATATTCGCTCATTACTTAAAAATCTGTAACTTGAATGTCAGCAAAAAATTCTCATTACTATGGGCTCTATGATTTTTTGACTCAACGCGTGTATTTTCTTCTAAAACTGAACCTCACTTTACAATTTTCAAAATCGGAACCAAGTCTTTTCAGACACTTTTATATATGAAAATCCACTAATTCGACCCCGTAGATTACGAAAATGTCCATAAACAGTTTCTAAAGTTAACGGTAAAAAAAAATTTTGTTTTTCAAATTTCCGTACCTCTCACTTTCGCATACCCTCGTATACAAAATATCGGATATACGATTTCGTTGATATTTTCCATATTCGCTTATTACTTAAAAAACTGTAACTTAAATGTCAGCAAAAAATTCTCATTACTATGGGTTCTATAATTTTTTGACTTAATGCGTGTATTTATTTCGTCTATAACTGAACCTCACTTTACAATTTTCAAAATCGGAACCAAGACTTTTCAGATACTTTTATATATGAAATTTCACTAATTTGAACCCGTAGATTACGAAAATGTCCATAAACAGTTTCTAAAGTCAATGGTAAAAAATTTTGTTTTTCAAATTTCCGCACCTCTCACGTTCGCATACCCTCGTATACAAAATATCAGAGATAGGATGTCGTTGATTTTTTTCCATATTCGCTCATTATTTAAAAAACTGTAACTTAAATGTCAGCAAAAAATTCTCATTACTATGGGTTCTATAATTTTTTGACTTAATGCGTGTATTTATTTCGTCTAAAACTGAACCTCAATTTACAATTTTCAAAATCGGAACCAAGTCTTTTCAGATACTTTTATATATGAAAATCCACTAATTCGACCCCGTAGATTACGAAAATGTCCATAAACAGTTTCTAAAGTTAACGGTAAAAAAAAAATTTGTTTTTCAAATTTCCGTACCTCTCACTTTCGCATACCCTCGTATACAAAATATCGGATATACGATTTCGTTGATATTTTCCATATTCGCTTATTACTTAAAAAACTGTAACTTAAATGTCAGCAAAAAATTCTCATTACTATGGGTTCTATAATTTTTTGACTTAATGCGTGTATTTATTTCGTCTATAACTGAACCTCACTTTACAATTTTCAACATCGGAACCAAGTCTTTTCAGACATTTTTATATATGAAAATCCACTGATTCGACCCCGTAGATTACGAAAATGTCCATAAACAGTTTCTAAAGTTAATGGTAAAAAAAATTTTTTTTTTCAAATTTCCGTACCTCTCACTTTCGCATACCCTCGTATACAAAATATCGGAGATACGATGTCGTTGATTTTTCTCCAAATTCGCTCATAACTTAAAAAAACTGTAACTTAAATGTCAGCAAAAAATTCTCATTACTATGGGCTCTATGATTTTTTGACTTAACGCGTGTATTTTCGTCTATAACTGAACCTCACTTTACAATTTTCAAAATCGGAACCAAGTCTTTTCAGACACTTTTATATATGAAAATACACTAATTCGACCCCGTAGATTACGAAAATGTCCATAAACAGTTTCTAAAGTTAACGGTAAAAAAAAATTTTGTTTTTCAAATTTCCGTACCTCTCACTTTCGCATACCCTCGTATACAAAATATCGGATATACGATTTCGTTGATATTTTTCCATATTCGCTTATTACTTAAAAAACTGTAACTTAAATGTCAGCAAAAAATTCTCATTACTATGGGTTCTATAATTTTTTGACTTAATGCGTGTATTTATTTCGTCTATAACTGAACCTCACTTTACAATTTTCAAAATCGGAACCAAGTCTTTTCAGATACTTTTATATATGAAATTTCACTAATTTGAACCCGTAGATTACGAAAATGTCCATAAACAGTTTCTAAAGTCAATGGTAAAAAAATTTTTTTTTCAAATTTCCGCACCTCTCACGTTCGCATACCCTCGTATACAAAATATCAGAGATAGGATGTCGTTGATTTTTTTCCATATTCGCTCATTATTTAAAAAACTAACTTAAATGTCAGCAAAAAATTCTCATTACTATGGGTTCTATAATTTTTTGACTTAATGCGTGTATTTATTTCGTCTAAAACTGAACCTCAATTTACAATTTTCAAAATCGGAACCAAGTCTTTTCAGATACTTTTATATATGAAAATCCACTAATTCGACCCCGTAGATTACGAAAATGTCCATAAACAGTTTCTAAAGTTAATGGTAAAAAATTTTTTTTTTTTCAAATTTCCGTACCTCTCACTTTCGCATACCCTCGTATACAAAATATCGGAGATACGATTTCGTTGATTTTTTTCCATATTCGCTCATTATTTAAAAAACTGTGACTTAAATGTCAGCAAAAAATTCTCATTACTATGGGTTCTATGATTTTTTGACTTAATGCGTGTATTTATTTCGTCTATAACTGAACCTCACTTTACAATTTTCAAAATCGGAACCAAGTCTTTTCAGATACTTTTATATATGAAATTTCACTAATTTGAACCCGTAGATTACGAAAATGTCCATAAACAGTTTCTAAAGTTAATGGTAAAAAAAATTGTTTTTTTCAAATTTCCGTACCTCTCACTTTCGCATACCCTCGTATACAAAATATCGGAGATACGATGTCGTTGATTTTTCTCCTAATTCGCTCATAACTTAAAAAAACTGTAACTTAAATGTCAGCAAAAAATTCTCATTACTATGGGCTCTATGATTTTTTGACTCAACACGTGTATTTTCGTCTAAAACTGAACCTCACTTTACAATTTTCAAAATCGGAACCAAGTCTTTTCAGACACTTTTATATATGAAAATCCACTAATTCGACCCCGTAGATTACAAAAATGTCCATAAAGAGTTTCTAAAGTTAATGGTAAAAAAAAATTTTGTTTTTCAAATTCTCGTACCTCTCACTTTCGCATACCCTCGTATACAAAATATCGGAGATACGATGTCGTTGATTTTTTTCCATATTCGCTCATTATTTAAAAAACTGTAACTTAAATGTCAGCAAAAAATTCTCATTACTATGGGTTCTATAATTTTTTGACTTAATGCGTGTATTTATTTCGTCTATAACTGAACCTCACTTTACAATTTTCAACATCGGAACCAAGTCTTTTCAGACATTTTTATATATGAAAATCCACTGATTCGACCCCGTAGATTACGAAAATGTCCATAAACAGTTTCTAAAGTTAATGGTAAAAAAAATTTTTTTTTCAAATTTCCGTACCTCTCACTTTCGCATACCCTCGTATACAAAATATCGGAGATACGATGTCGTTGATTTTTCTCCAAATTCGCTCATAACTTAAAAAAACTGTAACTTAAATGTCAGCAAAAAATTCTCATTACTATGGGCTCTATGATTTTTTGACTTAACGCGTGTATTTTCGTCTATAACTGAACCTCACTTTACAATTTTCAAAATCGGAACCAAGTCTTTTCAGACACTTTTATATATGAAAATACACTAATTCGACCCCGTAGATTACGAAAATGTCCATAAACAGTTTCTAAAGTTAACGGTAAAAAAAAATTTTGTTTTTCAAATTTCCGTACCTCTCACTTTCGCATACCCTCGTATACAAAATATCGGATATACGATTTCGTTGATATTTTTCCATATTCGCTTATTACTTAAAAAACTGTAACTTAAATGTCAGCAAAAAATTCTCATTACTATGGGTTCTATAATTTTTTGACTTAATGCGTGTATTTATTTCGTCTATAACTGAACCTCAATTTACAATTTTCAAAATCGGAACCAAGTCTTTTCAGATACTTTTATATATGAAAATCCACTAATTCGACCCCGTAGATTACGAAAATGTCCATAAACAGTTTCTAAAGTTAATGGTAAAAAATTTTTTTTTTTTCAAATTTCCGTACCTCTCACTTTCGCATACCCTCGTATACAAAATATCGGAGATACGATTTCGTTGATTTTTTTCCATATTCGCTCATTATTTAAAAAACTGTGACTTAAATGTCAGCAAAAAATTCTCATTACTATGGGTTCTATAATTTTTTGACTTAATGCGTGTATTTATTTCGTCTATAACTGAACCTCACTTTACAATTTTCAAAATCGGAACCAAGTCTTTTCAGATACTTTTATATATGAAATTTCACTAATTTGAACCCGTAGATTACGAAAATGTCCATAAACAGTTTCTAAAGTCAATGGTAAAAAATTTTTTTTTTCAAATTTCCGCACCTCTCACGTTCGCATACCCTCGTATACAAAATATCAGAGATAGGATGTCGTTGATTTTTTTCCATATTCGCTCATTATTTAAAAAACTAACTTAAATGTCAGCAAAAAATTCTCATTACTATGGGTTCTATAATTTTTTGACTTAATGCGTGTATTTATTTCGTCTATAACTGAACCTCACTTTACAATTTTCAAAATCGGAACCAAGTCTTTTCAGATACTTTTATATATGAAAATCCACTAATTCGACCCCGTAGATTACGAAAATGTCCATAAACAGTTTCTAAAGTTAATGGTAAAAAAAATTTTTTTTTTCAAATTTCCGTACCTCTCACTTTCGCATACCCTCGTATACAAAATATCGGAGATACGATTTCGTTGATTTTTTTCCATATTCGCTCATTATTTAAAAAACTGTAACTTAAATGTCAGCAAAAAATTCTCATTACTATGGGTTCTATGATTTTTTGACTTAATGCGTGTATTTATTTCGTCTATAACTGAACCTCACTTTACAATTTTCAAAATCGGAACCAAGTCTTTTCAGATACTTTTATATATGAAATTTTACTAATTTGAACCCGTAGATTACGAAAATGTCCATCAACAGTTTCTAAAGTCAATGGTAAAAAAATTTTTTTTTCAAATTTCCGCACCTCTCACGTTCGCATACCCTCGTATACAAAATATCGGTGATACGATTTCGTTGATTTTTTTCCATATTCGCTCATTACTTAAAAATCTGTAACTTAAATGTCAGCAAAAAATTCTCATTACTATGGGCTCTATGATTTTTTGACTCAACACGTGTATTTTCGTCTAAAACTGAACCTCACTTTACAATTTTCAAAATCGGAACCAAGTCTTTTCAGACACTTTTATATATGAAAATCCACTAATTCGACCCCGTAGATTACAAAAATGTCCATAAAGAGTTTCTAAAGTTAATGGTAAAAAAAAATTTTGTTTTTCAAATTCTCGTACCTCTCACTTTCGCATACCCTCGTATACAAAATATCGGAGATACGATGTCGTTGATTTTTTTCCATATTCGCTCATTATTTAAAAAACTGCAACTTAAATGTCAGCAAAAAATTCTCATTACTATGGGTTCTATGATTTTTTGACTTAATGCGTGTATTTTCGTCTATAACTGAACCTCACTTTACAATTTTCAAAATCGGAACCAAGTCTTTTCAGACACTTTTATATATGAAAATCCACTAATTCGACCCCGTAGATTACAAAAATGTCCATAAAGAGTTTCTAAAGTTAATGGTAAAAAAAAATTTTGTTTTTCAAATTCTCGTACCTCTCACTTTCGCATACCCTCGTATACAAAATATCGGAGATACGATGTCGTTGATTTTTTTCCATATTCGCTCATTATTTAAAAAACTGCAACTTAAATGTCAGCAAAAAATTCTCATTACTATGGGTTCTATGATTTTTTGACTTAATGCGTGTATTTTCGTCTATAACTGAACCTCACTTTACAATTTTCAAAATCGGAACCAAGTCTTTTCAGACATTTTTATATATGAAAATCCACTGATTCGACCCCGTAGATTACGAAAATGTCCATAAACAGTTTCTAAAGTTAATGGTAAAAAAAATTGTTTTTTTCAAATTTCCGTACCTCTCACTTTCGCATACCCTCGTATAAAAAATATCGGAGATACGATGTCGTTGATTTTTCTCCTAATTCGCTCATAACTTAAAAAAACTGTAACTTAAATGTCAGCAAAAAATTCTCATTACTATGGGCTCTATGATTTTTTGACTCAACACGTGTATTTTCGTCTAAAACTGAACCTCACTTTACAATTTTCAAAATCGGAACCAAGTCTTTTCAGACACTTTTATATATGAAAATCCACTAATTCGACCCCGTAGATTACAAAAATGTCCATAAAGAGTTTCTAAAGTTAATGGTAAAAAAAAATTTTGTTTTTGAAATTCTCGTACCTCTCACTTTCGCATACCCTCGTATACAAAATATCGGAGATACGATGTCGTTGATTTTTTTCCATATTCGCTCATTATTTAAAAAACTGTAACTTAAATGTCAGCAAAAAATTCTCATTACTATGGGTTCTATAATTTTTTGACTTAATGCGTGTATTTATTTCGTCTATAACTGAACCTCACTTTACAATTTTCAAAATCGGAACCAAGTCTTTTCAGATACTTTTATATATGAAATTTCACTAATTTGAACCCGTAGATTACGAAAATGTCCATAAACAGTTTCTAAAGTCAATGGTAAAAAATTTTTTTTTTCAAATTTCCGCACCTCTCACGTTCGCATACCCTCGTATACAAAATATCAGAGATAGGATGTCGTTGATTTTTTTCCATATTCGCTCATTATTTAAAAAACTAACTTAAATGTCAGCAAAAAATTCTCATTACTATGGGTTCTATAATTTTTTGACTTAATGCGTGTATTTATTTCGTCTATAACTGAACCTCACTTTACAATTTTCAAAATCGGAACCAAGTCTTTTCAGATACTTTTATATATGAAAATCCACTAATTCGACCCCGTAGATTACGAAAATGTCCATAAACAGTTTCTAAAGTTAATGGTAAAAAAAATTTTTTTTTTCAAATTTCCGTACCTCTCACTTTCGCATACCCTCGTATACAAAATATCGGAGATACGATTTCGTTGATTTTTTTCCATATTCGCTCATTATTTAAAAAACTGTAACTTAAATGTCAGCAAAAAATTCTCATTACTATGGGTTCTATGATTTTTTGACTTAATGCGTGTATTTATTTCGTCTATAACTGAACCTCACTTTACAATTTTCAAAATCGGAACCAAGTCTTTTCAGATACTTTTATATATGAAATTTTACTAATTTGAACCCGTAGATTACGAAAATGTCCATCAACAGTTTCTAAAGTCAATGGTAAAAAAATTTTTTTTTCAAATTTCCGCACCTCTCACGTTCGCATACCCTCGTATACAAAATATCGGTGATACGATTTCGTTGATTTTTTTCCATATTCGCTCATTACTTAAAAATCTGTAACTTAAATGTCAGCAAAAAATTCTCATTACTATGGGCTCTATGATTTTTTGACTCAACACGTGTATTTTCGTCTAAAACTGAACCTCACTTTACAATTTTCAAAATCGGAACCAAGTCTTTTCAGACACTTTTATATATGAAAATCCACTAATTCGACCCCGTAGATTACAAAAATGTCCATAAAGAGTTTCTAAAGTTAATGGTAAAAAAAAATTTTGTTTTTCAAATTCTCGTACCTCTCACTTTCGCATACCCTCGTATACAAAATATCGGAGATACGATGTCGTTGATTTTTTTCCATATTCGCTCATTATTTAAAAAACTGCAACTTAAATGTCAGCAAAAAATTCTCATTACTATGGGTTCTATGATTTTTTGACTTAATGCGTGTATTTTCGTCTATAACTGAACCTCACTTTACAATTTTCAAAATCGGAACCAAGTCTTTTCAGACATTTTTATATATGAAAATCCACTGATTCGACCCCGTAGATTACGAAAATGTCCATAAACAGTTTCTAAAGTTAATGGTAAAAAAAATTGTTTTTTTCAAATTTCCGTACCTCTCACTTTCGCATACCCTCGTATACAAAATATCGGAGATACGATTTCGTCGATATTTTTCCATATTCGCTTATTACTTAAAAAACTGTAACTTAAATGTCAGCAAAAAATTCTCATTACTATGGGTTCTATAATTTTTTGACTTAATGCGTGTATTTATTTCGTCTATAACTGAACCTCACTTTACAATTTTCAAAATCGGAACCAAGTCTTTTCAGATACTTTTATATATGAAATTTCACTAATTTGAACCCGTAGATTACGAAAATGTCCATCAACAGTTTCTAAAGTGAATGGTAAAAAAATTTTTTTTTCAAATTTCCGCGCCTCTCACGTTCGCATACCCTCGTATACAAAATATCAGAGGTACGATGTCATTGATTTTTTTCCAAATTCGCTCATAACTTAAAAAAACTGTAACTTAAATGTCAGCAAAAAATTCTCATTACTATGGGTTCTATGATTTTTTGATTTAAGGCGTGTATTTTCGCCAATAACTGAACCTCACTTTACAATTTTCAAAATCGGAACCAAGTCTATTCAGACACGTTTATATATAAAAATGCACTAATTCGACCCTGTAGATTACGAAAATGCCCATAAAGTCAGTAGTAAAAAATTTTTTTCTCAAATTTCCGTACCTCTCACTTTCGCATACCCTCGTATACAAAATATCGGAGATACGATTTCGTTGATTTTTTTCCATATTCGCTCATTACTTAAAAAACTGTAACTCAAATGTCAGCAAAAAATTCTCATTACTATGGGCTCTATGATTTTTTGACTCAACGCGTGTATTTTCGTCTAAAACTGAACCTCACTTTACAATTTTCAAAATCGGAACAAAGTCTTTTCAGACACTTTTATATATGAAAATCCACTAATTCGACCCCGTAGATTACAAAAATGTCCATAAACAGTTTCTAAAGTTATTGGTAAAAAAAAAATTTGTTTTTCAAATTTCCGTACCTCTCACTTTCGCATACCCTCGTATACAAAATATCGGAGATACGATGTCGTTGATTTTTTTCCATATTCGCTCATTACTTAAAAAACTGTAACTTAAATGTCAGCAAAAAATTCTCATTACTATGGGTTCTATGATTTTTTGACTTAATGCGTGTATTTTCGTCTATAACTGAACCTCACTTTACAATTTTCAAAATCGGAACCAAGTCTTTTCAGACATTTTTATATATGAAAATCCACTGATTCGACCCCGTAGATTACGAAAATGTCCATAAACAGTTTCTAAAGTTAATGGTAAAAAAAATTGTTTTTTTCAAATTTCCGTACCTCTCACTTTCGCATACCCTCGTATACAAAATATCGGAGATACGATTTCGTCGATATTTTTCCATATTCGCTTATTACTTAAAAAACTGTAACTTAAATGTCAGCAAAAAATTCTCATTACTATGGGTTCTATAATTTTTTGACTTAATGCGTGTATTTATTTCGTCTATAACTGAACCTCACTTTACAATTTTCAAAATCGGAACCAAGTCTTTTCAGATACTTTTATATATGAAATTTCACTAATTTGAACCCGTAGATTACGAAAATGTCCATCAACAGTTTCTAAAGTGAATGGTAAAAAAATTTTTTTTTCAAATTTCCGCGCCTCTCACGTTCGCATACCCTCGTATACAAAATATCAGAGGTACGATGTCATTGATTTTTTTCCAAATTCGCTCATAACTTAAAAAAACTGTAACTTAAATGTCAGCAAAAAATTCTCATTACTATGGGTTCTATGATTTTTTGATTTAAGGCGTGTATTTTCGCCAATAACTGAACCTCACTTTACAATTTTCAAAATCGGAACCAAGTCTATTCAGACACGTTTATATATAAAAATGCACTAATTCGACCCTGTAGATTACGAAAATGCCCATAAAGTCAGTAGTAAAAAATTTTTTTCTCAAATTTCCGTACCTCTCACTTTCGCATACCCTCGTATACAAAATATCGGAAATACGATTTCGTTGATTTTTTTCCATATTCGCTCATTACTTAAAAAACTGTAACTTAAATGTCAGCAAAAAATTCTCATTACTATGGGCTCTATGATTTTTTGACTCAACGCGTTTATTTTCGTCTAAAACTGAACCTCACTTTACAATTTTCAAAATCGGAACAAAGTCTTTTCAGACACTTTTATATATGAAAATCCACTAATTCGACCCCGTAGATTACGAAAATGTCCATAAACAGTTTCTAAAGTTAATGGTAAAAAAAATTATTTTTTTCAAATTTCCGTACCTCTCACTTTCGCATACCCTCGTATACAAAATATCGGAGATACGATGTGGTTGATTTTTTCCATATTTGACTATTATTTAAAAAACTGTATCTTAAATTTCAGAATAAAATTCTGATTTTTATGGGCTCTATGATTTTTTGACTTAACGCGTGTATTTTCGTCTTTAACTATAACGAAAATGTCCTTAATGAGTTTCTAATTCAAAGAACATCCAGTCGGGCATCATCCACAATTACAACAAAACTATTTTGGAAGATCTGGTAAATAATCCCTAAGATTGGCGAATGATATATTTGTTTCAACTGAATTACCAAAAGTCTTCGAAATTAATCAATCAATAATGTTTATTTTTTCAGCTTTCTCAACATAAATGAAGAAGCTGTACATTATTTTTAAATATTAAAAAAAAAATTCGAATGTTACACCCTAAACTGTCGGCTAGACATAAATGCAGATATAAAATAAATTAAAAAAATACCAACGACTACAATTTATGAAGAAATATGCGAAATGCTGAAAAAGACATGCAGTTAGAATAAAAATGAGAACAACAAAACAAGTGAAAAAATAAAGGAAATATTTGTCAAGACAAGCATTTTAAATGTTCGGGACGCCCTTCGCAGTAATTTATTGCCGGGTCGTCTAAATGGTTAGAAAAAAATTACATAGTGTGGTAAATGACAGAAAAACAGCTCTAGAATTTGACGTATTTCAAAATAGCGGAGTATGGTGGAATTTTTAAAAGTGCGAGAGGGATAAAATTTCAAATAAATGAAAATTTAAACTTCGCATCCTCTTTCATATCTGGAGCTATCAATTCTAACTCGATATCGATCTCACTTTCCATATTAATTTTGCAATTAATGTAGATTCATAAGAAGTAACTATGAATGAGTGTTTCGAATATTTAGAACACCCTGTATAAATATATGTATGTATCGGGATACTATGAGTATGAAATAATATACAGGGTAATTCGGAAGTTATTAGGTCCGAAAAAAATAGGCTAACTTGATAGAACAGCCTGTTTCTCAGATATAAAGTGTAGAAGAAATAAAGGTTTTTTGGAACCACCAAAGTGATGTCTATCTACAGTTGAATTTAGGCCCTTTCCTATATTATATTACAATTAATTAGAATTAAGTTAATCATAATAAAACTCGATGAACGCCAGCTTGTGCTGACTAGAGTCAAGGCGTATATTCTTACTAAATTGGTTTAAATTCAAACAAACTTCTAATGGTCACAATTTAGGATCCACTACAATAACGTATGCATCAAAAAGTGGAGAACTATTTCTACGTGCACAATATTTGTACTTTGTGGTTGAAAAGCAGATGAAAGCGTCTGAAACTTTATAATCATAGCGTGCAAAAAGCTTTTACTGTGTCTTTTTGACACAACATCGTAATTTAACTCTTGTTGCAGAGAGCTTTAAATGTTTTAATCTGGCTCGAAATTATTAGAGGGTGAATTATGGATATAAAAAGTTGTCTAGCATGTGTTTGCGACGCAGTCACAATGAAATTTTAACGAATAAAGTTGTATTTTAACTAAAATTTCATTACACATCATAAAACAATAAATATCATATAATTCACGAAATGTGTTAAATAAATCTACTGCCTGTGGTTAGGTTGTTTATATTTTTTGGGGGTACCCTGCAAGGCCTATTTTACCACTAGGCCTACTAGGCCCGTGTCTAGGTCCCAATAATCAGAGGGCCCGAAACGGCGAGCAGAAAATCATAAAAAATGCAAAAACAATAATACCAGCACCGTACACTAACTAACGACAAGTAAATTCACTTGCGTCGGAACGTTTGAAATTTTTACATCGTCTCTCTGGTTCCGTACTCCCCGTTATCGCCGCGCAACCCCTGCACTTCTCACTTTCTCGATTTAAACTCACCAGAACTCAGTAGGCGATAGGCGGGGTAAGAAAATTTTCGCTAACCGTTGAATCGACGAAGTGAATTTACTTGTCGTTAGTTAGTGTACGGTGATACTAGTATAAGAAATGCGATTCCATAATATATAATAAGAGCCTTTCTTTATTCCTCAACCTTAATTTGCAAAGCGTAGCGTCACGAGCAATACAAGAAGCTATAAAAACCTATCAAATAGGCCCAATTGAAGTCAAAGTTCGCCGCATCGGCGGTCGCTTTTTATCCGAACAGCTTAGCGAAAAAATTATATTTATGAGGTTTTTTTGCGGCATTATTGCACCCTCAAAGGTATTATCTTTTATCTTGATATTTTATTATGTACTAAGGTGATTTTTAAAATAAAGCAGAAAGCAGGATAGTTTATATTCTTAGTTTAGAGTTTAGCGAACACAAGCAATCAGTGAAGATTAATAATTTATAAATTTGTTTTATAAAGTAGAATATTTTAAAAAGAAAGTTGGCTTAGTGTTATTTTCTTGACTTTAGTTTAGTATAGTGAGGGTTCAATAATTTAATTGAATTTAAGGTAAGTGTATTTTATCTTTAATAAATTTTGAAACATTCTGTTATTTTTTTTTGTTTTGTCGCACAATTGGTTTTTGGACATTTGATAGGAAATCTATTTTTTTTTATTGAAAAAAGTTTCTATGAGTATTATTATTAGGCCAAAATGTCCAAAATTGCTTTATTTTCGAGATACAAGGTGTTATTTAATAAATTTTTTTTTCTCGGCTCATGCTTAACTGATTACCTCGCAAACTTGTTGATTTGTGATTATGTTAGAAAAAAAAATGGGCTTTGTGAAAATTTTGGGAATGGACGTTCCATTATCTATGGACATTTCCAATGATAATTTAATTAGGGTTTTTTTTATATGGGAAAAAAATAAATACGATACTATGTTTATATTGTTTATGCATACTCAAGCAGTTAATAATATTTTTAATAGTAAGTGGGCCAACATTTTTAAATTTTTTTTGTCCTTTTTAAAAACGATAACAAATATAGTACAGAAAAAAAGTATTTTCGCTGGCTGACTATTAAAGTTTCTTTTGTTACTTGCCATAACTAAAAAATTTAGTTTTTCAGATTTAAAGCTGTTTTTCGTAATGTATTGAAAATTGAAACAAATGAAACGACTACAGCTACAATACATTTTATTTTGTATACATTTTAGATTAAAAAAGATGAGTTACAAGCACCAAAGTGGCAGTGAAAAGCGAAAGAAGAGAAAGGTGAGAGAAAATGAAACAGAGAGATGCAATGTTGATATTTCTTCAAACAGCAGCTACAGCGGCAGATAAGAAGAAGACATCAGGTTCTACTTCCAATGAACTTGAAGATGTTAATCCTTTGCCTACCTATTCCTATTCCTCCTTAAACCAGTTCAATCACCAGCGACCTAAGCTTAATCGAAGGCGAAAAAGCTACAGATAGTGAAGAAAAAACACATTAAAAGTGAGGAAGAAAATTTAGACAATTGCCTAGCTAGTTATAAACAATGTTAAATCATAAATACTCGGGAACTCAGGTTCCTTTATTTATTATTATATATATATATATATATATATATATATATATATATATCAGCTCTACAGGCCCTTAGTGGCCCTTGGCTTCAATTTTTTCCATTTTTTCTCTCCATTTTCTTCTATTTAATGTTTCGCTTTGCCAGTTCTGTACTCCTACTTTTTTCAGACCATCTTTTACTGAATCCAGCCATTTTGTTTTAGGTCTGCCCCTTCTCCTTTTGCTACCTGTTCCTCCCATTAGAACTCTCCTAACCCATCTGTCTTCTGTCATTCTGCTAATATGGCCCAACCATCTGGACCTCTGTGCTCTTATTATGTTTGTTATCGTTGGTTTTTTGTATAACGCTAGCATTTCGTTATTAGTTCTTCTTCTCCATTCGTTCTCCTCTGTTTTTACTCCTCCAAATATTGTTCTCAACATTTTCCTCTTCCATATTTCTAGTCTGTCCTCTTCCTTTTTATTCATAACCCATATTTTGCTTAACCCATGCTTAATGTTTGAATGAAAATGTTTCTTTTGTTATTTGTTTTATTATCTAAATATATATATTTTTTATTTTGTTTTTTTATATTGACGTCCGACGTCCTCATAACAAAAATTAAAACAGAATATATAAGCCTATTGGTTACATTCCAATATACGGAACAAGACAGGGCTCGAAAATTTGATGGTGCCTAGGGCCCAAATCAGTTGAAAATAGGCCCTGGTTCGCTAAACTATAAGGAACCACGAGTTTTTGATAGATTTGCCAAAAAATCTATAGAATTCAACTATTTTCAAGATTATCCTTCGAAAAATTTGCGGTGATTTCAGTATTACCAGAGAAACTTCCAAAAACAGATACACGGTACAATTTTTTGACAAATTCATAAAATTACATCGTAATAAATATACTTTGATGAAACATCCGAAAGGTAATTCAAGCTCATAAAAATGCATCTGCAGCAACAAAGCCTTTATTGTTCATTGAAAAAAGTTAATTAAAGATGAGTTGGTTGCATATGAACAAGCGTATTTCATGTTATGTTACCTCGAAACAATGTTTAATTTACCTACACCCCTTTATTAAATCTAGCAGAAGAGCCATGTTCATTTCATTTGATGGTATTAATTTCCAAATATGTTTGTTAGATTTTCCCTTTGAGTAAACAATTAATATAGTGGACAATTTATTTCGAGTAAATTCATTTATATTGTTGTAGTTTATTTAATTTGTGAAATCAAATTTGACTTGGAAGTATTTGTAATTGAAAGCTGTATATTAAGTCCCTTCTATCTTTATATCTCAAATTTCCTCATCACTGATGATTTTTATCCCTCAATATTTTTATTACGAAATTAAGGATCTTTTGTCTGTTTAAGATAAGACATTCCAAAACAGATACTGCTTTTTTGTCCAGCCTTTTGCAGCGCTTTCCCTATACTACAGAAAAAGGATCAAGGGGACACGTCGTGCTTCTCCTCGATTTAGTAAATTTGCCTCTTCATCGTCCTTGTGATCAGAATGGCAGGGGACAGTCTATTTTTACTGTCCATGCAGTCGCATGTAGCTTTTATAGCAAGTTGACGTCGGAGTATATGGAAATGGTCTTTCCCTTAAACGTTTGCCTTAATAACTCTCCGTATTGCTGCAACTTCTGTCTGTGATATCGTCACATGATTGCCTAGTAAAGAGAGACTCTTGTCTTTGGGTTGGCTATATATTCCTGCTTCTACACTTTCCTCGGTTATTGTAGGAGGACATTTCTTCATTAACTGTAGGTCCTTCATTCCACGCTTCTCCGACCGTTATGACTATTTGAAAATGTTTCCCGAAGCTATAGGTACTTGGGAAGCATCTCATCCGATGGCATTTCCATTATGGGGTCGGTTTTCAACTCTTTGTATTGGTCGGTATACATCTGCTCTGGTCAATCTATTAGAGACTGATCTGGCTTTGCCTTGTCTGAAGTAGCGGTAGATTCAGCAAGACTTCCAATTCGACTCTTGGAATTGTTCAATTGTAGTAAGCAAAGAAACTGAAGAATTAGAAAATATATAACATCATGTTGTAGTTTATCCATTATCTTATATTATTTCTTTTCAAATATTCAATGGTAAATAGAGCCTTCATGAAGCAAATAGGCAATTTATGTTTTTTTATTTGACTTGAATCATATTTCATAATCCAAATATATTTTTCTTTTTATATAAGTAGAAAGCCTTATTTCATATACAAAGTCATAAAGCTCATTTTTTATACGCAACCATATATTTTTTATCCCACTATAACATGATTATTTTCACTAAGAAGGTGTCATAAAAACGTAATAACGAATGTTATTTCCAAGATGACGATTTTTTTATAACTGAATATAGGAACAAAATTAATCATAATATAGAGAATTGAAAATAAAATTTTTACCTGAATGAGGTCACCAAAATCACCACCATTTGCCGTAAAAGTAAGAAAGCATATAAAAGGCATTTTGTCTTCTTTAGGACGATGCAGCTCTAGGTCGTAAGTTTTTCCAATAACTCCATAGTAAGTTCTGTTACACTCTGAAACAAACAAATAATATAATGATTAATTTGCATTTAACTGTGTGATAACATAACAGTTTAATAAGTTTGTTCCCATATTCTGACCAGAAATATCAGAATTAACAAATTTCATTAAATTATTATTTGTTTTTTGTTAGGGTCTTCTCCTATTACACCATCTCATGTGTGTTTTGATATTTTCCTCCTCCTCTCTGTACCTTAGATTCTCACATTTGTTTGGTGGACTCTCATTATTCATTCTTTGAAATTGCCCCCACCAACCAGTATTGGCTCTATTTCCAGGTCTTCCATTTGTCTCTTGTTTAAATACCGTAAAATAAAAACTTCTTTGGTCGTTTTGGGTAAATTTTGGCAGGGGCTAAACTCGAGCTGGTATCATAGGCGTCCCCTTTTAACTTCTAATGGGTTTTAATTTATTTGTAGAAATTTCCATTCACCATGGGCGTTGATAAAATTTTTGAATAAGGTTAATTTTTAAAAAAGTTCCATGGGCGTACAATTGAATTTTCATAAGGAATGAAGTAGGTAATTTGCAAAAATTTAATTGATTAATTGATTTGTGAAATTTTCCCTCTTCCATAGGGGTACGATACATTTTTAATGGGGGTTGATTTGTAACAACTTCCATATACCATCGTCGTACAGCAAATTTTTTGTAATACATCGAAAATAATTCTCCACTTTTTAGTTTGATATATTTGCTATGATGGCTTGTTTTTTTAATTTTTTAAACTATCATTCATTTTTGTTATGTTATTTATTTTTCAATCCCCATCATCTAACATCTGCTGAAACATTTTTCGAAACTGGAAAAGTTTTAATTAAATACAGCTCATTCCAACATTTCGTTATAAGTCTAGACAACATAAAAAATATGTTTCCAACTCTCCACTATAAACGAATGTAACATAATATAATATAAAAACCAGCCTGCTCTAAAAAAATATACGATGGAATGAAAAAAAATGGAACTAAATCAAACGAAAAGAAATACACGTCGAGACAATAAAAATTTCCATACAGGTCAACCGGTCCATTAAAACCCGACCTTATAAATTCATCCTTTCCAATTTAAACTTTAACGAAACTGCTCCTGTGCACGCAGTTTTCATAAATTGCTTGTCAGACCAATTTTCCAGAAGTATTTGCCTACAAACATTGCCCTTGGCACGGCTTTGCGTTATCATAACATGATTTGTTGCCAAATTTAACGGTTTTTGTAAAATTTACTGGCAGCAATCCCAAAAAGGGATAAGTTTCCTTTTAGAAACGTAGACGGAATCCAATAACAGCAGAGGGATTCTTAAAAACCTCCAGTTTATTTTTTTTCAAAATCTAATAAAAATAGACGGTGCTACATATAGAAAGAAAAAAATATTTTTGTTTTAAATAGGAAGACTACACCAACTGGGTTGAGAGATATATATAATGTTTCTTAAATACGACAAATTAATTGTGGAGGGAGAGGTGTTTGACAGTCACAGTTTTGAACAAGAGGATGAAGGGGAGAAAGAAGAGGTAAAAGAACATTAACTGATAGATCACCAGAAACAGGAACCGAAGGAGAACAAACAAAGAAATTATTTAGAACGAGGCAAAAAAACTACTAGAAGAAGGAAGGGAAGTAAACGGAAACGAAGACAGCAATGAACAGAAAAAAAGGAATGGAAACCAAAGTAGGCTTAAGATTAGTAATAATAATAAATATAGACTAGTTATAGTATTAGTAATAGTAAGATCTTAAGTGGGATTGATAGGAAAAATATTCATAATATTAGAGACGAGAGTAAAGATAATGGGGATATAATAACTAATAAAAATAAAAAAAATTAAAAAATGAGGAAAATAATAAAAATACCAAACAAAAAACAAAAAATATAGACTTTACAAAAACAAACCGAATTAAACGGAACCTCGAAAAACTTAGCAATGAAAACATAAGAAGCGAATACGAGAAGCATGTGGAAAATATGTTAATGGAATGTGAAGAAACGGAGAATGTGGAATTAGAATGGTATAATATCAGAAAATGTTTACTGAGCTCAGCGGAAAGTCAATTGGGAAGAGAAAAAAACGGAATAAACAAGCAATGGTATGATGAAAAGTGCCGAGAAATTGTAAAAGCAAAAGGAAATGCTAGAATAAAATGGATAAGTACAAACAGCTCAGAAGATAAAGAGGAATATGAGAGAATAAGGAAAAATTGATAAGAAAAGCCAAAAGAGAATGGATGGATGACAGAATAAGAAAAATAGAAAATGAAAAAACTAACAAAAAAACCAAAGCCTATTATAAAAAAATAAATGAACAAAATAAGACATATAAAGGTAAAATTAAAGGAATAAGAAATAAAAACGGCGAGGTGATACAAGAAGAAGCTCAGTATAAGCAAATCTGGAAAGAGTATTTCGAGGAACCGCTAACTGAGGGTAGTCTCAGATAATACAACAGAAGAAGAAAGCGAAGAGGAAAAAGAAGAAAATGTAACACAGGAACCAACAAAAAATTAGGTAATAGAAGTTATTAAAACAAGTAAGAATGGGAAAGCACCGGGCAAAGACGAAATAAACATGGAATTGATTAAGTATGGAGGGGAGGAGCTGTACGAGAGATTATACCGGCTAATAAAGAAAATATGGAGAGAAGAGAGAATGCCCGAAGAATGGGAAGTTGGGCAAATTGTCACAATACACAACAAAGGGGATCAGCAGAAGTGCAAAAACTATAGGGGTATAAATCTCTTAAATGTAGCATACAAAATAATGTCAGCAATAATTCAAAGTCGCCTAGATGGAAAAGCGAAAGCCATAATAGGTCAATACCAATACGGTTTCACACAAGGAAAGTCAACAATTGACGCTATTCACACTATCAAGCAGATAGTGGAAAAGGCCCATGATTACAAAATGGAAATAGAAATGCAATTTATAGATTTTCAACAAGCATTTGATTCAGTAAGACGAAGTAAACTGATGAGAGGACTGAAAGAATAGGGGATAGACAGTAAGTTAAGAAGATTAATTGCAATGACTATGAAGGAGTCAAAAGTGAAGATACTTACAAGTAAAGGAGAAACGGAGTCACGATCAGCAGTAATGGGGAACGAAGATCAGAAATAGACGAAAAAATAATGGTAGCTAATAGGGTATACTATGCAAATAAGAAACTACTAAAAAGCAAACTATTAACAAGATACACTAAATTTAACATTTACAACACAATAATGAGACCTGTGATAATGTATGGAGCAGAAACGATGACAATGACAAAAAGAGATGAAGAGGTTTTGAGGATAGTAGAACGGAAAATAATGGGAACAATTCTAGGGCCAATAAAAGTTGACGACTATGAATACAGGCAACGTATGAATCATGAAATACTGAGAGAAATGAACGGGGAAGATATAGTAAAGAGAATAAAGAGGCAAAGAATACAATGGCATGGACATGTATGGAGAGAAGGAGAGCGCGCAATCGCTTGCTCAATGTTACAGTGGGAGCAGGTGGAAGGAGAAGGCAAGGAAGACCCAGATCTAAGTGGCTGAAGGAAGTAGAGGAGGACTTGAGAAGGATAGGAATTGTTACATGGAAGGAGAAAACGAGGGATAGGATTCTATTGAAAACAATAAGCGAGAAAATAATGGAATGATGGGGATTGATCCACCCCAGAAAGCGGATCTAGAAAGCATTTATGCGGCGCAACCCCACAGGGGGTGTCTAGCCGACTTATTTCTTTGTTCTCAAAATGTATCTCTTATTTTTTGGTATGTTTTTATTATCCATTCCTGCGCAGTGTGAGCATTTCCATTATGCTGCACGCTTCAAGGTATGCATTTGTCTTGTGATGTTTGCCCAGTAATATTTATATTGCTCTCTGATCCAGTTCTTCACAGATCCTCGTACTACGGTTTTGGTATATCTGGTTCAGGTTGTATATCCTTTTCGTCGGTTTTTTCATTGCTCTCGATACCCTGGTGACTTGGTACTTAGGTCTACTTGAAGTTATTCCGTTTGGCTAGCGTCTTCAGTTCTTTGATGCGATCCCATACTGGTTTTGGAAAAATATGTATAAATGGAATGTATTGCAGGACCCTCTTCCAAAGGACAAGAAATCAGTATAAGTAATTAGTAATGTTACAGGTGAAACAAGAATAAAATTAAATTCATGTTTCACTTTAAAAAGATGAGACTTTCTAGTGTTAAAACAGAAAATTAAAAATTTAAACAACAATCAATGTATTTAATGTTTCTACTCTAATCTATTTCGTTTCCAGACGTTCTTCATTATTTCTCAAAAGGAACTATTAATCATTAACATGATATTTCATTTGAGACGAAATGTAAAGTGAAATCCTTAGTTTATCAAAGATAATATTTCATCTATTGTAGACAGAAACTGTTATAATTTCAGTCACCGAATGGTATAGACGCTTCACCCTCACAACGGCATTCATTTTAAGCGCAATAATGTGCCAAATCTCTTGAAAAATTGTGTGTAGTGAATACAATGAGAAAAAAAGATTTTTGCGTCATATCAAAGAAAGAAACGGCTGCACTAAGCGTGAAGATTGCAATTGGTTTTGAATATTGATACAGTTGACGAATTAATACGATTGATTTATCAAATCATATTGCATTGTGAAAAGTACTGGCTGTAGTTCACAGATGGCGTCAGATAATGTAGAGGAAAGGGACCTAATATGTGATAGCAGCCTATTATGAGATACCGTATTTTCTCTCAGTGAGATAAAAATGCCATGATAAGGGCTGTTGAAGCAGTAAGGAACAAGGAGATGGGGTACCTGATGGCCTCTAAAACGTTCAATGTTCCGAAAGGTAAGCCTAGCTTTTTTAGTTATTGTTTAATTTTTGTATCAACATTTTTAATTTTCAGGAACCATTGAACAGAAGTGCAGAGGACCTCGTAAAAATATCTTTGGGTAGGAAACAAGCTTTACCTGAGGTTTTGGAGAAGCAGTTAGCAGACTATTGCATTGAAATGGAAAAAAAGTATTACGGTCTTCGGAGGAGATATGTCAAATATATGGCGTTTCAGTTAGCAATCAGAAATGGCTTAAAGCATCCTTTTAGAACAGGAAAGGAATCTGCAGGTGAAAAATGGCTCAGGGGGTTTTTAACCAGGCACCCGCAGTTGTCTGCACGTTCACCACAGGCAATATCTGCTGCGAGAGTTAAAGGGTTTAAACGTTGCGCAGTTTTTTGACATGTTTGAAAAGGAGATGTAAAAAATTAATTTTTCTCCACATAGATTATTTAATGTTGACGAAACAGGCATTTCGGTTGTATTAGTCATGAATAAATGAAGCATGGCTGGCAATGCCTCAAAATGAAAAAAGATATGCTCCATATTAACACACACGCCACCTTTAGTACGGGTAGAAACGATGATTACTCGATATTGTTCTGGTGGTACATGGTTATGTGGCATACATTTTTGGTAACGGTTGATCTTGTAATCAAACTTTTGGAACTCATAATCAAATTTCCAGTTTTCTTTATGATTTGACAAATTCTCTTCAGCATCGCATACACTACATGTGACATAACACCTTTATTCGCTAAACGGATTAGTAGTAAGTGTGACATGGCACTTTCATTATCAATTCTGGAAAATTCCAGTACCTTCCGCGCTCGTCCTATGCACAAACAAAGCGTCTACTCGAGAATGTTCTCGAAAGCGCATTCACCAAAATTTATAATCGAGAGACAGGACCGGCTTTGAGTTGGTGACCTCGCAACAATATATATCAGGGGTTTCCTAAAATAGCACTAATTTTTAATAAAATGTGACACGTCACCTTTATGTCTTCAATTGTCAAACGTCAGCAATTATAGTAGATTGTTAATTTATATATTTTCAACTTACTTGTACAATACCTCGGCTCATCAGACCCATCTCCACAGTCATTCTTATTATTGCAGTACCGATTTTGAGGAATACATCGACCATTAGAGCACCTAAACTCGTAAATTTTACACCTTTCCGTTGGGGGAGGCGTTCCTGTAGAGCCTCTTTGAGAACTTTGTGCCGTAACCAATCCTGATAACGTTATATAGACGACGGTTAATATTGAGATTGTGATCCAAACAGTAGCTGACATTATCCGCCGAAGTTCTGAAACGAAAAGATATATTTTTATAATCCCTGTGGTTTGTCATCGAAAAAAATGATTTAGTGCTTTTAAAATAGCTTGATTGATTTAGTTATGGAGACATTTTTGAGTAACAAAATTTTCAATTGTGAGCTTAAAATACACCGATATTCTCGAACTCGCTTATCAAAGGAATATCTCGTTAATCCTGATGGCAATCCTTGGTTTTGCTTAATTTCCATTCACCTCTTAACAAAATTGAATCATCCCTTTTACTAAAATAATTATTTACAAATTATTTTGTCACTTGAACCGCTTAAAGGAATTTAATTGAATTCGTTCCCAAGAAAGTTTTGGAAAGTCCTCAAGTTGAATTCAATGCTGTCAATTTGTACCTGTTTGGAGTAACCTGTTAATCTTCAAAAAGGGCTTGTTTATTGTTTACAGTTAAAAGTTATTATTATTATTTATAAGTAATGTAAAAGTTATATAATGCCTTCTGGCATGGTGCAAAGAAAAGTTTTTCACTCAGCTGAATAGGAAATGAGTTAAATAGAACGTCAAGTTTTGAAAATTACCACAGACCAAATTTGTTAGAATCGTTAGAAATTAAACATTATACTCTTGTAAATGAACATATACAGTGTATCCAGTTTTTTTATAGGGATTGTATTAGTAAAATCTGAACAATAAGAGGGTTGTCTTTCATATTTTGCATATAGAGCTAGAAAAAACCATTAGATAACTTTTAAACTCTATTGTTTTTTAAAGTATTCTCCACGAAGAGAATAATTGCTTTCTGCTCTTCCGCCAACAAGCGACAAACTAATTTTTTTACAGATAATTCTTTATGAAATTTTTTTTGAATTGTGGTCTTTGAAATGCCCAATAATGCTCCAATTTCAGTGACATGTCGACCTTATTGGATTACCTTACGTTCAGCATCGACGTTTTCCTCTAATATTTCATTGCATATAAATGCCAAATAATTTTTTAAATGGCATATAAATAAAAAACTAAATGCTATTGAATGTAATTAAATAAAGAACACTATACTTATACGGGAAGAATTGATTTTAAATATCAAATAAAACATAAAATATGTCACGTTTTTCCCATTTTCTATTTTGATATTAACTTTTTTCTACGCATATGTCCGTAAACGTCAAAAATCGCACTGTTGACATTCCTTGTAAGTGACATTTAACAATAACATGCTCGTCATGAGATCTCATAACATACACGTGCGTTTGGATAAGAAAACTTAAATTTCTTTGTTTAATCAAATTGCAATCAAATTTTTATCTACTTACTACTTTATTTGGTTTTTTTACATAAATTTAGTCAATTGGAAAACAAAAAAGCTTTTAGCATTAGTTAAATACATTTTAGATTAAAAAAGTAATGCCCCTAAATGTCGGCAACACATTATACAATTTTTCAAAAATAAGTCGCGTTTTCTTAGGATGATATGGAAATAAACGTCATGTCATTTATGCTGTCAATGTTTGTAACAAAATAGTATCTTCTGCAGTGGCAGAAGGCTATGTGGATCACTCTCACAAAAATATAAATGAGAAAACGCTTTACGAATATCGGAAGCGATTATCAATCTTCATCTTCTGATGTACCGTACAATTTATTATAGATAACCGTTCATCACCGTTAAGTAATTAGGCACCAACGACTTACAATAATTGTTCAATTATTATAAACAACTATTATAATAAAGTTTAAATAGTTGCGATTTCCTTTATTTCATAGAAGAAAATAGATGGGCGTAGAAAAAGTATAGTACGTTACAGGTTACTTACAACTCTTGTTTCGTAATATACTATAAACAATAAAATTAGATCTATTATTTTCAGATTATAAAATATACAACATTTGTTTATTCGAACAAAATATTAAATATTCTAAATTTCATAATGCCTCAATCAACTTTGTACAAATCCATCTGTCATTTATTTTCACACATGCTGCAGTTCCAGCAAAAGTTCATCCTCGTGAAAATAGGTCGTTAATTTCCGTTTGTAACCACTCTGAGAGAATTAGATTAAATAGTAACTTTGGTTACAGCTGCAAATGTGATATGTATGAAACGCTTACGATATTTTTCTTTCTGCACATCAACAAACTCATGGGATGCTATTCATATTTTGAGAACAGGGTCGTTATTCTTGACAGAAACACAACGTCAAAAATTACTTCTGAATGCATCAACCCTCTTCAGGCACCGAAAAACTTCAAGTTTGATAATAATAAAATTTCTTAACACCAAATCGGAGCTGTAGAATGGATGACTCATTAATTTGACATTTCCCAACGACGTTTATTTAAAAATAGTATAGAAGAACACGGTAAATAATGTTCCTTCGTTGCTTGTAAAGCTGCAAAGCAGCAGACGATCTTTTGCTTTGAAGTGCATCGACGGAAAACAATTTTGATTTGATTTATTTCGTCTTGGAAGACCCATACAGTAAGTTAATAATATAGTTATAAGTGTAAATCCGAGTCTTAATACCTGTATAGAATTCTCTATCATTCTCTTGTTGAAAGTCATATTAGATATGCTGTAGTTGCCTTGGGTGCAGCATCAAAATGTCACTTACAATCTCTAGAGGTTACCCAAAGAAGGAATCAAAAGTGCTCATCAAAAAGAAAAATAATAAGTTGGTTGAGCAAATAATGGAAAAAATGGAGATTGAAAATGCAAAACTATATCAATACATTAGGAAACACAACAGAAAACCTAACATGATAAATATAGACAAAAAAGAATGGGAGCAGTATTTCATAAATACACTAACAAGATGAGAGGAGATAAGTGAAGAAAATGAGGAAGATGAGGAAGGTGGGGAAGATGAGGAAGATGAGGAAGATGAGGAAGATGAGGAAGATGAGGAAGATGAGGAAGATGAGGAAGACGAGGAAGATGAGGTAGATGAGGAAGATGAGGAAGATGAGGAAGATGAGGAAGATGAGGAAGATGAGGAAGATGAGGAAGATGGGGAAGATGAGGAAGATGAGGAAGATGAGGAAGATGAGGAAGATGAGGAAGATGAGGAAGATGGGGAAGATGAGGAAGATGAGGAAGATGAGGAAGATGAGGAAGACGAGCTACAGCAAAATAGAGAAGAATAAACAGAAAACGAAGTTAGGAAAACAATAAATAACCTAAAACATGATGAAGCAGAGGGTCCAGTTGGCATCTTTAATGAAATTTTAGAGCAAGAAGGGGATGAAATGGGTGAGGCGATACATAAACTTATAGTTCAGATATGGGAAACCGAATTCATACCGCGAGAATGGAATGAAGGGTTAGTGACAATTTTAAAGAAGGGTGATCCAAGGATATGCTCGAGTGATACCTAAAGGAATCACACACTAGACATACAAGTATAATACCGAAGAGAATAAAAGAGCATATTGAAACTAGTATAGGGGAGTACCAATTTGGATTTCGACAGTGGAGATCACCTATCGATGCAATCCAGATCCCAAGTCAAACGGTGGAAAAATGTTATGAAAGGGACATCAAGATGCATATATTATTTAATGACTTTAAGCAAGCATTTGATAGACTAGTTCGAAAATAAATTAAAGCAGGTACCCAAAAAAATTATAAGGTTAGTGGAAATTATGATGATAAATTCCAAAATAGCGGTTCTAACGAATGAAGGTATATCGAAAGAGTTCCAAATTAAATCAGGAGTAAGGCAAGGAGAAGGGCTTTCAACAGTAATTTCCAATGTAGTAATGGACGGAATAATCAAAAAACGTAATTTACCAGGAATAGCCATCAATAAATCGGCACAAATTGTGGCATATGCAGATGATGATGAGGTCAACAGCCGAACAGTCAGGACGGAAGCCAGCTTGTGAAAAATGGGTTACTTTATTATAAAACAAGCATTAGAAATACTACTGAGAATAGAAAATAAGAATCCTAACCGATATATTCATAGTGCACTAGTTCGCCTTATAGTAACTTGAAATACAATTGGGTTGATCAATTACGAAAATGTCTAATTAACTATTAATTAAAATAAATGATATAAATCCAAATACAAAACACAAAAAACTGTCTAGTTATGTTCAGAAAAACTATGAGAAAGATCTAAACAGAATCCTAATTAGTATTCCCCATCCTCTCTATAAGCATCTGTTACAAAGAAATCTCGTTATTAACTATAACTACCTAACTAAATACTACAATCCCTTATTATTAAAAGACTCATCGCTCAGCTCAGAACAGCTAATATAGAAAACATTTCTTTAAAATCGACACAACTGTTATTTGCTCAATCTGTAACTTCTTGAAACTGGAAACTCTCGAACATATATTGAGGTCTGTCCAATGTATAAGAGCCTCAGAAATTTATTAGACCTGGAGGGCGTAGATGACCTAGACTCACTTGTGTCATCTACAGATACATATACATTGGAATGGAATGGAGGAAAATTGTTGAAATAGCAAAGAAACATGACAAACTTTAAATGCAAGCAGAGAATCAATGTGGATTTACTCTCCACAAAAACAAAAGAGTCTAAGTGTCAAATATTGGCGAATTTTTTCCGGAAGGAAATTGCATACATATATTTTCATTGCTCTTTTGAAATAATTTTCCTCAAACATACTTCTCGTTTCCGGAATTATTTTAATTTTGCTTTGAGTGCCTCTATTCCAATTTTCGTTTTATTTGTTTTTGTTCTTTTAACCGAATCAACTGAAAACTAGAAGATAAACATTTTTACTGAATTGATTTAGTGTGCTACCAAATATACAACCAGGTTTTATTTTCATCCGTTTTAACGAACATTTCCAGACAGAAGGAAAAACAAACCCGGTGAATTTTGGGGAGGTTTTAACGGGTGATTTGTATTCGTTTACCTGACTCTGCGGGAGAAAATTGGAAAAAAAACAGAGATGAAGTGAGCTGAGCTAGATAAGAAAATAATATTCTTATTTATAAACAAGGGTTTGACAACGGAAATATACAGTGTCATCCCCAAAGTATGCACCATATAGGAAAGGGTTTTTCGACAAAAAGTTATTCTTGGTAAAAGTTGGTGCATCCCCTAAAACTAAACATGTACCAACAAAATATAGTAAAAGTTCAGCGAGGAGAACATAATGCAATATCTGTATTTTATCGTCCTTGTCTGTTTAGAACTCCTCTTTGGTTCGTTCTATAAATTTCATACACGTGTGATAAAATACCTCGCATGGCACTTTAACATACTAGCTATTAATAAATCTTTCACAACTGGATATGACACTATGCCAATTAATTAAAAATTTCTTAATATATTCCCATTTAATGGAATTTTCAAACTAGGCCTTTATTAATCAATTTATCTCCAAGTACATAACTTGTAATTTTACATTGAAATCAAATGTTTATAGAGATTTCAGTTCATCCAATTTAGTTCACAAGTGCTCTTTCATTCCAAATCTTACCTGGACCACCGAAAATTATGATTCAGGGAGCATTCGATTCGAAATGACATCTGAAAAAAATATTTAACTGGAAAATTAACCATTAAGTAAAAAAATGGTTCGTTTTTTTTTGCAAATATCTCAAAAACTATTTGAGATATCGGAAATTTGAAAAAAGGTCCTTAAAGAGCAGGAAATTTCAAAAAATATCTTATTTTGGTATATTGAATTTAATTTAATCAATATTATTAGTTTTAGTTTTAGTATTTTATGTTGCCCAGCTACTAACTCCTTTCAGGTTGTGGTTCAAAAATGTTTTTGTTTATTTTTTTAATAAAATTGTCCAGAAATATTTTTTTTATGGAAATATATTGATACAATAAATATAATAAATAAATTTTCTTTTCTGTTATGTTTTTATCAAATTATTCTTACTATTTATCTCATCACTCTGTCATGTACTTTATGCATTAATAGATGTAACCTAATCTTCTCCTCTTGTTCATGTGTCATTGTTATACTTAAAGCTCGGATTATAGGCAAAATGCATTTTTTGCCTATTTTGCCTATTGTAGATGATTTTTGTATATTTTGCCTTTTTTCGTAAATTCCGCCTTTTTCTGCCTTTTTAAACTTTTATGCTACCCTACTGATGATATTATTCATATTCGGTACTTCATTTTATTACTAAACCTTTCTGTAATAATATCTTGGGCTAGTAATAAAATATTAATGGTTTGTTTGTTAATGGTCTTCTGGGAAAATGTACCTACCTATTTGCGGATTAAGAAGAGGCTTAACAAATGGGAAATCCCTAATGTTTTGACCTTTATATCAGTTGTACAGACGGTTACTGAATCAGAGTTTAATTTTGTTGCGTATACCGATAAGTAAAGAACACACATTTTAAAAAGTTTTAGACGTTTTGTGAGTTTATTTAGAAAGATGACTTCTAAGTTAAGTGCTTGGATCCGACCATATCCGGAACTATCTCTAGAAGGAGATGGAGGATTTTGTAAACCGTGTGGCAAATTTCATTTTTTCTTTCTCTCAGTCATCGCATAACTACATAGTATTAATTATTCTTATTTTTTAAAATTGTCAGATTTTAAGTACAAAAAAGTACTATATTGACCAGCATTGTGGAACTCCACTTCACAAACGGAAATTGGAAAAATTAAATTCCTCTAAGTTAGTCCAAACATCTCTGCGGGATAGTGTAAGCAGGAGGAGGACACATTTAAATTTGATTTATGTCAGATAATGATTGCATCTAATATACCTCTGTATAAAGTTAATCATCCTAGTTTTAAGTTATTTTTTAAAAAACATTTTAATAAATCCTTACCAGAGGAGAGTACGTTGAGAAAACAAACTATGGAAAAATGCTATGTTGAATGTATTTCAAAAATTAAACGAGAGTTAGATGACAATTTCTTGTATATTGTTTATTGAAATCAGTTCCGTTGGTGAATGACTTAATTAATTGTATGAAAAAAGTTTTCTTAAAGGCTCCGTTGAGGGTGCAGATGTATAAAGAAAGACTTCCCGGTGTCCCTTCGCCACCTAAACCAGTGATTACAAGGTGTTATTTTACTTTGAACACATTAATGAAATAGACTTAGTAATGTCAGAATTTGGTGATGATCTTTCCGAAGCAATTCGAGAAGCAAAAAATATTTAAAAAATCCGAAATTAAAACAGCAACTCGCATATATCAATAGCAATTATAAATTAATCGTTAGCACAATTACCTTATTAGAAAGACAAGAGATACATTTATGTGAGTCAGTTAAATTAATAGATAATTTACAGTCAAAAATTAAATCGGCACCTGGAAGTAATGGTCAATTAATTACTAAAAAAATGAAATTTGTTTTTGACAAGAATTAAGGTTTCTCCTTTTTATGTGATGTTGCCAAAGTTGTCAATGGGACATTTTCCAAAGAATTACAAATTGGACCAGATTTAATCTGTCGATGTAGAGCGTTCATTTTCTATGTACAAATTAATTTTAAGTGAAAGAAGACAGAGTTTTAAAACAGTAAATATAGAGAAGCACTTAGTTGTAGCTATTAAGGATAAAATTTTAAGTGATTACAATGTTTAATTATTAATTAACAATTGTTTAGTTATGTTGTGCAAATATATTTGTGTTAATTTAATGTTAAGTTAATTTACTTTGTATATTAAAATAAATTCTTGATAACTTATTATTAATAATCAGGGGATTAAAAGCATTTACCTATATTGCCTATATGTTGCCTATATGTTAAGATTTCTGCCTTTTTCAATAAAAATCTTTGCCTATTGCCTTCGCATTTTTCTTCAGTTTTTGTTGCCTATAAATCCGAGCTTTAGAGAGAGCAATAAATTTATTTATTTATTTATTTAATAAATATACTACATTACATGGTCTTTATATTTATATATAAAATATCTACTAAAATTTTTATATGAAGAATTATTTATTATTGTTCAATTACCGTAAAATGTGGTGAATAGAAACAACTTTGGACCTTTTCGACTTTGTATCTGAAAAACGCTGAACGCTAAAAATTAAGTGAAATCGTGAAAAGTCTGGTCGCACCTAGTAGATTAAAGTTCAGTATTGTTTTTTTAAACATATACCCTCCTTTTTTTTAAATGTGCCCTGTTTCTATTCACCTCAAGGTCGGGGTGAAAAGAAACACAGGTTACTTTTTCGCTTTATTTGCTATCTAACCACTTTTTAGGTGAATAGAAACAGTTTTTGAATTTGAAATGTTTTTGATTTGGGGAGAAAAGAAAGGCACATTAATTTTACATTGTGTTGGACATTCCAGAAGAATGAAGGTAAATAGGAACAGAGCTTGATTTTCAAAATTTCTAGTTTTTTGTTTTTAGCGTTTTTTAATGAAGGAAACACACCCAATGTAGACAAGATTTTATTTCCTTAAAAAACTATTCACAAAATCCTCAAAAAACACTTTATTTTGATAATATAATGAAACAAAAAAACTAGTTTAAATCAGTTTGGGTTACTAAAAACCTTAGCAATTCTCTTTTGGAAGGCCCCTCAATAGTATCACCTTCAACGGGGTATACTCGACCCCAAACTTGCTCATATGTGAATGTAGATATATCTGGCACGGTTGGAAACTCAAAGATGTGTCCTGAGAATTGCTTGCTTGGACGACACTTCAAAAACGTTCCTTCGAAATCAAAGTCGCTTTTATCGGTGACTTTACCGATAAAATATTTGTTTTGATTTTGCCGAAAGTCACAGGAAAAGCAACAGCTAGCCAGTCTCCTTCCTTAATGGCGTCCTTTGGAGCAAAATATACATTTTGAAATATTTTTCCCGAATAGAATACCTTTGGGATCTCATCAATGTTAACCTTGTGTGAGTTCGCCAATCTGGATCGTAGCTGAGCGTGAGGGATATGCATTTCCTCATCTGACTCATCTGAATTTTCCAAATTGTCCGTCCCTATATCATTTTGCATGTCTTCATCCATTGGCTCGTCTCCTTGTCTGGCTCTTCATTCGTGGTCTCCCCTTCAGAATGTCCATTTCTAAATTCTTGCCCCGACACACTTTTTCCTGCTTCAACTTGAATTTTCTTTCTTTTTGGCGTTGTGGCATTGCATCGGAGTATCTTAGCGATTTCAGCAGTGAAACGACAACATTCTCCACATCTTGTTGGACGGTTTCGTCATTATTTTCCTTCGGGAGAACATTTAAAACTTGTGTGCGATCCAAAGGGATTATTCCGCATTTTCGAAACCCTGACTATACATTTTTCTTCTGATTTTCTTGAAGTTCTGCCATTAAGTCTTTAACGAAGCTGGGAAACCGATTTTTGGGGACTGATGCCGCCTTTCTACCTTCAGCGGTCATCTTCCAGCGCTCTAGGACTTTTCTCCAAGCCATTTTTAGTGGTCGAAAGAAAGCTACATCGAGTGGCTGGGTGAGATGCGTAGAATTGGGTGGTAGAAATACGAATGAAATATTGTACCGTTTGCACTCATCCACAACTTCTGGAGAAAAGTGACTGGAAAGGTTATCTCCAATTAGGTTTTTTTTTTCAGACAATTTTTTTAGTTTTGGTATTGCTATGTTCTTGACCCAGTCACTAAACGAAGCTGCATCGAACCAGCCACTTTTGCTTCTATTGTATCTAGCTCCTTTTACGCCACCAGCTGTCCAAGTTTCATAAAGATGTTCTGCCTTGTAGACAATATAGGGTGGTAGGACTACTCCTAATCTCTGCCCGGGAGATTTTTTTCGAATTTTGTCACCACTTGGCCCTTACTATCCAAATAGTTTTTCACAATCATTCTCAAGTCTAGTGGGCCTAAAGGATACTCCCAGTCGGCGCATGTCAATAATGCATTGATTATGGCTTTCTCTTCAATTTCAGTTAAAACTGGTTGCCCTCCTTGCTTTTTTAAATTTGGGTTTTTGTGATGCCTGTAGAGGACTGAATAGTGAATGTCGTGCCTTCGACTTGCTTCTCTAAATGACATTCCATCGTGGATGTCATTTAATGCAACGGCCAATGATTCTTTTGAAATGTTTTATAAGTTTTGGATCTTGGATCATGTTTATATTTTCTCGGCATGGCGTTCCTAAAACAAAAACACATTTTTTTATGGGTCAATACAAACAAGGGGAGAAACACGGTGTTTCTATTCACCCTGATTTTACAAAAATTTGAGGTTAAAATAGAAAAAACTTATGTACTATAGAAAATACAGCTGTTTTTTGTCGTTTTTATATTCCAAAATTTACAAGATATATATGTATGTATAATGAGAGTGAATTTAAATAAAATAACATGTTTTTTCTTACCTTTCCAGGCAAAGTTTTTCCGACTATCAGAAACGCGGGTTTTGTAGGTTACAATTATGCCACCTGTGCCGCAGTGTTGCCAACATTTCAAATTTTTTATTTTAAAGATTTATGTTGGCAACCCTTTAAACAACTAGGTTTACATGGTCACAACTTGATAAAACCGTATTTGAATTTACTAGGAAATAAAAAAAGGAAATACCAGTTTGTGTTTCTATTCGCCCCGCAGTTTCTATTCACCCCATTTTACGCTATTTTTATTATTATTTTCCCCCCCACAATAGTTATTATTTAAATTTTAATTTTTAAAAATAGCCAAAATATTATTAATTTCTGTGAATTTGTTCCGGAATCAAATAATTTAAGATTAATTCAAATTTCAGTTAATTAACATTTACTTCCCTCGTTCTTCTTCCTCTCTCCACAATTTTAACTCTCCATACCAATTGGTCTTATTTTTTTTTATTTTCATGAAAATATTTAAAAGTTGAATTGGATTTCTACCATTTTATAATCTCCATATTGCTAATTTCATATTTCTACTTATAATTTTGATTTATTTCATTTGTATTTTTGTTAGAATTTATGCGTTAACAAAAATTAAATTTACAATAGAAGCTGAAAAAAAGTAATCAAATAATCTTCTTGATTTAAAAATTCAAAGAGGCAATAATATTTTCAATTCACAGAAAACCAACACATACTGATGTCACATAAATTATCAGCATATAATTCAATGATACCTACATAGAGCACTTTCAGTTCCTATGAACAATACAATTAAACAAATAGTCACGATTATCCATTGCATGTAATAAATAAATTAATTAATAAAAAAGAGAAAAAAGTGCTATTACAACTAATATATCCTGAAAAAACTAAAGAAATACAAAATTACTGATCCATCACATATGCTGGTAATATTTCTAATAATATTTCAGAGATAATATATTTAGCAACAAATACAACAATTTCTTTTAAAACAAAAAGCAATGTAAGTGAAAAATTGTTAAATCTAAAAACAAAAATATATGACCTTTTGAATCGAATGCGCCCTAAATCATAATTTTCGGAGGTCCAGGTCAAGTTTGGAATAAAATGGCTCTTGTGGACCAGACTATTAATTCAATCAATTAAATCATAGTAAATTGCCATCTCCAACATTTCGCCGTTAAGATACTAAACCATCGAATTACTTAAAATCTCCTGATCCTCCATCTTTATACCAGCAATTTTATTAACTATAAATTAATTGCTTGGAGACAGCCTTTTCAACCCGCATTATTAACTAAACACGATGTTCAGTCTCTGTTTTCTTATTTAGAAGCTTTTAGTGTTCGCACAGCTTTCTAATTGATAGAAAAGTGAATTAAATATGAGCCTGTTGAACATGTAAGTCCCAGAAGCAACATTAATAATAAACGAATCGCTGGATGAAGGTGCAGACAGATTTGATTAACTACCTGCTAAGTTGTTTCACTAGATTGATTTTCTATTAAAATAAATATTTAAAATGCGGTATTTTTTGCATTGCACTGTAAATTATATGTAAGGCTTACGGTAAACCAACACATGCGTATGAGTAATACGGTGCATTCAACAATGGTCGAGATGTGGTTGAAGATTTGCCTCATTCTGACCGGCAATCAACGTCTTCAATTGACCTTAACATTGCTAAAATAAAGAAAATGGTGAATTAAACTCTGTTTAAATGGTGAAGAGGGTGTTGTTTGATTTAAAAAACTGTTGATGACGGTTATTCACCCTGTATGACAGATTATTCTCTTAAAAGATCGCAAATTTAAATAAAAAATTGGTCTGCTTCGAGAATTTTCATCTTACTTTCACTTAGCCAATGATGAATATATTCATACTTCATGGGACGCACTGTATACCATCCGAAGTTTATTGTCCACATTTATTAGATACTTAATATGAAAATACTGACGGAATGTTTTTGCTTGACCTATTTCTTCTTGTAAAAAAAGGACGGAAACATTTCCCCAAGCAATTTTGTTGCAGCTTCTCTGGCAATGGAAAATAAATTTCTTTGACCCTTTTGCGAACAGTTCGTGAAATTGTGAACCGAAAAACTCCACAAATACACACAATCGACTCATGCGTCTTTGTACCCTCGGTTGGTAAAGGTTATTTGTTGCCCTTAAGGTTCTTCAAAAAGGCGTTTGGAAGCTGCTTTCATACTTCATACTGTGTATTAATGAAGTTCGTAGACATACAAAAAAATTGTTTTCAAATCAGAGGCGTAACAAGATATTTTCACAAATTGAATTGAAAATTTAGTGGAATCAAAAAATGACATTTGTATAAAGTTACTTAAATAATTTTCACTAGTACGCCCTTGTTTTATATTCAAATTTTGTGGAGTGACACGTCAAAACAGAGACAATGAGTGATGAGTTTACATCTCCCAAAAACCCCAAGCGGTCCAGACCGACATCCCAGAGTTTAATGAGGGCACCTGATAAGCATGAAAAAGTGTTTTTTTTTATAACTATAGGTCGTTCAAGTTTTCCAGACGTGGATGAAGGTGGAGGTTGCAAAAAGACGAGTAATAAAAAATGAAAATTAAGGAGACAAAAGATAACGATGGAAAAACTGTCTTTTCTAAGTGGTTGTTATGATATTTTAAATCAAATTTCTCTCACGACGAGACTGGGGTTATGAAATTTTATATTTTAAATTGCAAAGAATTTAATTTAAACAATGGATCCTTTAAAAAAACTGGAGTCTTCTTACTTTGAAGATATTTTTAGTATACATGATATGAATCAAATTTTTAAATTACGATCTTGGAAAATCAAGATCGACACAAAATTATATTAGTAAAAGCTGCAAAGAAATAGTAAATTCCGTACCTATTCCATACTTTTTTAAATATTAATTTAATTAGATTTAATATGAACCTAAAAGTAGGTACAGGGTGTGTAATGATGAATATCTAAATATCTTTAATCTTTTCTTCATAATGATGTCCATATATGTACCTACATTGAATAAAGTTGGGCTTAGACCTCCTCCTTGTCTCAATCCTATCCTAGTTCTAAATCCTTCCGAATTCTAGATGTTACGTGTTATAAAATTCTTGTTTATCTTATATATGTCTTGGAAAACTTTTATTATTTTACCGTGTATACCTTGATCTTTCAACCCCTCCCATACTTTATTTCTAGGTACTGTAATGTTTTTGTTATTTATTTAAATTAGTGATGAGCAAAATTGGTCTTGGTCTTGCAGTCTCAGTATTGGTCTTGCGAAAAAGCAGGACCAAGACCAAGATTGTCATTAGACTAGCAAGACCAAGACTGAATGAACAAGAACAGGACCAATACCAAGACCGAATACGCAAGACCAAATACACAAGACTGAACTAAACATTCTCACTTCAGAGCCTATCGTCCCCTTTCTACGAAAACCTCGTTACTACATTTGCTAGAACAAAATAGTTCCTTTTCGCTCCGGAAACGTTCCATAATCAATCCGCAATTTTCCCGGAACTACCCACCTCTAGAATACATAAGAAAACAAAAGTGTTGTTTGATCTTTTTTAACATTTTAATAAAATAAAGTATTTTGTTAGTTAACAATAAATTGTAAATTATTTTAAATGTATAATTATAACTATCTTTAAGAAAAAAAAATAAGACAGATAAAATGACCCAGACCAAGACTGGATACGCAAGACCAAGACTAAATATGCAAGACCAAGACCAAGGCCGGACATATTTGAGCAAGACCAAGACCAAGACTGGATCAGCAAGACCAAGACCAAGAATTTATATAGACACTCTACTTAATGTCTACTAATTTATTTACACTCGGAATAATAGTTCTAATTTATTTTCACCACTTGAATATTACACTATTTATCTTCACTGTCCGATTACTAAGAACTTCTGTAAACTGTCTGTGAACTAACTCTGTCTTCGTTTCACTAATTTTTAACTAACTGTTAACTCACTCAAAAACCCGCGTATATATAGTCTTTATCAACTCTCGAAAATTATTGAACTTCTACGCTCGTCCTATGCGTAAACAAAGCGACTTTTCGAGAACATTCTCGAAACTCGAAAGGGGTCCATTCGCCAAAATTTGCTTTGAGTTGGAGACCTCGGAACAGTACTGTATCAGATGCCTTCTAAAGATCTATAAAAGCTAGATATGTATTTTCATCCTCCAGTTGTCTTTTCTCCACTATCTGTTTTATCGTGAATATGTGACCTTCCTGGTCTAAATAGGCTTTGTGCTTTGTACTCCTTCTCGTATATAGGTGTAATTAATGCTATTCCCCATTTTTCGTTTTCCTTGCTTTATATAATATTTTTAATAATATTTCTAATCCTGTGATTCCTATGTTGATTCCTATGTTCTTAACTATTTCGGCTGTAATTTTATCATTCCCAGGTGTTTTTCCATTCTTTAGGGCTTTAACTGTACTTTGTGACTCTTCTATTTCTTCATCTCCATCCTGATTTTCGGTTTTTGCTTCTTCAGTGTTGTATTCAGTTGTTTGTGCGGGTTGGTCTAGCACCTCTTAAAAATATTCTTTCTATCTTTCCATGATTTTTATTTCATTTATGAGTATTTCTCCGTTTTTGCTTTTTATGTTTGGTTCTTTTGTCTGTGAAGTTTTCTTCTATTTTCAAAAATAACTGATAGGAGTAAGAGGGAACTCCAAATCTTTTTATTTGTGTTACTGATTTTAACTTTTTTCTGTATTTTATGAATCCTGGAGCGCTCTTGGTGACTGTTGCCCACCTTGTATTGAGCTAACATGACGGATTTCGATAAATTGCAGGCTTTGCTATAATTGGTATTAAAAAACTTCCTTCATTACCTGCCAAATCCTCTTCGATCCTCTGGGAATAAATCCGGTTTAATTACCTGCATCGTCGCTTTATTCCAACTTTTCTGTTTTACCAACTTTTTATCTACAATACAAAGATGAGGATAAGTTAGAACAGTTTCCAGAAATGGGTGGATACTCGAGAGCAAGAATTGTGAACGATTATTTAACAAAGTATAATTCTAAAAGTTGGTGACAAGAAAAATGCGTAAACTTTCACTTCCGTTATATTCGAACCGTAAGAAAATGAAAGTTTTTTTATATCTGAGAATATAAACTTCCAGAAACTAATTCTATTGGAAGTTTTTTTTATATTTTTGATTTATCGAACATTTTTGGGAGTTTTAAAAAATTATAATAATCACATATCCAAAAATTTTGTGGGGTAATACATTTTTTTTAGATCCAAATGAAATATTGATAACATAAGTGAGAATTTAGTTATAAGAAGTAAAAAAATCACAAAGATCGTAATAAGTGAAAAGCGGTGGAATAGATTATTCTGTAATGAAAATTCGATGCGAGTGGAAAGTTACGAGCGCGAGCCGAAGGCGAGCGTGAGGAACCACGAGCATCACGAATTTTCATTCTAACCGAGTAGCAGACTATACTTTCTCCACGATCGAAGATTTTAAATATATATTTTTAAATAGAAACGAACAAGAGATAATTTATATTACTGAACTCGATCACAATTATTATATTAGGTAAACACTCAATAATTCAAGAAACATTCTTCTTTGTATTAATTGTTATATTTGTACAATTCCCGAAATGAAAAACTGGTGCATTATTGCAGGAATTTTCAACAATTGTGAGGTTAGGTTAGGTTAGGACACTTTCTCATGTTTTGAAACTACGATGACAATCAACTGCGTCAAGGCTGATGCTATTATTGCTAACCAGTGTGAGAATATTATTCTATCACTAGAGAGAGAATGTAAATACATTTAAATTGCATGGGGGCAGAGGTGTTGCAGAATATATCTTCAATCTCAAGAGAGAGAATTCCAGCATTCTGCAATCAAATTTGATTTCAGAATTGGCAAATTCTGTGATGATCGTGGAGAAATATGATACCTAAAGGATGCTTTGATGTGATTGTGATGAAACAACTAATGGAGGTGTTAGCTCACAAGCTTTTTAATATTTGGTGGCAATATCTCGAATTAAAACCGCTTCATGGTATGTGATGAGGGATCATTGCTATTTTTAGTGCGATTTTTATTTTTACACACAACAGGATAATACTGAGGTAGCAGACTGTTGGTGGTAACAGTATTCTGGAAATGACCTGCCTTATACCGTCCTAAGTAAATTGCACCTCAAGCAATCGGCGACTAACATCCACTTGGCAGTCTGTGTCCAGTGACGCTTTCATCCTCACGAAACCTTTATGTAAAATGTATAATTTAAACAGGACTGCAATCTGACTACCACGTCTCAGATTTTTCGAAACTCGGTGGTGATGCAGCCGTTGAGCGTCCTGTGGAGTACCTGAATAGAATGGAATAGTACACTCGGACGTACCGTATCAGTTTGTCGTTAGTACTTAGCCAATGGAGTGTATCAGCCATGTCGTTTACTCAATAATAATCCGCTTTGTATCACAATGTCGTCGGTTGCTCATCTGCACTGCACCAAGTAACTTGCGCGGTGGACCTGGATGCGTACACATGTCGTCCATCTTCACCGAGCCTTAGGAAAGAACGGAATGACGGTCGACCGCGCCACGAAGCCTTATTTTCCCAACCGGCACCCCCCACTATTTAGAATTTCTGTCAATTTCCACAAAGTCATAACCTTATTTTTTCTTGGTTAAAACAGAACTCGAGAAGGGCAAGGAAGCTATACAGTGTTGAAAAAAGGCTTTTTGGGGGGTGTCGGTTGGGAAAATAAGGTTTCGTGTACGCTCCATGTCGCCTCTGTGTACGATAGACGATTTAGTTACATAGAAAAGACGTGAGAACGACATACGTCAGTGCCATATCCTCGCCCCACTTCCGTTCTATGAAAATTACGGCTAAAAAACGTCTTCTGACACAATTTTCAAAACAAATCATATGAAAACGTCAATTATATATCGACAAATGAATACAACCGAAAATTTCTGGTGAGCTACATAAAAGAATCGAGTTTTCTTTTGAGCCTTATGAATGGATGAAATTACGTTTAAATTCCGAGGAAATAATGCCGCAGTTCACTGATAAATTGATTCTGGTTTAACTAACTTTCATAAATCTCCTGATTTGATATAACATATATTTTATTGTCAAAAATAACGATTTTGCAACAATGCAAAAACAACTCACGTTGATAATGATAATGTAAGGCGAATAAGGACCTCATCCACATTTTCAGGCACTTAGAATTTTCACTTGAATTTTCACTTTTATAGTGTATTACCACTCTTTGGTTAGCTCATTGCTAAGCACAATATTTCAGGCTATGCAGAAAATTTGCCGGTATAGGGAAGAGAATAAGAAGGATTAAAGAGGTGTCTGTAAATTGGAGACATGGAAACAGTAAAGGGGACTTGTGCCCCAAGGTTACAATAGTTAAAACATGCATTAGACCGTAAGTGACCCCGAAAATTATCTCAGGATGAGAAAGGAAGGTAAACTAAAACATATCCGAATGTCGAAGATAATAGAATTAATACTATTATAACTCATTACAAAGTTTTGAAAAATATTTCAACTAAGAAGGAAGAACTACTTCTCGAGCTATATGGCCCGGACAGACATTTAATTACACTTCTAAGCTAAACAGGGTTGGTATATCTGTAAGATATAACCAACCATTCTGGTTTGTAAACAAAATCACTTGTAGACCGGTTTCGGCGTATTGATTCTATTATCTTCGATCTATTGGTAACACGCTTTACTAAAATATGATAATTTTACAGGAAACTGTAAATAACTACAAAACCGAGATGGTTTTTTGTCAATATAGAATTTTGGTTTGTAGTTAGATGTGGGAATGTAGCTGTTATCACTGTTTAACATTTCCTTTACTTTCAGCGTTGTCTCCAGTCCAGGATTATGCTCTCAGAGTTCTTGGTCTGAGGATATCTATCTTGTACTGATGATGCGCAAATACGCCGAAACCGGTCTACAACTGATGTTGTCCCTTCTAATTGCAAACCAGAATGGTTGGTTATATCTTGCAGATATACCAACCCCGTTTAGATTAGAAGTGTAATTCAATGTCTGTCGGGACATAAAGCCCGAAAAGTAGTTGTTCCTCTTAGTTGAACGGACATTGTTTTTTGAAAAATATTTTTCAAAACATTAATCAATCAATCAAAGTATTAATTCCATTATCTTCGATCTATTGGTAACAGGCTTTACTAAAATATAACAATTTTACAGGAAACTGTAATTAAGTAAATATCCGTATGTAGACAGGAAAGGAGAAATGCGAAAAGAAGGCTGGTGATTGATAATTTGTGAACCATAATAAAACATCAATTAAAATCGAAACTGTTTGAACGGGTTTCGTGATAATTTTCTCTGCTATAAACACACAATCACAATGTGAAGATTGCGTAATAATTAACTCGGATAACAATTTTAAATTTACAATAACTCGATCTAGTTTCCTGTTTCGAAATTTTCAGACTTTTCGTATCAAAACTTGATTGGACTATCGATGTGTTTGATAAACAAAAACGCATTTTGTTCACATAATATGATATGTGCCGAATGACGTATTGTTATTCAGCGATAATATATCCAATAATTGGAAATTCGATGATGAAAGTTTTACAGAATCATTCGCGAATGTCTTTAGGGTCTATGAAAATATATTCTCTAAAGTTTTGGGTTGAATTTCTACGTTTACTGCATTATAAGAGAAACATAGAGTAGACCCAGACAATCTGGAATGAGAGTCAGGGAAAAATAAATCTAGTACGAAGAAATAGCAGTACACCCATGGTAGATGGAAATTTTTGCTAATAAACATTTTATCGCACGCCCTTGGTAAATGGCAATTAAACAAATAAGTTGACCCCTTCAAAAAATTCAATCGTACGCCAACTCATAACTTTTGTTTCTACAAAAAATCACACAACGCGGCCAAAGAAGTTTTCATTTCAATAAATCGCAATTTCAACAATTCGCAGTAAACAAATTAAAATATATATTTCTTACCTCCTAAATCCAAGTTGCGAGAATTCACCCCTGTGGTAATTAGCCTTGGTCTTTCTTTTATGAAAGGTGATTGCTTAAAAAGCCAATATACTCACTTTTTCTTTGTTTACGAGAGGAAAAAGGCAGGCTTTTTAATACCTACTAAAAAGCAGTTTCTTTTACTGTTATTGTATTAGACATTATTTTTATGATTCTCCTTGCGCATTATCAGTTTTGTAAAAGATATTAAAAACCAAGTAAATAGATCATATTTTCATCACTTACAGTGTTATTACCATCATCTCGTTCCCTCCCATATATTAATAATATTCCGCTCCGTCTCTAAAAGGATTTGGATTTCATTTTCTATTTTAATATTCTTGTATCTCTGCCGTCTTTTTAATGGAATTAAAACAGCCTTTTTGGGAAATGCAATTTGATAATGATAAAATTTTATATTAAAAAAAATAATTATAGAAAAGTTGATTAAAAAATATTTCCAATATCGTTATGGTGGAAAAATTTCTGCTCCAATTAGCACCAGATAGGTACATGGAGACTATATAAGGAGATAGGACTCCATGTTTTTCAATTTCTGGTCAAGGCAGAGGGCGCCAGTTTAAATTCAATACCTTATCTAGCCTCCATGACCAGATGTTCAACCATCCAAAAGCTATTAATTGCGTCTAGAATACTTCCCCCGTATATGCTGGGCAAATTATCCCCTGGGATATTATCTAATAAAGAGAAAAAGTATTAGTACAACATGGCGGTGACGGCATAAAACTAAGAATCTCAAGTTCTGTGGATGACGTTGACAGGTAACGCGATAACGGTGACAAGTGACGGTTACGAGGTGACGTCACCTTTACCAAAAATTTATCAACATGGCTAAAGAAGTTTTCAATTCAAAAACATATTGAGGTATTCCTAAAGGTTATTGTTGTCTTTATATATCCAATAGGTTGAAAAGTATAAGAATTAGATTGTTCCGAACACTTAAATCCCAAGTTAATGGATTGTGTAATTCATTTTTCTTGTGTTTTTTTCTACTTTTAAAATTGTGAACTTACATCGATGCTTTTCCGGAGTTACGAAATGGATTTACTCGAGTTCGAACGTTTTAGTTTTTAAAAAATCCATTCCTACATCTACCATTTTCGGGTTATCTAGATTTACAGTGAAGTTTAATTGTTTGAGGTGGACTTACCGCACTTTCTGCTCGTAAAACAGTTGAAAACCAGCAAAAGATTTAGTGTGAAATGTTTCATGTGTTCAGAATCAGTTGCGGAGGGAAAAGTAACAGAAAAATGATAGAATTGGTAAAATCGTACGAAACATGATGAAAAACAGAAAATGATTTGTACAATAGTTATTTGTGTATTTAGAGCGTAAAGTAACAGATTGCCGCTTGAGAAAGAATGTTGGCGATCTTTCGAAAGCTCGTAAAGCTCGTAAAGCTCGAAAAGCACACATAATTTTTTTTACAGTCGCCCTTTTAATAATTAAAACAGTATAGTAATATTAATCGATTTTTAGTAAATCGATTTTATAAATTACGTGTTTAAACTCATCTTCGGAAACGGCTCGTATTATTTATTGACTATTTTTCAAAATTTTGACAACTTTTGACGATTATTGACCATTTCTCATAATTTTGACAATTACTGACCATTTCTCGAAATTTTGACAATTATTGACCATTTTTCAAAATTTTAACAATTATTGACCATTTTGACTATTTTTCAATATTAGTGACCATTTTTCCAAATTTTTGATAATTTTTGACCATTTTTCAAAATGATGACAATTTTTAACCATTTTTGATAGTTTTTGACCATTTTTGACAATTTTTCAAAATTTTAAACAATTTTTAAAAATTTTAGACCATTTTTCAAAATTATTGACCATTTTTGATAATTATTGACAACTGTTGACAATTATGGACCATTTTTCCAAATTTTTGACCATTTTTGACAATTATTTACCATATTTCAAAAATTTTTGGCAATTTTTCAAAAACAATAACAATTTTTGACAATTATCGACTATTTTTCAAAATTTTGACAACTTTTAACAATAATTGTCCATTTTTGACAGTTTTTGACAATTTTTGGCCGTTTTTGACAATCATTGGCCATTTTTGACCATTTTTCAAAATTTTAACAATTATTGAAAATTTGACCATTTTGACTATTTTTCAAAATTAGTTACCATCTTTCCAAATTTTTGATAATTTTTGGCCATTTTTCAAAATGATGACAATTTCTAACCATTTTTGACAATAATTGACAATTTTTAACCCTTTTTGATAGTTTTTGACCATTTTGACAATTTTTCAAAATTTTAAACAATTTTTAAAAATTTTAGACCATTTTTCAAAATTATTGACCATTTTTCAAAATTATTGACCATTTTTGATAATTATTGACAATCGTTGACAATTATGGACCATTTTTCCAAATTTTTGACCATTTTTGACAATTATTTACCATATATCAAAAATTTTTGGCAATTTTTCAAAAACATTAACAATTTTTGACAATTATCAACTATTTTTTAAAATTTGGACAACTTTTAACAATAATTGTCCATTTTTGACAATTTTTAAAAATTATTGACCATTTTTGATAGTTTTTGACAATTATCGACCATTTTTCAAAATTTTAACAATTTTTGACAATTATTGACCAATTTTGACAATAATTGTCTATTTTTGACAGCTTTTGAAAATAATTGAGAATTTGTAACCATTTTTGATAGTTTTTGACTATTTTTCAAAATTTTAGACCATTTTTCAAAATCATTGACCATTTTTGATAATTATTGACATTTGTTGACAATTCATTTTTGACAATTTTTGAAAAGTTTTTAACAATTATCGACCATTTTTGACAATTGACTATTTTTGACAATTTTTAAAAATTTTTGACAATTATCTACCATTTTTCAAAATTTTAAAATTTTTGAAAATTTTTGACAGTTTTTGACAATTATTGACCATTTTTGACAGTTTTTGGCAAAAATTGCCCATTTTTAACAGTTTTTGACAATACTTGACAATTATTGACCAATTTTGACCATATTTTGAAAATTTTTGACAATTTTCATGTAATTTTATTTGATTTTTAATCTGATAAATTGTTAAATATTCACCAATTGAGTTAATTCGGAGGGCGTGGTTTGATTAAATAAGCGAGCGAAAAAGATTCCTTTTTTGCGCTAGTGCGTAAAGTAACAATCCTCGGCATTTGTCGACTTTACGATTTCATTTGAATATAGTAATTAGTCATTTTACGCGCGACAGTAGAAAAAAAATTTCATATCCAACATTTAGTTTTTCAATATTGTAAAGGGAATCGTGAGTCAAAAATGAAATGTAAGGTATATAGGAAAATGAAATTATTTTTATTATCTAAAATTTGAAGCAAAAGGACGAAGATAAAAACTTGAGAAAAGTAGACTGAGTTTAAGTTTGGCTCGGCTGTCCCAATGCAAAACACAGTAACTACATTATTATAATAACGGAGAAAAATCGACTTTTATAATAAGTTTTGAGCCCCAGGAAATAAATGAAGATTTTGTTCTAAAATTTTAGTGGTGTTTGAGAATAAACTATAGCGTTGTTTTTATAACGATTTCAAGAGACTCCATCAAAACAATAGTTCGGCAGCTAAAATATAGATTTTGCATGACATTTCTTCAAAAATGAATGAGATAATACTTTATCAAAACACAGTAATTGACTTTGCTGTTTTGAAATAAGAAAATTAGCTGTAAATGAATCACAGTAAATTACTTTGCCTTGTTTTGAAGTAGGAAAATTAGCTGTAGATGTTGGACTTCTCGCAACATCAAACATATTATAAACAAAACAGAAACTCGAAAACTTCAAAAAATCTTCTTAAAATTATAAAAATAACTAAGACTAAGGGGCACACGTATTCAAAAATATGTATCTAACAAATATCAAAAATTAAATCAAATGCAATCCACCTAAATATCAGAATCTATATCTGCGACTTCTTGTTCAGCACTAACCAAGTCCATAGAAGCTTCAGATTCTGGCATTGTTTCCCAAAACACTATTCTGCTGATGGGCATTAGTGGTACCAGATATTTGAGAAGTTTTGCTTTTTTGGACGCTGCAATGCCACGGGTGGGAAGAGTTTGTCGTCTAAAAGTCATAGGGTTATGCCTTTTTTGTATAAAATCCAACACCTTATATTCATCTGAAAAATCTGGTTTATATTGCATACACTGGCTTCCTTTTGTGAAACAGAAGAAAAGTCTTCAATGGATCGTCTTGCTTTCTTGCACTTCTTTTCTGATTTGGCCACATGTGAAACTCATTTAATTGTAGAACTTCTAATTTTGTTCTGGATGATTCGACGTCTTCTACCAATTCCTGGAAATCATATATGTTTCTCTTCCGTAAGAGTTTCTGCTCGATATTACCGTAGATATGGGTAAGGTCTTTGGTGAGATATCGAATCACAATTTTATTCGTACCAGTTACACAGTCACAAGTCAGGTACACAGAACCCAGTTCTTATTCTGAGCAGTACAATTATCAGCCAGGTTTGTCCAGACTGACTTGCACGTGCAGTTAGTTAACTTCTTAATTATAATGGTAACAACAAAAGCCGTAACAAAACGCAGTAACTGCCAAGTTTTTATTCTGAGCAGTAAAATTATCAGCCAGGTTTGTCCAGACTGACTTGCACGTGCAGTTAACCTCTTAATTATAATGGTGGGGATACCCCACTCTATACCGAATTCTACAAATTTCCCACTAGAAAACATAGTAACAACAAAAGTCGTAACAAAACGCATTAACTGCCAAGTTTTTATTCTGAGCAGTAAAATTATCTGCCAGGTTTGTCCAGACTGACTTGCACATGCAGTTAACTTCTTAATTATAATGGTGGGGATACCCCACTCTATACCGAATTCTACAAATTTCCCACTAGAAAACACAGTAACAACAAAAGCCGTAACAAAACGCAGTAACTGCCAAGTTTTTATTCTGAGCAGTAAAATTATCAGCCAGGTTTGTCCAGACTGACTTGCACGTGCAGTTAACTTCTTAATTATAATGGTGGGGATGCCCCAGTTGATACCGAATTCTACAAATTTCTCACTACAGTTCCCAACACAGTAACAACAAAAGCCGTAACAAAACGCAGTAACTGCCAATCAGTTACGGTGTTTTGATACAAGATTCGATAAATACTGTGTTTTGTAATGGTAAAATATGTTTCAGGAGAGAGAGAGAGTTGTATTTTCCTTATTTATTGAAAGATTTTGGTTCGTAAAATACCAAAATGTTAGTTGCTGTATTTTGTAATGGGACAGTCGAATTACAAAAGCTTAAAAACGTATCCGTCAACCAATTAATCGGTTGAAATTTGTGCTCTCCTGAACCCAACCCTGGTGGCAGAAAATGGAAAAACTCGATTGATTTGAAAAGATAATAGAAAGTTTTAAAAGGGTGTCTGGCACGTTTTATTCTTAAATTATATTAGTGTGCGCTTTGTTCTACTGACTAAGATTCAGAGTTTTGTATTGTTGAAAGAGAATTTTTACTTGTTTCAACTTTTAGCAATTGTTAAATGGGGTTAAAAATAAATGGGACACTAAATTAACAGTCAGCACAGGGTTTAAAGTTCCTGGGTTTCTGGATACGTGAGATATAAAAAATATATGCTTACATTGTTAAATTAGAAAAATAATAATATATTGCGCACTTGTTGCACACTGTATTTTTCCTACGACCACCATCCAGAAATCAAACAAACGACTGTGTTGCACACGGTACTTTTTAATGAGCACTTTTTCTAACATGACATAGCTTATGGTGGTGAAAATTAGTACAATTTCTGCATTCTTCATTTAAATAAATTACTAAAGATCATATGCCTAGCAACGAATTAGAAGTCGGACAGTTTTTCGGATTTATTGTTTAGATGCCACAGACTACAGATAAGGAGAATTACCATCTGCTGTAGGTATTTATTTTGGGTATGCCTAATGTCACTTTGGCTATGCTTTATGTCCCTTTGGCTATGCCTTATGCCACTTTTCCCACAAGTTTTGTTGCTATGAGAAATTGTTAATTTTGCGTATTATAACCTATGTTCAAAATAGTGTTTTCGATGGTGATAGTAGGAAAAAAGTTTTTTTTCTACCTCTAATACATAATCATAGTATATCAAATCAAATCAAAAAAATCATATATTTGTTCAATAATTAAGTACAACAATACAATAAGCGTAGATATATATTGTGATGATTTAAAAATTTGTAGGTCCAATTGTAGGTGAATAACCTGAAATTAAAGAAAGTTTGTTTAATAAAACAATTATTATTAGTTAATAACAGAATATCTCAACATTAATTAGTTTGAAACACCCTGTATTGAAATTATATTGGAAATAATCAAATAAAATTAATAAATGAATCGAATGAAAATAGAAATAAAGTCAAATAATAAAAACACAGAATTATCTTTATAAACCTCAATAAATAATGTTAGAATTGACACACTATTTTTACATAGTGTAAAAATGTTGTAATCCAAACAGATTTATGTCATTAATTTAAAAATTTGTGAAGTGACAGTGAATAATCGCGAATAGAATCAACCGATTAAAAAAAAGTGTAGTTCATAGAGGACATGTGAAAGTAGAAATCAATAAAAATAACTCTAAAACAGTTTATCAGAACGGCAAGTCGTCTGGTAAAAAAATAAACAAAAAAAAATTAAAGGTTGTTGATTTTGGAACGAGGAAGTACAAGAATTTTGATGGTGAAGATAAAAAAATTAAAAAGAAAAAGTCTGAAAAATCACACCAGAGAAGTGGAAAAGTTAAGAAGTACTAACCTTGTAAGAGATAACATCCATTTATTATCAACCTGGAAGTGGTAAGCTAAATTTCACATATTTAAATTTAATAGTTTTTGATTGTAATTGATCAGGGCCAGAGGCAGAGTTATTTGTTAATTTGGATATGAGTATAATTATTTCATTTTTTGTAACTGGTTTTAAGAAAATATTCGAATCTACTTTATCTTTTTCCATAAAACTATCCGGTAGGGTAGCATTCGGGATTTTATTTGCCATTTCAACTCCAATGTTAGAAAAGAAGTTATTAAACAAAGTAGCCTTCTCTTTATTTTTATTGGTAAGAACATTATTATTATTTTTAACAGGTATTTGATCTATGTTTCTACATTTCTTTACACGACCCGATATATCATTAATGACCTTCCAAACTTTTATTGTTTACCTGCTTCATTTATTTTAATTTGATAATATTCATTTTTAGTTCTTTTTATTAATGCGTTAATTTTATTTCTGTACACTTTATACTCTATATCGCGTTCCTGGGTGAAATGCTTTAATAAATTCTTTTTTAGCAAATCTCTTAGAGCTTGTGTAATCCAAGGTTTAATTTTTTTGCGATTCTACGTCAGTAGAAGCTTGTAGGTAGTTGTTTAATCTATTTATAAATAGGTCTTATGCCACTTGAGACTCTATAATATTATTATTGAATAATTTAATTAAATTTTAATTTTAATTTAATATTAATTTAATTTTTAATTAAATTATTCAGCAAGGATGGCTATTATTCACGATGATGCCAGAGGATCGCTACATAAGCACCTAAGTAAATAATTGCTAAATCCTTTATTAAACAGTGGGACTTGTTAATTTCTACATGTCTCTTTGTAGTTTTGCCACAACCATTCCTTTCCTTTTACCGCCATCCGTTTTATCATATACGGAAGAATAGATTAAAGTTTTTGTGTTGAACCAATCTCCAGCTACTCCATATTTCTACTATTATTTGTATCCGTAAACGGAACAACGTTTTGCGGTAGCGTTGTTGTGGAAGATCAGTAATTAAAGATCCGTGTGATGAGGGTTTTATGTTCGTTGGACGGCAAAGCTGGGATGTTATTTGTTTTAAATGTAGAAAGCGAGTCACAGTTGCAATGTAAGCTAAAATTTATGTTGAAACTCCGACAGATTGCGCTTTCAGGGTGTTTATGATGAAAATCATTCATTTGAGAAACAACACTTGTACATTTCCTGAAACGTATTTCTGTTTTTGGGTAGTTTAATCACTGGCTTTTTAAGACCAAGACTATGGTTTGTACCAGATTTACAACGGTGTAAATCAAGCAAATGATATTTTTATTAATCTTCATCACACTTCTTGTTGCATCTTATTAACATGTGAATTAATTTCACGAAAATTTGTGACAAATAAACTTGCCAATTTCTTGGATGTTGATCTTTTTTTTGCAGGTAAAAATTTTTGTTTTTACTTACAAAAAAGTGTTGTTGAATTTTTTAAGGTCCATTAACATTGGATTTTCCTAGAATGCCATTTTTAAAGATACTCCTCTTAGTCTAGTCTATAAGCTTAAAATGGTGTTAATTCTACATACTAAATTCTACATAATAAATTCCAAAAGTTATAAACAATTAAACACCTTCAAAAAATAGTGTTTGGTTTGTAGCTTATTGTTCGTAAATTATAAATATTTTCGAAATTTGAAAAAAAGATCCTTAAAAAGAGGAGGAAATTTAGTAAAAAAAGTTCCAATTCCCGGAACTGTACCTCCACTATTTATAATTTTAATTTAACGCTGAAAATAGCCCTCCGCGTGCCATTTTTAGGTTGCGCGCACGGCCTCGAAAGCGAGTACGTCACTAAAAAAATTTTTTAACTACCTACTTAAAGTTAATTGAAAAATCTAAAAAAATTATAGTATAATCTAAACACTTTAAAGAATTGATTCCCGTTGGAATTTTTCATAAAAACAAATTTCACAATATGCTAGACGATTGTTAATTAACAAAATTTTTTCAAACTTCCTTCATCGTTCTAAACTAAAAAAAATGTTTAAATAATTGCCGTAAAATTATTTCGCTTCGTGGAGCTCTTCCTATAGGTATACATACAAAACAAGATTGCGTCATCAAAGTTTTAAAAATGTTAATACTTTGTTTATAATAAGTAATGTAAGTTAGCAAAAAATGGCAAATCAGTCATTTATTGTTAACTTGAAAAAAATATTATAAACTGTAACATGCTGTTCAGCTTGTTACGTTTTTTATTTTCAAGCTATTTTATTTAGTTAATTTTTGTGGCTCATTAGTCACTTCCTCTCAAATTTCTATTACATTTCTAAACATGCCGTTTCCTTGTCGCAGTAGCCACTCCAAACTAAAACATTCATTTTTATCAAATTCCCATTCCATTTTTGTCTTTCGATATTCGAAATTTTAAATTGTCGATTGGAACTCTTTTTTTCCTCTAACTGCCACCTTAATGGCAACAGTTTAATATTACATATTTTAATTTTAATTTGTTGGTGAACAATTTATCGTCTGGTTGCTCTGCAGCCCTCAAGTTCGGCTCTTAAGTTTACCATTCAAGATTCACCTCAAGTTTCCGGCAAGTACCGTCAAGTTTTCAAGTCTAGTACTCGAGTTTTCCCGTTCCTGTTCCTGTTCCTGTTTCATCTGGAGTCATCACCGCCGACGCTAAGAGCTGCAAACATCCCAGCCCTTTAAGATAATCTTTAGCGTTTATAAGATTTGAATTTGGCATGCTATTATAACTACTTGTTATTCTCCTCGTTTGGTTTTTTTTTATATCCAATATATGTTGGATTTTCCTAGAATGCTAAAGATACTCCTATATCCTCCTCGCTTTAAATTTCAATAAATAATTATTGTTTTCATTCTTTGTATTGATTATTCAATAATTATTAAACTGGATAAACGGGTTCAGGAATAAATAATTTGATTTGATTTTTTATTCAAGTTAACGTTAATTTTTATAAGGTGTTTCCAGCTTTCCAACTTTTGCTTTCGTTTTTCTTTGTTTTTGTTTCGATAAAAAGCTGGTGGCGTCCAATTTAATATTAATTGTACACCCCATACCAGTGATAGCATATAAAATAATTTAATTGGTGCCGAATTCCACTCCCTGAGGAGAGTGCTCTAGCCAGGGGCGTTTATCGTTGCAAAACAAAGTATTGACATTTTTAAAACTTTGATGACGCAATCTAGTTTTGTATGTATATAAGAAGAGCTCCACGAAGCGAAATAATTTTACGGCAATTATTTAAACATTTTTTTTAGTTTAGAACGATGAAGGAAGTTTGAAAAAATTTTGTTAATTAACAATCGTCTAGCATATTGGAAAATTTGTTTTTATGAAAAATTCCAACGGGAATCAATTCTTTAAAATGTTTAGATTATACTATAATTTTTTTAGATTTTTCAATTAACTTTAAGTACTTAAAAAGAATTTTTTTAAGTGTCGTACTCGCTTTCGAGGCCGTGCGCGCAACCCATCAATGGCGCGCGGAGGGCTATTTTCAGCGTTAAGCTAAAATTATAAATAATGGAGGTACAGTTCCGGGAGTTGGAACTTTTTCTTACTAAATTTCCTCCTCTTTAAGGATCTTTTTTTCAAATTTCGAAAATATTTATAATTTACGTACAATAAGCTACAAACCAAACACTATTGAAGGTGTTTAATTGTTTATAACTTTTGGAATTTTTTATGGGCTAATTTAATTATTTGGCACAATGATCTAGACATTATTCCGGACCGAATGAGCTAAACCACATAATTTTAATAAAAGTATGTAGAATTAACACCATTTTAAGCTTATAGACTAGACTATCTACAGAGTTGTTAGTAAGTCAATTACAACAAAGAATGAATTTGAAAGTACTGGTTTGAAGAGGATCTAGATATATTTGTGCACTCCTGTTTCCATTTATTAGCAATTCTATGACTGTTCTTTATATCTGCTGATGTGAAAATATTGCAAACTTGTCCATTTATAACTGCATCCTTCGCTAACAGGTCGGCCCTTTCGTTCCCAGTTATATTGCTATGATTCTTAACCCAAATAAACCTAACATTTAACTCCAAAAGCATAGATTTGATACTACATAGTACAGGACATCCAATACCACTGATATGAGTACTTTCAAATTCATTCTACCTTCCCCCCGAAATTATACAACACCCAAATTCTATTCATCAACTATATTTAGACTTAAAACCAATCACGGGAGATTTCCTGCACACCTTGCAAAACTTGGTATCATTAGATCATCATCCTGTAGCTGTAACGAACATTCTTATTGTGATCTGAATCACATCTTTTTTGGTTGCTCTAATAACGTCGTGAGATCCAAATGTTTAATTGAGTCGCTTTATAACCTTCCGCTAAATATCAGCCACATCCTAAATAATGCTGATAGAATAAAAAAAGGGAACGTTGGAAATTGTAGAATAAATTGGTAAACGTACAGATGTAATTTGGTATGTAGAAATTCGGCAATACGATGTGATCAAAGTAGTTCTATGGTTCTTATTTCTATGGATATATTCAAATAATAATTTCGTATATAGAAAGCCTTTCTCTCATCTTAACTTTAATAACGACGACTTAGTTTGAGACTCAGAACTTCATTTACGACACTCCGTATGTAAAGAATTTACTGCACAGTCAAAGTTTCCCAAGAATATTTTTGCAAAGCTTTTAACTCTTGTCATAAAGTTAATTTTCTCGGATCTTGATGTGTTTGGAACGACTAATTATTCTCAACATCAAGAGTGTCTTTAGAAACCTCGATATTTAAATTAAAGAGATTGTGTAATATAGACAAAGGCCCATCTCCTGTATCTTAAAGGTCGAAAATTTATGAGACCGTTAGAAAGCATAGTTATATCCCAGGGACAAAGAGAGTGTTTCCATAGTACATAATGTGAAAATTCTACTGCTACAAAAGTTTTTGGTGAATAATCTTTTGGATAATCAATAGGTTGGTTCCAACTGGCGATAGAACCGTTCTAGGAATCGTTCGCGCAAGTTCTGTATTTCTTTCGCGTTTCCAACTGCTTAAAGTATTGTTCTTGGGATGGTACAAAAACTCTACCTTCTGAAAGGGGTTATAAAGTTAATGTGTCTATCCCTAATTCGAGTTTGCGCACTATACAGTATCTACTCGATACTTTTCCAGAACGGTTCATAAATGCCAGTTGGAACAAACCTAATATCTCAGTAAATATTACACAACTGTAGTATCTCTATGAGTGAAATACGTGACATGTTATACTCTTTCTTAAGTCAATGTGAAAAGAGAGATTTTTAATTCCATTGATGGCAAACGCCACCCAATGGCGTGCATATATTTTTGATAAATGATTAGATTGCCGTGATAGATCATCTGCTGAAACTGTTGTTTCAAATGGTCTCCAAAATGCCTATATTAATAAAACTTACTGGTAGTTCAGCAAATAGTTATAATTAAATAAACCTAGTTGAAATAAAATACTGCTCTACACATCTAAACACAACACAAGTAGTCACGGCAACACTGGCGGAAATAACAAATGTAGTAAATCACATTAACGACACAGTGGACCGGATAAATAACTAATCGACTTAGTTGGTGCCAGTGTAAACTACTGTAATTGGGTCACTTTGGTTCTTCTTTCGCTTTAGCAGTCATGTTGACATGTTGCCTACTGACAACCTTGCTTTTTTCACATTGACTTTCGAAAGAGTATACAACGTTTCCAATAATATTTAAGCTGTTTTGTTTCTACTTTTAGTGTGTATACCAATACAAATAAAAAAAAATTAAACTGTTAATACGTTACCATCGACAGCAGTCGACGTTATTAAATTTTTGCCCGCTAGAGTAGGTATAGCCAATTCAAAAGAGTAGTCAATTTGAAAAGTGCTTTGATTATTCAATTAACCCAAATGTTAGTTGGTGCAATGACGAGGGTGTTTAATGACCAAAACGCTTTGTGTTAAATTTTAAAGGGATCGAAAAAGTGGTGAGAGGAGAGTAATAATGGTAATGAAAAAGTCAGTGCCGTACTTATATTTTCTCCATGCCGTACTCGTTTTTGAATACTAACAATAGGGTGTTCAACTAAAAAAAGATTCTTGTTAATGATTAGCAGGTTGTTAATTCTAAGGCAACAAATTACGTTCAACCAAATTTTATCAAATTTAATGTTTTTCTTTTGTTTTTATTTAAAAAATTCTATTTGAAAAATTTCTTAAAATCCGCCTTTTAGATTTTGATGTCAGTATAAGTTGAAGTTAGTCAGATATTTTGACATGGAACAAAATAATAATAAGAGAGGGTAGTTACCCAAATTGAAGAAGAAGTGAAGAAATTTAGGTTAGAGGGACAGTGATTTGTTTGCATTCGTATGTGGTTTCATCTTGGTTTGAATGTTTTATTAGTTCGAGTTTAAGCTTTATACCTTTTATTAATAAAATGCTTCAAATTCAAATTGAACATGGTAAACAACAGAATGATAGATGTCAGATGAAGACATTTTTGTCCTGAACAAGCTCAAACATCCCAATGGACGAAAAAGAAGAAGAAGCTGAAACATGAAACAGCAACTTCACATTTAAACTAGTGACGTATCTTCATAGTTTTAGTAAATGTTTGTTTTCATTTTTTCTTGTTAATCTAAAGACTAAATTTAAAATAATTTTATTTTTGAATATCCCATTTGTCACTTATTAATATTACCTAATAAAACATGGGGTGAAAATTTCAAGTTGAACACCCTATTGCATTAAATACAATTGGTTATGATAACAATTACGTGTATCAAATTTCAAAATAATATACAGGGTAATTCGGAAGTTATAAGGTATAAGTATAAGTGTAGAAGACGCATTAATTGTAGGTTTTTTTTGAAACCACCAAAGTGATGCCTATCTACAGTTGAAACTAGGCCATTTCCCAATGAAACACCCTGTTTATCTTGTGTTTTTGTAAATTTCATTCAAATATTCAGTAGTAATACTATAAGTACTTCAAAATAATCAGGTTATGCATCGATAGCTTGTTGCATAATTACAAAGAGTGTCAGTTTGACAGTCTAAATAATCCGATCGCGAAGCAGGAGGATTTTACTTAGCGTTTTGTCATCATGACAAACAGAAACATTCAAATGGACGCCATTTTTAGTCCATTTAGAGCAGCCTAAATAACACATTTTTTGGTTTTTGCTTGATTGTAGAAAAAATACAAAATACAACATATGCATAAAGTGTATTTTTTCACTTTCACTTTCACTTTCACTTTTTCACAAAGTACCACATTATGCACTTGTTGCATCAATAACTATTTATCTAATTACATTATTTTTATATTGGCTTACAACTAAAGCTTTCTTGTTTTATTTTCTAAACTTCACCCTTCGATGTAATTACATCTGTCTCTGGTTTATTGTCAAAATAATTTACGATTTTCCGTCACATGTCAACGTTGTTTATTTCACTTCAATTTCACGGCTGTACATGACTTGAATTATTTATTATTGCTACCGCCCTATATGTAAGTTTCCATTATCAATTCCAATACTATATTTTTACCAAAACATCTTGTCCATTCCGTTTAATATTTATACTGACGACTCAGCTAAAACAACCGAATGGTCGGCGAATCTAAACATCCTAATTCTTTCCTTGGGGATATTAAACTCAGGTAACAAGAGAAAAAATCAGTGAGAAAGCCAAAAAGGGCGAGAACACAACAATAAGTTATGTCTTATAACTCACTTGAGAGATATTGGTTACCTTTTTAAGAATTTATTACTAATATACTGGAAAAAAATCCTCGATCGAAATGATTTTTATCCAAACATGAACCTATGTTACGATTTTATCAATTTTATATGTTTTCCGGTGAAAAAATATTTCAAATCATCATTTTTCAACTATGCTGTTACGTGATATCCCCTAACATTTTCTAACCAATCGCCTTATAAATTTAACAGGATAGGAAAATGTTTGTTTTTCCGTGATGAAAGGAAAGCTCACAAGTATATCCGTGAGTTTCAGGCCCTCGGGAAAGTTGCTCGAGATATCTATACAGCTTTTTTGTTGTTGATTTTCTTTAAAGATGTGCTGATTGAGAATTACAAGGGTTCATGAATAAGAATGTTAAAAAATCACTGCATTAATGATAATAATATTGTTGAATAGATTAACATCTGGAAAAACAAATAAACAGTGTGAAAAAGCCAATTTCTTTCTCTATTCTCGTGGTTTCCTGAATCTTCTTTGTTCCTAGTAATCGTGAACTGCTGATTTACTAGAAAACTCCCATTCCAGAATATATGCCGTATTATAACAATTCTTGGAATTCGTTGGGGAGATAGGAGCAGATTTTTTGAGGATTTCTAAAATTAGTTCAATTAATTATTCAATTAGGTATATATCTCAAAAATTTCAGATTCATTCATATATTTGGGTGGTACTCATCAGCCCAGGCACTTGAACTGAATCTTTGTACCATTTCCCATGTTATCTACTTCTATTCCAGAAGCTTCGTGTCTTCTATAAAGGCCACCAGTTTGACTGGAGAGATTTTTCAGTAGTTGTGATGGTTGTATTAATTCCTCTCCAAAGTGCTTCCGTCTAAGTTCTTGTAAGTTCTCGCAGAAGCAGAGTATGTGAGTAGGTGTTTCATCATCAAGTTCACATTTTCTGCACATAGGTTCACTAACTTTGCCCATATTATACAGATGTTTCCTCAAGGTGCAGGTCGGTAACCCTCTTATGCAATCTTTTGGGATTCCACAAAACGGTTCCGGACCTATGAAGTCTCCTTTAGAGCCTTCTTTAGCTAACTGATCCGCCATTTCTTTACCTGCAATCCCCTCATGTGTCGGCACCCATATTAGAGAGTCCAATAAGGGCTTCCATTGATGCCGTCCCCATGCTGTTCATTGACTATTGTTCCATAGGTGATCGTTGGCTTTATCACAGTTATGTAGAGCCAGTGAACCACCTCAAGGTTGTATTTCCCAGGTTTTGCCCAAAACTCTTCTGCATTGCCAGAAAAGTTTAGTCGCCCTGGTAGTAATTTTTTCCAGGTGTGCCTTCCAATTAGGTTTGGAATCAAGGGTCACTCCCAGATATTTAACTTCTTTGGATATTTCTAGTTCTTCTCCGAACAACAGTACTCTACCCTGCGGGAGAAATCTTCATAAAAGCAACTAGTTTGGTTTTTTTTTGGATTAACTGAAAGGTCCTCTTTAAGGCACCATTCCTCCACAATTCGCAGTGCTTCCTGTAGGACATTCATAACCACCTCTGGGAATTTCCCATTGGTGATAATCACCATGTCGTCCGCAAAGCCCTGCGTCCATATGCCTTGATCATTCAACCTACAGATCAAGTCATCCACAAAAGTGGTGAAAGGTGGACTTGAGGACATCCTTTAGTTGTCCTAACGGTGCTGATATTCTCCTATGCTCGAGCATGGACCCTATCCATTTTTTCAAGGGATCTGTTTCAAATTCATATGCCACCAATTAAAGTCTAGTTCTTTTTTATAAATGCCAATTTATTATTTTTCTTTTTTATGTTATTGGAATTTCTGTTACCATCGATTTTCCATAAAATTTTACCGCTTCCACTTTATATGGTTTGTTTTTACGATATAAATTATTGATTTTCTCATTATGTGTCCAAGTTATTATAAGTTTTACTGTATGTACAGCTTCCTTATGTTTGCGCATTCTTTTTAGAACCCCAACGTTAGTTATTCGATCCATTTATGATATTTTGAGTGTCCTTCTGTATACTCACGACACGTTCAACGAAGCCAGCTTCTAAAGTGCCGCTGCGTTTGGGATCCATATTTCGCTCCCATAAAACCGACCATGATTTTATCACTAAGCAATATTGGGGTAAATTTTTTTACTGGAACCTTATTTACAGGTAGGTTTATTTTCCAGAATAATATTTACATCAAAAATACAAAAATTTGTTAATTAATTTAAAGCTTCAAGAATTAAATTTTTCGCTAAAAACAAGACAGTTGGAACTGCCCTTACATAAATCACTGTCGACCGTCCATTATTTTTTGCCTGTTTTCCTTTATTCCCAGGCGTTTCATATTTTCATTGTCATATATTCACTAAGTTCATATCAACCATCAATTTCCATTATATATGTGAAAAGTGAAAAGCTTTTTGTGAAAATTGGACAAGCTGTGTGTGGTGTAATTTTGAAACTGTTATTAAAGCCCGACGGAAAATAAAACCAAAATGGAAGTTTTGTTTGTAATAAAAAATCGAATGAGAATTTGACAATAAATATTGTTTTTTACATGCATATTTTGATTGTTGAGCATTGAGGCGCAATTTGAAATACGCAAAAAAGGGATTATAATGCGAGGAATTTCAATAAACCTAACATTATTTTTGTTTCATTTATATACGGAAAAAACACGAAGTGTGTCACAAAAAAAAAAGTTGCAGATACTTCATCACAATAAGTGCATTTGTTTGTTGACAATGATACAATCTCTCTTCGAAGCTACGAATACAATCGTTGATCATTTGTGGAGTAATTTCCTGCATTTCGAGACGTATGCCATCCTTTAAATCGTTCAAGTTAGTTGATTTGTTAACATGAACGAGGTCTTTCAGGTAGCCCCAGAGAAAAAAATCAAGAGGTGTCAAGTCGGGGAATCTTGCCGGCCACTCAATTGCACCTCTTCGATCTCTGAGGGAAAATTGTATTTAAATATTGCTCAACGTCTCTTTGATAATATGAAGATGTGCCATCTTGTTGAAAGCGGTACCTTCAATAAAAAAGAAGCGATCAAATGGGTTTTCACCAAAACCGCCAACTTTTTGTGGACACTGTGTACAAACCTCCTCAAACCAGTGCGGATTACAATTTGACCATGTCTGTTAACAGAACCGTTCAAGTAAAATGTGGCTTCATCACTGAGTACCAAAAAATCTGAGAGATTGTTTTACATCCTAATTTTCTCTGTAACTATTTCATAACCTTGTAATAGTCTATCAAAATCATCCTCAGCCAATTCTTGGAGATTTTGAACTTTATAAGGATAAAAGTTATTTTTATGCAGAATAGTTTGTATAGACTGTCTACAAATACCATGCTTTCTTGCTAATATTTGTAGATGTTTTAGGGTTTTCTTGAACATCTAAGGTTTTATCTTCATTAGTTGTACTCTTCGGTCTACCAGACCTTGGAATATCCTTTACAGTACCAGTTTCATTAAATTTGTTTATTAATCTCTTCACTGTAGATCTACTTATAGGAGGGAAGGATTTAAATATTTAAAAAGATGAGCTGCTTCGTCATGGGAACTTTTGCAATCAATATATCCAACTAACATTAAGATTTCGATTCGTTGTTTTTCCGATAAATCTGCCAATATTCTTAATTTACTCTTAAACTAATTTGCTAATTTGAAAATAGTATCAGTTTTGATGTGGTGGACGTTTTTAGTGCCTACTATTGTTTTTTGTTTAATTTTAAAAACCTACAACGGTTATAAATCTAGCATGAATCTTTCAAATAGTAGATACACTGGATGGGTAATTATTTGTATAAAAAGTGGTTTTCAACATAACAACATAGGGAAATTTAGTATCAATAAGGAATACTGGTGTTCATTGATTAAGGTGTCTATCGGTGGTAAGAGTGTGATAATAGGAGGTGTATAATTTGTAATGTTATGTTGAATGCCCACGTTGGTGAGCCAAATTGTTATGAAATGTTATATTACGTTAATGTCTCACGTTGGTGAGCCAAATTTTGATGTATTGTTTTTTTAATACACCAAATGTTCCACGTTGTACGCCAATTTGTAATATTAAGTTTAATTCTTTTATTTTGCAGGTTCACTGTTATACATGCTTGTATAACGTGTTGCCTACGTCATTAATATTTTTATTTCTCTTCCTTCTTGTTGAATTCATAAAATAGAAAACAAAAATTGTATATAAAACTACAAATCTAAATACAATATCTTTAAATGTTAGTGTGACTACACTGATCATGACGTTGACTGATGACAAGCTTCTTGTTCAGTCTTACAAAATGGCCTACAGTTCACGCCACGATGTGTATTTAATTAAATTATTCACAATTGAAAAAATTAATGGTATAAATTATTATTATAAAATATTGTGTCACGACTGAGATGTCGTCAACGAAGTTTGGAAAAATTCTTGAAGTTTATCAAGAAATGTAAGTATTGTTATTAAGTTCTATCATTAGTCAAACAAATCAAGTATAGTTATTAATATTAGTTAATCACTAACCTTTGGGTCGCATTGAACCATCAATGCGATTCTATTTTCACTTTATTAAACATTAAGAGTTTAATTTTAATTTCTTTCAGTAAATATCAGTATAGAAATGTACTTCAAAATAAAAACACACCTGGAGATAGTATTAAGATTTTTTGAATCTTCAACAAATTATTTCAGATTGGAAATGTTTTACTCTTTTCTCAGTGATTCAAAATGTTAAATTTGATTTATAATATTTTAGTAAACATCAAGCTGTCATTTCTTGTCTATTTTTCTTAGTTAGGTTATGTTCCTACTTGATTATAAAATTAATCTTTTTTCTAGGTTAATAAAATTTGAAACAATTGAATGTCAGAGAGAAGCCAAATACATCCTCCCCGAACGACGACTTTTATGACACTAAACTGATAAATTTGGGTTCTCTAACCGTACTTTTATGGTCAAAATTTTCCCAAATTCCTTAATATGACTTCAGGATATGCAAAAACTATACTAACTTAAGGCTAATAACATCCTATAACTAAAATAAACCCTCATTCGCGTTCCTTTTGCGTTTTATTGCTTACTTAGAAGATTTCAATATTTGTCACTTGAATGTTGTAAAAAGCACTATATTCTGTTAAACACACGCGAAATGATTTTAAAAACTCTGTATTCTTTCGTAGAATGTTTTTCACATACTTTCCTTCACCTTTGTTATGCTAATTTACAATCTTTTTCTATTTTTAAATATCAATGTCAAGGTTATTCCTTTTATTATAATTGTGTTCTTTCTGAACCTTATTATTACTTTAATGATATTGATAACCTTTTTAAACATAATATCAACATTTACTGATAGAATTATTAACTAAAAATCTTATTGGATAGAAAATTTTATTTATTTGATTTCATACCTGTCAAATTTTCTTGTGACGACACATCTTTAATTTCACTCCCAGTGAATTATAAATTGTTATTTGATTGACTTTATTGTTTATAATTAAAGAGGAAGGATTGTTAGAATTTATTCTTACATCAAATCGTCAATATTAATCTCCAGTGAGATAGTCTGGACCTAAGCTTTTGGAGATAGTTGTTCGAATGACAAAATTCTCATTATTGCATTTGAATTATTATCAAATCAAATATTCTAGGTTTTTATAACTATGTTGTTCATCTAGTGTCACAATATTTTTGTAACTTCAGTAGTTTCTACCTTTCTTTCTGGTTGAGTTTTACATGTATTAAGTTTATCCTTTGTGAGGTTATTTATAACATCACAATAGATCTCCAAGTGCTAAATTTTTAGATTTTTTCCAAGAAGTTTTAGATTTGGATATTATAAATTCTAATGATGTTATCATTTTAGGAGAATTTAATTTTTATCTTTTGAATCCTAATTATATAGCGCATAAATTTATGAATATTGTACAGTCAACTGTCTTCAAACAATTAGTACAGAAACCAACAAGAATAACTATTCAAAATCACTATTAGATTTAATCATAACTAATAAACTTTCCAAAAATTACGGATCATGACATTATAGGAGCAGAAATACGAATTAAAGTAAATAACAATGTACAAAAAGTGTATACTAGAAATTATTCATCAATGAGAATAAGGGATATCAAATCAACTTTAATTGATAAGTATTGGGATTAAAATTCTTCTGATGTTGACGTTTTATATAAAAATTTTATTGATAATATTGAATCGACTTTAGATAGTTTAGCGCCATTACAGGAACGGAAATATGGTGGAGGTGAGTGTTGGATTGATGCGGAAGTCGGACAAATGCAGAAGGAGAGGGATCTTCTTTATAAAACTATCAAGTTTACTAATAATCTAGTCGATTTTGAAAGATTTAAAAATAAACGAAATCAGGTAGTTAGTTTAATAAGAAAAATAGAAAGGGAATATTGATGAATGTCGTAGAGATAGTAAAAAAATGTGGTGTACTTTAAAACAAATTGTAATTACTAAAATTGTAGAAATAATTAATAGTGATGTTTCTTTTAATGAGTATTTGAATAAGTTTTATTTAGATAGTATAAATGATATCGTTAATAGCATTCCTACCCCTACAAAATTTACAGAAATTCCTATATTGGCCGATAATGTTGAAATTGACACATTTAAAACTGTTTCTTTGAATAAAATACGAGGAATAATTTTTAATCTAAAGAGTAAGGCCACTGGAAATGACATGTTAACCATGAAGTTACTAAAAGATATCTTTTGTGTTGTTGGAATACGTGTTTGCAAACTAGTGTCATGCCTAGTAAATTAAAGTGCAGCACTATTGTTCCAGTTCCAAAAGTTAGTAATCCCAGGAAGCCAGAGGACTTAAGACCAATTAACCTTCTCTCAATTATTGAAAAGATAATTGAAATAATAGTTCATGAACAACTGTCAGCTAGTTTCTAACAACTGGAAAAAAGAAATTGACGAAGGAAAAATTGTAATTAGTGTATTTGTTGACTTAAAAAGAGCCTTTGAAATTGTGGATAGAGATAAATTAGTAGTAAAATGCGAAAAATACGGTTTAAAGGGGAATGTTCTAAACTGGATTAAAAATTACTTGACTGATAGGTATCAGAAAATAAAAACCAATGGTGAATGCTCAGGGGAACTTAAGACGTATTATGGAGTTCCACATACCAATACTTACAGCATTATTTCGTTAGTTTCTTTGCAGATGATACTTTGATTTCTGTATCTGTTAAAAATTATTTAGAACTGGTAAATATTATGAATAATGAATTAGATATCCGAAATGAATGGTTGATAGAAAATAAATTAAAGTTAAATGAACAAAAAACTAAATGTATGATACTAGGTAGTAAGCAAAATTGTTCTAACTTCAGGCAAGGTCAATGGGTCATTAAAATTAATAATAGTATAGTTGAATACGTAGATGAAATAAAATATTTAGGAGTTATATTAGATCCTCGGCTCAGATTTCATAAACATATTGATTTTTTGTGTACAAAAATAGGAAAAAAGTTGGATATTTATTTAGAGTCAGTAAAAGTCTTTCACTTTGGTGCAGAAAACTGGTGTACAATACAATCATCTATCCACATTTTAACTATTGTATGTCTATTGTTGAGCCTGATAAGGGTCACATAAACGGTATAGCCAAGAGCACAAGAAGCCTAAAGGCTGAGGTGCCGAGGGCTTTAAACCTCTTACTGGTGGTGCCGAACTAATCAATCAATCATTAATAGGTAGTTCTAAAAACGGTTAAATAGTTTTTGAGTTACAAACAAACAAACAAAAAATCAAATAATTACTCTTTATAACATTAGTTTGTGTGATACTGTAATAAATTGTGACCGGAAAATATTAAATTCTAGCTTTCGTGCATATAAAGATAATAATAACTGTTTTCAAACTCCACTTTCCCAATCTACATTCGAATTAGCAGCAACTATAAATTCCTCATAAAAAAAGTTATGTATTCAAGCTAAAACTTTCCTAAATCCCGTTGAATAATTAATATCCCCCAATTCGTATTTCTCAAAACTTGGTATCAAATTTTATTAGAGATTTTAGGGCGTCTATAAAGTCTGACACTTCTGTGAAGCGCTACTATTTATCTTCCCCATTTACCCATCAAGTAAACGAGTCGGTGTGCTGAAACAAGCACTAAACTACCGTTACGGTTACTGCTTAAGGTTTAACGCGCGACCTACGCATATTTTGCTTTCTGGGACGTTATTAATTTAAGTTTTATCAGAAGATACGTAAATTAAAGACTATATTGCAACGCATGTTTCATGGTTAGGTACGAAAGGTTGCCCAATTTATATGTACCATAAAATATAAAATGCTTGTCGAAAATTCATTACTTCCCTTCTTCTTCAACTTTGTAAATTTCAGTAAAAATGCTTTTCTCAACTGTATCTATAGTTTTTTGAGGTTGGATTGAACTCACAGCTCGTAGACCGCATTGAACATCCTCTTGGACCACTCCTACTCAACCGCTCAACTCTCTCTTCTCATTGATGAAAGTATCCAGCAGTTACAAAGGACGTGCTTGATATTGTTCACTTTCTCTACAAAGAAGAGTATCAATTATCATAAGTATTTGCTTTAATCCATAATTTCTGTAACGCAGGCTACATCCATGCTCCATCTTTATTGCATAGTTGCAATCTTTTGTGTAATCCTTACTCTTATTATGGAAATATTATTGTATATAGAACGCTAAACTTGTTACTAACAATCCGAGGGAAAATGTGGAGTCAAGTACCGAAAAAAAATTTTTTTGGAATTGGTTGTGGTGGTTCATATTTCCGCTTTGATATAGAGATTTGGTAGCTGAACCTCTATGTTTCGCAGATATCAATTAAAATATCTTGGGTCGAGCTATCTAATAGGTAAATAGATTTGATGTGGAGGATAATTGGACTATTCCACTGCGACCTTTCCAGATCAATTATGGTCCTTCGAATTTGGATTACATTCTCCAGCCCAAACATTCCATGTAGTTTCTTCTCGGTTGCTTCTCACCGCCTAGTACAAGAACCCTCACATTTGCCAAGCAGTCGCACTGGCATAGGATGTGCTCTGCAGTTTCCTCTTCGAGGTGACGGAATCTGCACATAGCTTCGTCTGTCACTGTGTTAACATAACAACAGTTATCCTATCTTTGCTTATTAGTTCCGTAAATTTTGACGGGAGTCGTCTTACGAACTGTTTCGCTTGTTTGTGTCCTGGTGAGATTACCCAACAATTTAGAGATTTCTACGCCACCCACTTATTTGTGGAAATATCTAATAACCGGCGATTGTAAATTGCAGCGGCGGTCAGAGTTTCTATAATCCTTACATGTAAATTGCAGCGAATGGTCATGTATGGGTTCGTAGTAACTATGTAAATTGCAGCGCACGGCCAACAAAGAGCGTTAATCTTACCCTAGTTAGATTTGAAAAAGTTGTAAAAACACCCCTTTTTCAAGTTTTGCTCCCATTTTTTCGAGGTTTGCCCCTATGTTTTAAGGTGTTTGCCCCTATTTTCCTGAGCTTAGAGAGGGTTGGGGTTAGGTTTTGTTAGGTTTAGTTGAAAAAGTTGTAAAAACACCCCTATGTTTCAAGGCTTGTTCCTATATTTTAAAATTTGCCCTATTCTTAAAAGAATTTAATCGCTGCAATTTACAAGTCGGATTAAAATCTCAAATTTGACCATCGCTGCAATTTACAGATTCTATTATCAACTCTTATCAGGTATACGGATTAAGGATTACCAAGCGCTGCAATTTACATCTGCCCCTAATAACTTCTACTATACTTTTCATTTCATTTCATTTCGATCCCTTTTCTATACCCGCTGTTTTGGATAGAAAAAATTAGTTTTTAACACTGACGACCTTAACTACTCAACCGTGTTTCATGAAATTGTGTACACACAGTACGGAAAAGGGTATAGGGTACCTTTTATTCAGATACTGATCCCAAGGGATTGAGAATTTTGTTTTATATGATCGTTCGGCATATGAACTCGGTCTTCCGACATTATTTAGTGAGGTATAAACCAAATTGTATTCAAATTATTTATTTTTTGATGTTTTTTTAACCCGAGTTTAAGGAAAGCTACAAACAAAATAAAAAGCACCTAATTGCTTTTGGCCAAAGTTCTGGTCTAGAGTTTTTTTCTAAATATACTCTTATTCCACATTTACCAAAAACAAACAAGTGAAATGTCAACAACGATGGGTTTGTATGTAAATACACCAAATATTTACATTTTTCTTAAATACACATTAGTAATTTTGTGTATGTATCCCATTTTGGTTTCCACATTTTTAGCAAAAAAGAGGTTTTTTTTCTTCAATATTCTATACAGGAAGCATATACCAGTCTGATTAAAAAAAAATGGCAAACAATTTAATGATAATTTTAAAATGCTCATCCAATAAAAACTTTGTTCATGCTACAATTTTACCACCATAGGCGTCCCAAGTAATATTTAAAAAAATTACAATTCCATCATTATCCAGAATAAAATTTTCCTCTCTCGACATTTTGTATGAATGTGACCTTCGTTGGCAGGAAGTTGGCAATGTTTTGCGACGTCTATTGCACATCTTTTTTTTGACGCATTTAAGTCGATGTTTCTAAAGAAAAATCTTAGGGAAGACCATTTGAAGCTAATTCTTTACAAAATATTTTATTTGGTTTCTCTGAAGGTTCATCTTCCGCTTTTCGTTTGTAGGAAACATTAAGAGCTTGTCTAGTAATGATTATGTTGATTTTTTAATGCTGCTACAACAAAACTATGACTCGCCCAGTGTAAGTTGGCACTTGAGATATGCGCGAACAAAAAGTAAGAGACACTGCTTGAATAAAGATAGATATATTGAGCGGACTACTCTCGTACGACCCTTGCACTTTGCTTCATCATAGTCTTAGGTACAAACCGGCTGCTGAGAAATATTTATCATAATATTTAATTCTTTGTTATAATTATTGGTATATTACCTGAATTGTGGAATCATAAATAATCACTTAACAATAGGGTGTTTACAAATATTTATTTATCTTAATAGGAGATTACAAAGTTAGGATATTAAAATAAATAAGATATTAACGCTTACAATAAATTACTAAATAAAATTAAAATTAAAAATCCCGAAAAGATGAAAAAAAAATTATTCACTAAGCTAATTATAGTTAAGTTCCTTCGATGTCTTCAAAATTTAAAATTCTGGTTAAACTACCATCTTCAGCATGACTGTCTTCAGAAAAATCAAAATCAGAGTCACCATCCTCACTAGAATCATCTTCTACGTCGATGATAAACTCATCTATGACTTGATCTAGTAGAGGTTCTTTTTCCATGTATTCGTTTTCAAATTTTTGTGTATTTTCCACAGAAAAATTCTTAAAGAATTTGTCGCAACAGCCAGCAACTTTGTTAAAATTGAAACCTACGTTTTTTTCATCAACATAGTGTTTCATTGCACTCCAGACTAATTCGATAGGATTTAATTCGGGGTGATATGGAGGCAATCGTAGAACATGAAACCCATGCGACTTTATAAATTCATCGATAAAATAATGTTTGTATTTGGGTTTATAAGTTTTGGTAATTGCATATAATTTAGCAAATTGTCGTCAAATGAAATATTTCTTGGATTGGACACTAGTTCACGGCATTGACCACTTAACGATCTATTTTTTAATGTACTTTTAAACTCCATTCTAATAATTATAACTAAACTATAAGCTAAAACTACACCTTCTATAAACTAACTACTGATAATAATTAACGTAACTAAAAACTACTATAATACTACTACGCCACTGGAATTAGTGCGATATTAACCATTTGCGGTCATAACAGAGACTGGGTCCTTAATTTCAGTGAGTCTCGAGCGACCGGATGTTCTACCGCGCATCTCAGAAGTCCAAAGTCCAAGTGCCAGCTTACACTGGGTGAGTTATACCTGATTCTTCATTTAGGTCGTTTGATGCACCTCCAGACAGTTTCGCTATTTGGGAGTTTCCGCGTTCAATAATAATTTAATGTTATTATTACTTATTAGCAGTAGAACATGAAAAATATAATTTTGGAAATAAACCAATGTCTTGGCTAAATTTAAAGAATAAATATTCAATAAGCCGAAATCAGCCACATCCGCTAATCCTTTGTTCTTACTGAACTAAGCTCTTAAAATTTACCTGAGATCTGATCTTTACCGGTACCTGTAATAAAATTGTGACGAATTTCCGTTCTTTTTATACATTTTCCATTTTTCTATTTTTTTTTAATCAATCCATGAAGCTAGATGAACCTTACTATTATTCCTATGAGCTAAATAAAATGAAAAGAAATTAACTCTCTTGAAAAACACCACCAAGATTTATTTCTCGGCGTTTTTTAAGTGACAGTGAGAAATGAAAGTAGGAATGTCACGCTCACAACTTTTCTGCTTCCGTTATAAACGGCCTACTATTATATCATAAAACCAAATGTTTTATAACTAACGTTCGCTAATGTTGATTTTTAAATCGATATAGTAGAAATATAGGAATCGGGAAATCTAAACGATATTTTTCTCCGCCCTAGTACTTCGATAATGAAACCAATTTTATTTAACGCAAGAAAATAAAAATAAAAAACATTTCAGGTCAAAATTACAGCAATTTCAGAGAAAAAAAATGGGATGATTAGTATCATACAGGCTGTCAATTTTAACACTTAAGTAGGGACCGTACTTGCACTTTAAAAGCGAAGTTTTGTTATTTTTGTTGTCAAATAAATTTTTCTGCTTTATTGTTACACCCTGTATAAGGGTGTAGGTGGGGTAGGTGGGACATAGGGGTTTGATGGGGGTGCGTTCCCTCTCATGTCATTGTAGTTCCCCCTCTCTCTACCTTAGAAACGGTTTTGAAATTTTTTTGAAATCTCTTCATTGTAAGTTCTAAAATTAACACCCTGTATCAAGCAATTGTTCGTACAGGTGGTTAATATAACTATCGGAATTATTTAAAATCTGTTTCTTCTCAATTAATATTACCTTAAAATATATAATCCCCTTTGCTTGCTCTTTAGGGTCGACTATGTCGTCTGTTAAAGTTTATCCAGAAGCTAAAACATGTGCTCCTCATCCTTGCAGAATTTTCCTTTTGATCGGCATGCTGATGAGAGAAAAAAGTCGGCAAGGGCGAAAAACCCTGCTTTAGCATCTGCAATTGATTCTGGACAAGTTTTACCGGACGCTTTTGGACACCGAATGTTCGAGAAGACAACGCGACACAAACAGAAACACATTTACCATTCCAGAAGCTGAGAGAGAGGGAATCATTAAAAAAAGCCACCTCCTTACTTCTTAGAAATCAGAAATCCTCGGACATGCCACAAGATGGTATGATGAAAAAGTATAACTTTTCAAAGAAATTCGTTACGGAATTAAGCAACAAGAAGGAATGGGATCCAAATACTATTTCCAGACTTGGAAAGAATGCCATTCAATGGTACACAGACGGCTCAAAAGCAATAGAAGAAACTGGGATAGGAGTCTATAAGAAAGTGTGACCAGTTTAATATTACTAAGTTGGGAATTCTGGAACCGTTGGCGATACTTGACACTGAACACTGTTTACACTACCACTACACCACCACTAACACTTTACACTATCTTACGCGCTCAAGTTCGCCTTCAGTCTCTGAAGAAGATAACTTGGTTATCGAAACGCGCGTAAGATAGTGTAAAGTGTTGGTGTAGTGGTAGTGTAAACAGTGTTCAGTGTCAGTTTAATGTTGATAAAGGATATAGAAGGCAAAGGATTATCATAATGTCGGATAGTCAAGCAGCCATTAAAGCACTGAGCTCTTGTGGGAATGCCTATACGCAAACTCAATGAACTAGGCGAGAACAATATAGTCACCTTACTGTGGATTCCAGGACACACTGGGATAGAAGGAACTGAAATAGCAGAAGAACTAGCAAAGAGGGAGACTGAAACACCCTTTTGGGGACCTCTTTTGCGGGATCAACTCCAATGTAATATTGGAAGAAATAGGCAAAGCCAAAAAAAGAAAAGATCTGACCATTGGAAAGATCTAGTAGGACTTAGGCAATCAAATATTGTTCTGGGTGATTACAACCTGTTGAGATCAAATGAATGCATAAGTCAGAGTAAAACTACACTAAGAGTTTTAACAGGGATCTTAACGGGACATTGTCACCTGAATGGGCACCTGTAAAAGCTCAAAATAGTGGAGGAAGAAGAATGTAGATTCTGTGGCATGGAAGAAGAAACCTCCATTCACATACTTGCGAATTGCACAGCAATTCAGAATCCTAGGGCACAACACCTTGGAGATTACTGGATAGAATTTACCTAAGTTAAAGCCTGTAGATATCCTAAAATTCCTTCGGGAAATAGGACTAAAGGAGCTACTAGTATCTGAGACTTTCCTCAGGAACTAAGTAGAAGTAAATAGATCTTTTATGTCTCAGTGAATGTCACTCCAATTTACTTACATAGGTACATACATTCCAAAAGCTTGACATTGTACCAAAAAAACCATTCGCGGACATATAATGGGTTTGTTTTTCTTTTCTCGTCATTTTGAAACGTTCCGTCTATTTTTGTACTGACAAACTGAATGCTCCACAACAAAGCATATATTTTCAATTGAAACTGATTTAATTTTCAGAAAGTTAAAAAAACTAACTCACCAAACTTAATTAAAAATTTGCCCGACGCAAACAACGATGGATATTGAATGGAAATTATAAATCAATAACTAGCTTGGAGTGTTGAAACTTTTTTATCAGCTTTGCGGCAGTGAACTTTTTTGTGTCGTTAATAATAATTAGCGCTAGAAATGTAAAAACATACCCTTTTCAATTATTGTATATTTTTGAGTAATGTACTGAATTCGAATCCACAACAAAAAAGTTTTACTAAAAAAATTTGAGAGAAAGATTAAACTGTAATTATTTCATGACACAATACCACAATTTCGTAAAGATATAGAAGGAACCGACCAGCCACTTGGGCCAATTGTCATGGAAGGAACCCAAGGAACTATAAAGGTACTCCTGAACCACCGAAGAACAAGAAGACAAAGAAAGCACCAATACCAGCTCCAGTAGAAACGACACCAAGTGGCTGCTATGACCAAGGAGCAACCAAGAACACAACGATGGCAACCCAGATAAAGCAGCAGAGTATCGACCAAGCGACTGTAACAGCTGTTCTGTAGTTTTTATCTGCTCAGGCGCAAATATGTGAGGGATGAGCCCTGTACTTGGGTAGGTAGTCCAGTCAGAGACACACACCTATTGTCGTCGTTATGATTTACTACTGTCAGTTGGTTTCTTTGTTCGCTTCAATGTACGTCGATTCAGTGGTCTTTCATTCATTCATTCATTCATTCATATATTTGGGTTGTGCTCCTCAGCCCAAGCACTTGAACTGAATCTTTGTACCATTTCCCATGTTATCTACTTCCATTCCAGAAGCTTCGTGTCTTCTATAAAGGCCACTAGATTGACTAGAGGGTTTTCAGTAGTTGTGATGGTTGTATAAATTCCTCTCCAAAGTGCTTCCGTCTAAGTTCTTGTAAGTCCTCACAGAAGCAGAGTATGTGGGTAGGTGTTTCATCATCAAGTTCACATTTTCTGCACATAGGTTCACTAACTTTGCCCATATTGTACAGATGTTTCCTCAAGGTGCAGTGTCCAGTCACCAGGTCGGTAACTGTCTTCAAATGTCTCTTACCCAGTTTCAGTAGCTTGGTTGAGCGTTCCTTGTCCACTTTGTTCAGTAAAATCTTGGTATGAAGGTGCCCTTGTGTCACCCTCCATTTGAATTGGTGTTCCCTATCTAGCCAGTTCCCGATTTCCCCTCTTATGCAATCTTCTGTGATTCCACAAAACGGTTCCGGACCTATGAAGTCTCCTTTAGAGCCTTCTTTAGCTAATTGGTCCGCCATTTCATTACCTGCAATCCCCTCATGTGCCGGCACCCATATTAGAGACACTTTGTTGTCTCTTGCCAGCCTGTTGAGGGATTATTTGCAGTTTTTCACCAGTCTAGACTTAGTTGTTGGATTACTGATAGCCTTAAGCAGAGCCTGGCTGTCAGTGAGTATTACAATTTTTTTTCCGGTATATCCTCTTCTGATGTTTTCATCAATACAGGCTATAGCGGCAATCGTCTCTGCTTGAAACACAGTCGTATATCGACCAAGGCTAAAGAACATTCTCTTTCTAGGTCCTTTTATACCAGCCCCAGAGCTATGGTTTGTTGTGGTCTTATTTCCACATCGGCTCTCTCTTTGTGGCAATTGACAGGTTCCTCGTCGTATTGGATGAGGACTTTCCAGATATTTCAACGCGAACTCCAGAAAGCAAAGTACTGTCTTGCTCAACACGGTAGACGAAGAAGGATTGAATTCCCCTTTATGTCAATACGATAAGGGGTTCTTGGGATTTGATTGAGTTTAATCAGAGTAAGGTAGGAGGAACAGGAGAGAGCCTCATAAAGTTCAACACAATGTAGACTGCTGATTCGTAGGTCTTTAAACTGATCGTTCTGTTTATTTCTAGGTGGTATCGTTGATATCGTTACAACTATTAGAACAGTTAATTGCAGACCTGGATTCAAAAAAAGGTCCATCCAAATGAAGGCCCCGCTTATCCACAAAAAGATAAACCAGAGGGACTCTAATCTTAAGGTAATTTTTGCCAAATAACGGGCAGAAATAACTTAACAGAGGCAAACACACGTAGCAGAAGAGAACAGGACTGAAGATATAACCGCCGGAGTTACACTACCAAGAGAAAGATAGCTTTGATCCGACCGCTAGCCTTCACTAGACCGCAAATAAACATGGAGGTGGAAGCTTTTTTTGCGATACATCGCTCTTTAAGAGGTGTATCTTGGAAGGGACGGGCTCATGTAGAGAGTGTGTGGCATTATATCATATAACATTGGCTGGTTCACCAGGTTATCGAGAACAATGAAAAATCTGTCGAACTTGCATAAAAAAAGTCAAAGGACACACAGCCTGCGCCAGGACTGATTCATGGTATACCAATAAATATAATAAGCCATTCGTCTGATGTGATATTGGAACTTTGCCAGAAGGTTTCATGGAAATAAAATACAGTTGCTTCAGGTATGTAACCTGACATTTTAACATTTTAACCAACTATTAACTCATACAAAACATCTGGCTTATGATAGAACGAGTGGTTAAGAGCTGGAAAACAAGGAAGGATTACATACTAGAGTGACACAAACTTACCGGTAGATTGCATCACCAAATTCACATCTGCTGGCATGAAATGTTGGTCTGGAAATCTTGTTATCGCATTGGTTATACAAAAAAAAAATTGTTAATACCGGCCTTTGTTAATTTGCCGAGCTACACAGCTTTGTCAGAATCCTGCTCTCCGCGCACAAAATTCAATTACGTTTACGGGCTACCAGCTAGGGTAAACAAATTTAAACGTGTAAATTATTCAGAGATGTGATAGTCGCTAATTAAGATTTAATTATATCGCCCTAAGGGAAATGCTGCAAACGGAATTTTAGCGAAAAAAATTAAGCTGTGTTAGTGTTTATTATCTTAAGCTCCTTCGCACCAAGCTGAAGTATTTATTTAAAAAGTAAATGTTTAATGAATAATTTCAGCAGGTTTTTTTGAAGTTTATAGTAGTATATACAGAGTCTGTCTATTACCTCGCACGATAGTCTTAGAGTGTGGGATCTAAATGTCTTTTGTAACGAGGGCAGTATTTACCTAATAATATTTCATTCCAATCAATACAATAGGCTTTTTACTTACTTAAGTTGACGTCTGACAGTTTTGAAAATTGTATTGCAAAAATGTCTCAAGAATTACAATATAACTTGAATTATCTCTGCGCTTCAAGAAAAAATAGAATATATTACTCGAAGAAGAATGCTTCATTATTCGAGTTTCAGATTACACAGCCTTCGGCTGACGCTTTGGAAGTAAACTTCTAAGGGATTCTACTAGGCTCAATTAATGATCAATCCACTCTGGAGTCATTTTGGTGTATAAAAATACCCCCTGTCATGAGTTCTTGTATTCAACAAATTCTCATTAACATTGGAGAGATTTGGAGTGAATGGAGTATTTTTTCAAGAGGGCTTACAATTTTTAATTTAGTTGGGAATAGATGTCACTTTACAGAAATCTATTTTTTCGTAAATCATGTTTGTTTGTCCTAATGTAGTGTCGTAATAAAATATTTCTAAAATATGGCGTAGTCAATAGGATTTGAACCTAAGGCGTCATACCATACTTTATACAAAAACATGTTTTAATCCAAAGACCTTCTTGGTATTACCGGGGCAATGAACATCACGGGGTCGGCATCAATGGAAGCCTTTATTGGACTTTCTCCTCTAGAACTTTCTATAAAGGCAGGGGGCAATGATGGCAATTCTTAGGCTGAAATCGGGAGACTTATGGTCCCCGAACAATGTTCGAGAAGGACACACTGATACAACTGGGACATTACTAGACGAACCCATATTTCACATGAGTTTTGATACCATGACACCAGGGAATATATTCACTGAGCGAGTGAATATCATCATCCCATCTAGGGAACAAGTGTTGCACCCGGGTAATTCTGGAGAAATCATCTGGTTCACCGATGCCTCCAAAACAAACCATGGCACTGGGGCTGGCATAAAAGAACCTAGAAAGAGAATGTTCTTTAGCCTTGGTCGACATACGACTGTGTTTCAAGCAGAGACGATTGCCGCTATAGCCTGTATTGATGAAAACATCAGAAGAGGATATACCGGACAAAAAATTAAAATATTCACTGACAGCCAGGCTCTGCTTAAAGCTATCAGTAATCCAACAACTAGATCTAGACTGGTGAAAAACTGCAAAGAATCCCTCAACAGACTGGCAAGAGACAACAAAGTGTCTCTAATATGGGTGCCGGCACTTGAGGGGATTGCAGGTAATGAAATGGCGGACCAGTTAGCTAGAGAAGGCTCTAAAGGAGTCTTCATAGGACCGGAACCGTTTTGTGGAATCACAAAAGATTGCATAAGAGGGGAAATCGGGAACTGGCTGATAGGGAACACCAATTCAAATGGAGAGTGACACAAGGGCACCTTCATACAAAGAGTTTACTGAATAAGGTAGACAAGGAACTCTCAACCAGGCTACTGAAACTGGGTAAGAGACATTTGAAAACAGTTACCGACCTGGTGACTGGACACTGCACATTGAGGAAAAATCTGTACAAAATGGGCAAAGTTAGTGATCCTATGTGCAGAAAATGTGAACTTGATGATGAAACACCTACTCACATACTCTTCTTCTGCGAGAACTTAGACTGAAGCACTTTGGAGAGGAATTAGTACAACCATCACAACTACTGAAAATCTCTCCAGTCAAATTAGTGGCCTTTATAGAAAACACGAAGCTTCTGGAATGGAAGTAGATAACATGGGGAATAGTAAAAAGATTCAGATCAAGTGCCTAGGCTGATGAGCACGGCCCTAATATAGGGATGAATGTATTAATTTCTATAAATTATAATGAAGCGCGATTTTTAAAAATCAATCTAAAAATGATTGATATTACAGTTCATTACATGCTGAAATGGCCCTTGAAATCACGAGAATTATGCGGTAATGTGATAGGCACGAATTTATGTCATTTATTTAATTTATTACAAACATCCCATGGTTTGAGTAATCAATCTACATGCTAAGATACAATACAAATTGATTTAACTGTTAGAGATTCGGGTCTGGCATAAAAGGACCGTCCCTCGAAGGGTCCATTAGATTTGGTATAAACCGCAGATTTGTTTTATTGGTGGAGAATTTGTGGAACAATTAAGGATTCATGGAATTTAAAATGAAAAATGTCGGGGTATATTCATAAGATCCTGCTGACCGTAAAAGGGTTCCGGCCCCCAAGAGGCCCCTCTTTTTGTTCGTCTGCTATTTCATTTATTCTCTTCCAGTGTGTCCTGGAAGCCACGGTAAGTTGACAATGTTGTTCACGCCTAGTTCTTTGAGTTTTCCTAGGCGCTACCATACCATTTTAGTTGATTACAAAAAATTCAGGGCTTTAATGGCGGCTTCACTATCCGACATGATGAACTCATAGCCTTATACAAAAAAACGAAAATTTCAAAGGACCGCAAGTCGGCCGTCAAAGGCACTAATTGGTTTTTTTAAATTTTTTTGGTGTTTCCATAGACTTATGTATTTATCAGTTTAGCTGTTCCAACTGACTTCGTACAAACTTTAACAACTTAAATCAGTAATAAAATTCTTGGTAATAAATCGAACAAGACGAATTCTTTTCTGATCACCAATATCAGTACAGTGTAAATATTCAACTCTCCGTTACTCCAGCAAGTCATCAAAGACTTACCAATCAAACACCAATTTAATATTGTTCCACGTTAAACAAAAAGACTTACTACACGAGTAAAAATAAATTTTTCGTCCTTCATCTATTGAATCTAAATTTCCCATTTTATTCGAACCACCTCAATTCTTTCTCTGTTCGATTTGAACAAAGGCACATGCTTCAATTTCGTTCGTAATCTTACTTTATCGAAGCCGCTAATGAATCTGCACTCCGGATATTCATTCTTTGTTTCACGGAAAACAATTTTGTTGCTTCTGGTTAAAATTTGAGTCGCATTATACTAGGGGTCAATACATAAAAAGGCTCTGATTTTAATTGAAACGACCCTTCTTTTTTTAGGAGTCGTCCTTATGTCGAGAGCATTGCAGCCTATTGTCCTTTACTCCCATACTCAATCAACCTTCCCAGTTATCCCGGTACTGTCGCCGATATAGGCACCTAGGATGTTTTCCATATCTTTGAGGCATCACATTTTCATCTCCAAAAATTTTTTTTGTTTTCTTGAGTTTAGTTCTCCATGCTGCAAAGTCTGCAGCTGAGATCTCCGTTATACAGCTCCATTTAATGCAGTTGGTCTTTTACTGGTGCGAGACCCGTTAGATAACCTATAATAATACTTAGCCGATTTACACATATATCCACTATATGGGCTTTGTACCTATTTTTCTGGTCCCAACGACTGATTCTGGTCCAACATTGTTGCTGAATCTCTTCTCACGAGTTCATCAGCTTTTTTATTTTACTCTAGTTTGGTCTGTCAGTTTAGTTCTCACTGGCATGCGTCTACCAGTCTGGATGTCTGATCTTTCAACTATGTGAAAGCACGAAGGCTGCCTGGTTGTTAGATAAAGTGCTCATCCTATGAGTGTTAGTCCTGTATTTGTCCATACTGACGCAGTGTAGGATAAGGAGAGAAGGAACATCTTGTGTTCCTCATTTCACTATACACCCTTTTCCCGTTTCTTCCCTAGTCTTTGGAAAGGACCCTTAGAATTGCTCGTTAAGTTAAGGTGGGAAAACAATGTGAAATTAAGCTGACGAAAAGTTTTTAGGTGTTATAATTAAAAATGGAGGTGCACTGTGATTAGTTATGTACTTACTAGTCTTATCATAATTTTCCCCCAAGATATGCATTAAATGCTTTGTTCAGTTTGTCAAAATGGCAATGGAATGTGCATTGAGTGTAAATCTACAAGATTTTTATAAAACGTGCGAGAGATTAGGAAGTTGACCTGATTATTCAGTGAGCGGCGAGCAGTTTCTTTTGCAATATATTTCGTCGAAAATAGCATAGTTGCAGTATAAAAGTCTTTACGGTTGGTTAAGTGGCTATTTGGTCCCATGTCTAACATTATGCGATTCATTCATCAGCACTGATTTGTTCTACTTTTATGGTTATAAATGATTTTTCCAGTTAATGGAAAAATTGAATGATATAAAAATTGCAAATTGCGAAGTAAGTGTTAAATGTTTGAGTAGAAAATTTTTTGACATAAGCCCCATCGCACAAGAACTATTTTTCAAGATCATTGGAAACTGTCATAATCAGTTCTGTTCTGAATACCAGCTCCTCTCGGTTTTAGAGTTTAATTCGAACGTGCAGGTGTGTCTAAGCTAGAAGGTTTAGTATCGTTCAGGATGCTAAATCAACCTGGAATACACACCGGCAAGAGTTATCAAGAGTCCAAACATTGCATCAGACAAGTGTAGAAGGTTCCAACAAACCTCAGGAACCAGAGAACATATTACTTCGGGGTGTACTTTACATCAATAGAAATTACTGACTACCTACGCAAGTAGGTATGCAACATCATTCACAAGAAGATGGCCAACAAGTTTGTATTAGTAAGCACATTCACCCCTCACTACAAATACCATCCAAATGCTCTACTACGTTAGGTCTATTATCACCAGACAGGTGACGAATAACAGGCCAGATATTGTAGTAGCGGATAATAAGGCTAGCTCGGATCTTTGTTGTAACTAACAACAATACTAATGTTTTGGACAAGTACAACGATAAAATGACAAAGTAAAAGGACAGATGTGGCATGCAAAGAAAGTGGAGGTGGTACCGGTCATCTTATCATCTACAGGTCTAATTTCTAGAACTCTACAAAAGCCTCGACAAACTAGGTCTTCATAAAATCGATTTGCAGAAGGCGGCAATTTTAAATACATGCCACATTGCTTCTTAATTTGTATGTATGTATGTATGTAAATTGGGGTGACATTCTTAATTTGTAACTATTGATTCTAATCCGATTTGCGCATACACATAATCGGGATAGGTGAATATTACCAGCAAATGTTGAGTAAAGCGCGGGTCACACTAGGTTGATTGCCAGCAGCAATTTGATGTCAGGCATCGATTATTCGTCGCTTCTGCCACCAGCCGGCGAATATTTCTAGCGGCTGGCAAAGTTGGACATGTTCAACTTTCGGTAGCTGGCAGCTGCGACTCAGCGGGTCACATGAGTCACTCGCATCAGCTGCCGAGAGTTAGCAGCGCAGTTTAACCACCTGGCAGCCAATCAGCGGCGAGAAATCAACACGTGGTCTACTGTTTACGTGCTGAACTGAAGAACTGTGAGCTGGTGAGTAGTGAGCCGTCACAATGTTACCAGCTTGACAGTCGCTGCTTGCTGGTGCTACTTCCAGGCGCTGATCAACTTCAGCTGGCAACCAGCCTAGTGTGATCCCCGCTGATGTGCATAACTTTTGACAATAATTATATCATTTCAAACCTCTGTATATTCAAATTTTTCTAATAATTCACTCAACGTAAACACTAATCTACTTCTTTTTGCAATTTTCCATTTCTCAAATGGAACAATTTATCAATATCTTCATTACAGCAATTGCACTACAGGAACATAAATATCCTTCTTTTTTTATTTTTTATTTGTGGGATGCTAAGCGTTTGTTTTGCCGCAGACGCATTTAAATCAATGACCCAATTTTGAGTTGATATTGGGGTTGCAATGTTTTGGCAGCGCGGTTGAGATTTTAAAAAAGGGATAAAAATCAATGGACTGAGTTTTACAAAAAAAAAACAAATCGAGGGGAATATTTAAGGGTTCTTCAATGAAGTACAGTTACAAGCACCGTTTCCATTCATTAAAAAAATCTTTTGAGTGGTACATTTAAGAACAATAATTATCAATTATCATATTTAAAAATAAATCTTAGTCTGTGCTTTATTGTAACTAATTCCTAACAGTTTGTAATATTATGTAAAGTAAAAGCCGAATAAACTTGCGTTTACGTCACCAAGGTCGTAATTCTATTACATTTCTATCGAGAAGTGTATATACTCAAGTTTGTTAAAAAATCGCTTCTAAAGATAACCCAATCAATAAAAAAAACTTTTGTAACAAAATAATGTATATGCAATATCGCTTTTTGGGTTTAGACGTCCCTCAATGTAAAGTTTTGTGTTAAAATTTTCATAAAGAAGCCACCAATTATTGAGAGTAAAATAGTCGCTGCCAGAAATACTGTCATGTTGCCACGTCGTCCAGAAATTAGCCGATAGTTATAAAGTTAATAGTGAACAGTGTGACACTAATGTTGAATCAGATTTAGAAAATGAACTAGAATTTGAATCTAGAATTTCACATGATGTCAGTTTTTGTCTTTGTTTTTGCCATTATTAAAACATATTTTATTTTTTTTTTTTTTTTTTTTTTTTTTGGCTTGGACTCACGTCATTCAGCCAGTCGCATCATGCATATTTTATTTTATTGCTTGTGTTTTTATTTTTATTATATTTATTTATTAAAAGATTTGGTAACTCAGTAATTACCTTTCCACTTTTAATGGAAAATTTTAAAGGCGTTCATTCTGAATGATAGACATGAAAATAATCTTAATATAATAGATATGGGTAATGGTGAGTTAGTATCGGATATAAATGTAATACCAAATTGTTTAAATACATATTATGTTAAAAGTATTATGGATATAGCAGAACAAGTTGATAAAACTTTCACAAATAGTTTTCCAGTAGTAGATAAAGTTATTACTAATAAAATGGCCACTTTTAATTTAATTAGTCTAGAGGAATTAGAAAAAATAATTAGTTCATTAAAGAATAAAAGTAGTCTTGATGATATCGGTGTAAAATTATTAAAAAAGTGTTTCAAAGATATTTGTAATCCTATATTAAACATAATTAATGGTTCTTTAGAGTTGAGTCAAGTTCCTACAGAAATGAAAATATCTACTATAGTACCTATACCCAGAAAACAGATACAAATATAGCTACAATTTTAATGATTAATGCTGTTGCTAAAGTATTGGAAAAAGCTGTATATGAACAACTGGTAGATTCTCTAGAAGGTAATAAGATTCTTTGTGAGTATCAATCAGGATTCCGTAATAAACATAGTTGTGAAACGGCTCTTCAATGTGTTTGGAGTGATTGGAAAAATAAGATTGAAAATAATTTAGTCACAATTGCGGTATTTTTAGATCTACGAAGAGCATTCGAAACAGTAGATAGATATAGGCTAATACAGAAAATTAAAAGTGTAGGTATTGATGGGACTGCTCTTATTTGGATAATAGATTATTTGAACAACAGGCAACAAATGGTAAAACACAATAACATACAGTCAAACAGGTTATGTAATAATATGGGTGTACCACAGGGTAGTGTGTTGGGACCTTTGCTGTTTTTGATTTATTTAAATGATGTTGTGGACTTTGCAAGGGAGTGCAAAATTCATTTGTTTGCGGATGATACCCTATTGTACTTCTCGAACACTGCATAGGAGTCATAAACGCTGCTCTAAAAAGGGTGCATATGTATTGTTTAGCAAATTTGTTAAAAATTAATATACAGAAAACAAAATGTATGGTATTGGGCGTAAAAGATAGGTATAGGGAAGTTAGTTTAAATATAGGATTATGTGATGAAACAGTGGAGACAGTAAAAAAATTTGTCTATTTAGTAGTAACTATTGACAATAATTTGAAATTTAAGGAGAATGCATACCAAGGTATTAAAACTGTGGCGTATAAAATTAACTATTTAAGACGATGCTCTTCATATCTGAGCCAATGATCCAAATTAACTGTTTTTAACATTATCACATTTTAATTATTGCCCTACAATTTTGTACCTACTCAAACAAAATGAAATCAATCGTCTTCAAAGGATGCAAAACCGTGACATGCGAATAATATTGAAGTGTTCTAGGTATACTCCTTTAACCAGCATGCTAAAGACACTTAACTGGATGCCAATAACTAAATTAATTCTATACTTCACAATATTAAGGGTGGGTCCTTTTCAAATGAACACAGTGTATATACTTTTATTGTAGAATTCCTTACTTCGTGAAATTTATTTATAAATGTAAACACAAATGGAAAACACTATAAAATTATCGATAATTTAGTAGTTTTCATTTAATACATTGTGAAATTTTCTACATTTACGTTTTTTGTTTACTTCAGTTATTTTCTGTTAATTTCCATATTTCATGAACAATCTGACAACGCTGCAAATATTCACAATGATGACGCAAACGCAACTTTATTTGGCTTTTACTATACATATATTTTATTCAAAAATTACTGCTTTTGTTTATTTTAGTTAAGTATAATTAATATATTATAAAAATTTGTACATTATTTTGAAAATATTTTCACAGAAGGGCAAATAAAAATGAATAATCCTTAAATGTCCTAAAGAAAAACGTAATATAATGAAAAATAAATGGAACAGAGACCTAAAATGCTTTAAGTTGAACTATGTCATTTTAGACACTGGAGGTGTCCAAAATGACATGGTATCAAAATATTAGTAAAAATTAATTGCACAAGTCACAAATAAACGTCTTTGATTTTGGAGATAAATCTGTACACTCCAAATTAGCCCACAACTGACACAGCATACACTGGATCCAAGCAACCCATTGCAATAAATGCAAGACGCATCATCTTCATCATCATTCTCTTGAAAGGGTTCACTTTCTTCATCTGTCTCATCTTCAATTATTGCCTTGGGACTCTTTTTTGTAGTTTGATCACGCAAATTAATATATGTATTCAGAACAATGTGCTTCTGACATGTTTTGTTCTTTAGAGATGTCACAGGAAATCTTATTTTTAATTTTCCGTGCGTCATTTTTTGATTTTTTCTTTACTTGCTCTTCGTTTTTATATTTCAATTCCCCATGCTTCGGAGAACATGTTAGGACTGCGCACTTTTTTGTTACATTCCTTTTTCTTGATTGGTATATTCCTTTTGGAGGTGGGGATATTTCTAAAAATGACACCTTTGCGACTACTGTCTTGTGTTCTTCATTACTATTGATTGGAAGTTCAGAAACGACATCTGGTTGATTTTCTTTTTCTGTTTGATTGTCAGCGTGAAGCTGCTCCCCCAACGGATTTGGTGTTTCAGCCTGAGTATCTTCTAGTGCAATATCAGTTGTATTCGCTGGTACAAAAAGGTAATCGGGAAAAATGTTGGAATTAAATGGACTGATTCCTGTTTCAGCAAATCCGCTCAATGCATTTTGGATTGTGGCTGCTTTACCATACGCTTCAGAAAAGAGTTCACTCACTTGGTAAGCTGCAATAACACGATCTGGACGATTTTTCATCCATGTAGTACGCCTTTAGAGGTTCAAAAAAACTCACATCAAGCGGATGCATATGGTGGATACAGTGAGCTGGGAAGCACATATTGATGCCAATATTTTCGAGGTTTCTGGACAGTAGACAGTCCACTTTCATCCATATTGTAAATCTTCTCAACAGTGATAGATTTTTCTTGTAGAACATAATCTGAAACCTCAAAAAATTTGGAAACTTGAGGCTTGTTAAAAGCTCGTGCTCTAGCTGCTGAAGTGGGTTCTGGCCGTCGTAGAGATATGTCGGTATTTCACTAATTTCCATGACCTAGTTAATTTTTTGCCGCAAACTCATAAGCTAATTATCTCACTTCGGTTGTGGTTAAACCAAGCAGTCTAGATTCTAGATATTTCAGGTGTTTTACCAACTCTTTCTTTGTTTGGGAATCAAAAGTTATTGAAAATCAGCCCTGACTTTTCTCTACACTTTTAACTCTTTTATTCTTATTAGCAGCTCTACGTCTAAGAGTTGCTTGGGGAACGTTAAACACTTTAGGTGCTTTTAGCCATCCCATTCTCTTTTCTTGTACATCTTTTATAGCTTGCTGCATATATGCTTCATCCCAGGACTGTCTATTAGTCTTTCTGACGTACCTTCCAACCATGGTCATCTGTAAAAAAAATCGAATTACAATTAATGTAAATCATTGTACCAAAAAGACTAGAAATTGTACTGTGCATCGTATAAAATGACATTCTATGTCATTTTAACAACAACCACAATATGTCATTTTAAACGCAATGTTACATTTTCAATATATAGATTATTATTGATAATGTTGAAGTTGCTATTAAAAAACCTACTTACCAATCAATGGTTCACTGTTCACATATAACAATTAATTCCAACACAATATTTAATATCACGAAGAATGATATAAAAACACCAATGTAAAATCCACGCATACAAAACTTTCTTGCCACTGAAACATAACCTACACAATAAAACCGTTAAATAAACCTGTAGAGATCTGTAAACTTATAGTATCTTTGTTACTTAGTACAGTTACCGAATAAGAGATGCCGCTACTAGTTTCCTATATAGATCAAAGCAGCTATGTCATTTTAGGACACTTTCCCCTATGTGTAATAGGCATGATGTCAATCACTAGGAATTACTGAAATAATTATTTAAAATAATTGTATAGATTATAAATATTCTAAAGCAATCACTTATTTTCACATACAATCATGATTATATTTATTTTAGTAAAAATATAAATACAAAATAATATGACAATCCGCCATCTTAGCTAAAACACCGATCACAAATGTGTGACGTCAACCTTTCGTATATCGTTCGAACCTTTATCGTATTTTCTTGTTTTGCATCGTTTAAATGATATTTACTCGTTATATGACTATCACACAGAATAATTCAAATTAGTAATCAAAATAAAATTTTAATTCGCAAACTGTGAAATATTTGAAGTATTTACAGATGTGTGATGTCATAGAGACTCCATTTCTATTCTAGCATTTTGGTGCGAAATTTGAATTGTATTTTAAAAATGTGAATTTCTCCTTTAAAACCTTTATTTTTTCAAGAAACTACATTTTTTTTATAAAGCTTATGCGTACAAAGATCGTGAAGCAGTTTTTAAAAATCAGTCATCATGCCTATTATTGGCACACCTTATTGATTGTCACTGGGCTATTTGAGACTATAACTTCTGAATACGGAGAAATTACATTAGGTAGAATGTTTACAATTATTATTAAACTTATTTTGGTCAAGTTAAGAAGATTACCAGATTTTTTGTGGTGTAGATATGTGGTCTCGGTATCGCCCATAACATTTTAAAAAATGTCTCGTCGCATCTCGAGGCGAGAAAAATCTCGCTCTCGTGTGAAGCACTAGTTTTTACTCTCTATCAATGATGGATAAGGTTCTTGCAAGGCTAAGTACTCGAGGGTATATAACTAAAGCCACATTGTTAACGACCAAATAGATATCAACCATTCTTCCTTATTAAACTTATTTACCTAGGTCAGGAGTAATTGTTGTGAATGAATTTCCAGGAAAACTTGTTCAATAATTTTGTTAATATTGGTTGGATTCCGTATTTAGGCATTTTTTGTACTTTATTTCCCTGTAAACATTTTGTAATACTTTATTGATATTCTTAAAATTCCGTATTTTTATAAATATAGTTTTAAAAAATTATTTATGCATTTTATTATCAATATTTAGAATTAAGCGAGACGAGACAACCGGTAACAAGACGAGACCGAGACTTGAACGAGACTCAATTTATTCGGAATTGACGAGATCGAAACGAGATTTTTGATACTCTCGTCTCGTGTGAAGCCCTAATAAAAACTATTATATAACTAGTAAATCCAACTGATGTTGAGATTAAAATCAAAAGAATATGGTATATTTTTTCCGTTGATAATAATGTTCTTGATATAATCAAATATTTGCGTGAATGTCTGCTTCAATTTCATAGTTTTATTTTCAAAAATTGGTGAACATCCAGTTTCTATTATAATAAAAAATTTTCTTGTGAAAATGGAAGTATGCTTGTGTGAAAGTATGTAATTAAACACCGAATAATTCCAACACATTTTCGCATTTTCAACTTGAGTGAACTCAAACAGAGATATTTTTTTCTTACCACATTCTATTTGGTGTTATTTCAAGAATTTTGTTTTTCCCAATTAGCACGCGTACACTTTTGCTTGAACCGTTTTTGTTTTATAAAAACATTTGTATACATTTATGTTTCCAAATAAAATATAATTTTCGAGTGTTACCCAGGTGGCGAAAAGACGAATTGTATGACACTTAAACAGAAAGAGATACAGACACAACCCGATAGATATAATTTAATGCTGCGAGAAGCATTAATGTCACAAAATGAAATCAAAGCGAAACATAAAGCGGGAGAGTTGCTGAAGATAAAATCAGTATCCAGAATTACAAAAAAAATGAATATACCGAATATTACACAAGTGATTCTATACTATTCAAAACTGTGGACCTTGAACAAAAAAAGTGCAACACTAACTTGACGCTTGGAAAAGGGAAATTCAGAAGTAGATAAAATGTGGACTGGAAGAGTTAATAAGAAATTGATGAGATAACAAAAAATTAGTTCTACATAACTACAGAGGAGGACCTCTCAATATGGATCTTATAGATGTGACAAAAATGCTGCAGCATTACTAAACATTAGGCAAATCTTAGAATCATTATAGACAATGTTTGTATCAGTTAAAAACCACCTGCTAAAAATGTGTTGATACAAGAGATCTCCGCTGCACGGAGTCTGAGATAGTAAGACTTTACCGACTACTTATCGGTATCAAAGGTATCCAACCATCCAGGTATCCGTTGAAAGATGGAAAAAGAGTACAACTAGCTAGTAAGCTGCTGCTGGGAGCACTGCAGCCTACTAGCTAACTGTACTCTTTTTCCATCTTTCAACCAACTGGATACCTGGATGGTACCTATATAGATTTCCGGATAACAGGATCTCATAACTTTGAAAAAAAAGGAGGAGGAATGCAGTGAGAAAATTGAATGGTAATAACTGAAAAACTAAAACATAAATGGAAAATAATGGTCGCCAAGTCAAAAGGAGTAAGAAGAGGATTTTTAAGATATAGAGGACTCAGAAAAATATTCTAGTTTTGCATTTCTCTTAAACGTTTAAAATGTACCCATATCAAACGGTAAAACGGTCAGAATCCTGCTAAAAATAACTGTTAAGTCACTTAATCGCATTTAATGCGATTTAACAATAAATTTTTAATCATAATCAGAGAAATTTTTTTTGTGGCTTCCTTTGAATACCAAACTACTCAAAGATACAGATACAGTTACAGATTGAAAAATAGAAATTCTTGTAACTAATGATTGAAAAAAGAAATTCAGAAACGAAAAAACTGACGCTACATTAGACCGAGAGGTCTTTGCTTATGTATCACTTACTACTTTTTTTCAAATATTCCTATTTAGAATAGGTTCTATAACATGGATATGTTTTTAAAGTAAATTATTTTAAAAAAACTTACATAAAATTCTATCAGCAAAAAATGATTACTGTTGTAATTCCTTCATTCACTCTCCATACAACTATTTCTCGAAGTCCTTAATTCAGATTCCCATTTTGATCTAACCTAACTTATAAACAAACCTTATCACCAGCGATCAAACCTTTCTAAAACCCGTTAATTTTCCAACTTTTTTCCCGCGAAACGCTCAAACGAAGCGACGGAATCTATCGGCGACAACAAGACGCGACATGGCAGTGAAAATTCGAACACTCGACCGGGAAAATGCCATACGTCTCCCGGAAAACTACGATTCTCGACTGCGGACAAAGATCTGAGGTCATAGAAGGCTTTACCAGCATTCTCTGCAAACGAACAGCTGCAAATCAATAGACGATAACGCGCAGAAGCTAAACTTTGTACCCTTGCGCTTTTTTCTTAGTTTTAGAATCGGATACTTACTATTGAGGATTTAAATTGATGCAAATTTGATTGGAGGTAGAAGTGAATGGAAAGATGACAGAAATTGTTCAAGGTGGAAAAACTCCTAAAAGGGGAGATAAAACTTTGTCAAATACATGATGAAATCTTTTTACGTATGTAAGAAAACACCAATATTGTAAATCGGAATTAAATATTTTTTCGTAAATAACAATAAGGTTGAACTGTGAATTGATACGAACTTGGTCTTCTTAAAATTGTCGCCTCAGTCAGGTACACTGAGACAACTGATAACATTTGGGAGTTGTTTGTTAAGTTCTTTCGACGTCTTCAACCATCTTCACTGTCGTCAGAAACATCAAATTAAAACTCACTTATTCAATAAGCTTCATCATCTTGTAATTCGAATTCGGAGTTTTAATCTTGAATTTTATCTTATTTTTGTACTTTTTAATAAAAACAATACCTATACAGGTATTTCCGTTTTCTGCTTTTCTAAGTAAAGTATTTAATAAATTAATCAAAATCAAAACCATTTCTACTGTAGTTTTCCGTTGTTTAGCTTTCAGCGCACTGATCAGCCTTTTATTGTGAAAGAAATAAAAATACGTAGCTTTAAAACTTTCATTCTTGGCATAGAATGCGTTCTGTTGTTTCTTTCCCTAACTGACAGCATCTGCACATGGCTTCGTGCGTCAATCCCATTAGCTTTAAGTGTATATTGAGCTTACAGTGTCCAGTTAGCAGAACGTTTCGCTTGTCTTTGTCCTGGTGAATGTGTCCACCATTCCATGGCTTTGAGGGCTACCCACTTCTATCTTCCCCTTTTAGTTATTGTTTCTGCAACGTCGCAGAAATGATCTGGTCCAACGAATACCATTGAACTGTCCATTTGATTTGCTTTTTGATTGCCCTTATTGTGTCCTGGAACCCAAGCTACGGCAACCTTAGCACGTTCTGCTTTTTTATTAGGGACAAAACAGTTGATCCTAATAAGCGCATGGAAGGATCATGCTAAAAGATTCATTTATGGTGAGTGCTACCTACCTTTTTTCCCTAAAATCATCCTCGAATTTACTGTATTGAGCTTGGGTCGTATATTTGTAAAAAAATGCTTTAAAAATTTGAGGTTAAGTTAGAAAACGTTTTTTGTGTTTAAAATATTTCACTAAGAGGTCACGCTTCTACACAATCCACTTTCAACCTCTGAAAATTATCTCTTTTTGACAATTTCACTTTATCTCGTGTTTAAATTTTTTGTATATTCTTTATTATCTTCTTATTTGTCCATAAATATGCAATGGGCTTAGAATCACCTTTCTTTCGAAAATTAAAACTGATTTATGCCCAACCGCTTAATCAATGAGTTTATTATTAATTTTCATGTAAATACCTCAAATTATGACTCAGTGACCATTCGATTCATTCATTGGAGCCATTATCACAGCGTGTAATTGAAACGCAAAGTTTTCAAATGGATACGTAGAAATAAAAAACGTTGATCCTAATGGCCGCTGCTTTTTTTTATCGCAAATCCCTTTTGGATTTTTTTTAGTATCGCCCATTAACGCTTACGGTATTAAAGAAAAAAGCGGGATTGAAACAAAAAGCAATAATATTAAATGACTAAAGGCCAGGGCTAGATTTAGTTTCAATGGTAAAGAGTATTATATATTCTAGATTCGGGAAGTCACTAGTGTATAGTAGGAATAGGACTGGCTCTAATACCATTTGAAGGATACTGTTAAAATAGTTTTGTTATTCTAACCTATCTTAATTTGATGTTTTTATTTTATGATTTATATTGATTATCAAGTAACAAGAAAAATAGTCTTGTCAGTTACTTGTCATTGAAATCTTTTTCTGTAAAAAGTCTGTTTAATTAAATAAAAAGTTGTATGTATATTTTTGGTTTATTGAGGAGAAAACGATGATTATTTAACAGGTTATGGGCCCAGATCGGAAAAAATCTAGTTTAGTGAACCAACGCGGATTTTGATGAAATATTTTTTTTTTAATTAATTCGAGGTCGCTTTACACGAAAATGAAAAAAGAAATCGGCGCTCTCTTACCAAAAACGAGTTATGAATTTTTGAAGATGAGTTCAGATCAGCACTGCACTGGTTTTATTGTCATATAATAACTGATTTAAATGATGCATTATAAAGTCTACACAATGTTAATTACACTATAATTACTTTTTACGATATTCCTCTCACACACACATTTAAAAAACACTGATATTGATATTCATTTCTTGTAAATTCTTTTTTTAATTCCTCAATTATTATATATTTTGACATTTTCATGTAACATGACTGACATATAAGTTTTGGTCTGTTTCTTCTTAGTCGTACAACTTGTACCTAATAGCATATTCAGCCATAAAAGATATTTAGCCACTTGAATTAGTTGCTGAGTATATTCGTTTTCATGATCGTGACCATATCGTGATATAGAAGATATAAACAAGATGAACATCATGAACATACACCTATTTTTCCGATAGCTAGCGCCGTATTACAGCTGAAACATTTTTTTTCAAATTTTGAGAGATGTTGATTTTAGGAAGATGGTTAGTTTTGAGATAAGTTTGGTTGATATTTATCATTTATTTGAAGGATAATGAACCATTCAATTTGATCATTGAGGATGCTGAACAATTTTTTTTCTCTGAATTGCACTCATCAGTTAATTCTTTAAAAAAATCACCTCCTTAGTTGTTCGGCCTCTATAAACACTGCTGACAACGAAAATAGTTGCTGCAGGTGTAATTCCAAATCAAATTTTGCTAATATTATAAGACTTTGGTTATCAAAAGCTGTTTCCCCTTTTTATAAAATTTGAAAATTCTACTAATATCGTTTCCCGACCAACTAACACAGATCAAAGTGGAATCGCAATCGCTTCTTATCATCTTGATACATTTATTAGATTGGATTTCCGTTTGAAATAATGAAGTAGATTGATTATCGCGAGCGAAGCGAGCGCGCCGGATCGACGTTTCGCAATTCGCGCGCGCGAATTGCGAAACGTCGATCCGGCGCGCCTTTTTCACAGTATGTTGATGGCTGTTCATCTAATTTTTCCATAACTGATTTCAGTTAAACGAAAGTTGAGCCAAATACAGCGCCAGCTATCGGAAAAATAGGTGTATGTTCATGATGTTCATCTTGTTTATATCTTCTATGTCATGATCATGAAATCGAAAATATTCAGCAACTAATTCAAGTGGCTAAATATCTAATGGCTGGATTTGCTATTAGGTACTGTGCGACTGAGCGGAAACAGACCAAAACTTATATGTCAGTCATGTTACATGAAAATGTCAAAAGATATAATAATTGTGGAATTAAAAAACGAATTTGCAAGAAATGAATATCAATATCAGTGTTTTTTAAATGTGTGTGTGAGAGGAATATCGTAAAAAGTAATTATAGTGTAATTAACATTTTGTAGACTTTATAATGCATCATTTAAATCAGTTATTATATGACAATAAAACCAGTGCAGTGCTGATCTGAACTCATCTTCAAAAATTCATAACTCGTTTTTGGTAAGAGAGCGCCGATTTCTTTTTTCATTTTCGTGTTCAGCGACCTCGAATTAATTTAAAAAAAAATATTTCGTCAAAATCCGCGTTGGTTCACTAAACTAGACTTTTACCCCCAGATCATTGCTTGACCAAGGAACTTAGAGGATAAAAAGAATACAAGAACGTTTAGTAAGGTGTGTCCTCTTCCTTGGGTGTGTCCTAAATAAAACTATAATAAATTAAAAGAACACAATGGCAGACAAAGGTGTAGATATTACAATTATAAATAAGTTTGACGGGTCCAATTTCTAGCAATGGAAATTCCAATTAAAATGTGCACTTCGAGCAAAAGGTATTTATGGTGTTGTAAATAGATCTTTAGCAAAACCTGATGAGACGCATATACAAGACTTAGAAACATGGAATAGAAAAGATGCCCACGCAATGTTTATTCTTACCTCGGCTATGAATTTAAATCAAATAACTTTAGTTGAAAGTTGTGAGTCTGCTAAAAAAATGATGCAAAAATTAGAATCTATTTTTGAACAAAAATCAGAAGCCAATAAAATGATGTTACATGAACTATTTCACCATTATAAAATGAATTCTTCAGACACTGTAGCTCAGCATATTGCAAAAATAGAAAATTTAGCCAAGCAAATAAAGGACTCAGGTGACGATATAAGTGACACGGCAGTAATGACAAAAATTTTAAGAACTCTACCATCAAAATTCAGAAATGTTAGATAAGCTTGGTTATCTCTTGAAAGTTCAAAACAAACCATAAATAATTTAACAGCAAGTAAGAGGCGCGAATTTGTAACGGTAATCGCTCCAGCTTGAAGGACTCCTCTAAAGGGTATTTGACCCCAAGTTTATGTCGCACCAAGATAACTGAAGGGTTGTAAAAAATTGAGGGCGCCACTACCTTTTTGACGTCGATAAAAAATACTAATGAATTAAAAAAAACTAAGGCGGAAAAGGTACAAACGCCTTGTAGAATTTAAATAAAAGTTAACCAGAAAAATAAAAAAATTACTTAAAAAAATAGAACACTTAAAACTTTACCCCGGGCGATATCTCCCTTCAACTTTTATAGTTGAGGATTAAGAAAACAAAATAGATTTAAAACAAATTTATATTTTATTATTCTGCCACAGGAAATGAACAAATGTGAGGAGAATTTGTACTTTTATAGGTACTTAGCTTATGAAGTGTTGTTTCCGCAAAAGGTGATGGTTGGAGAAGGTAGGTAGGTCTTGCCTCTACGAAGTCTTGAGACGATGGAGACTAGATATCGAAGAAGATAGGAAGATAAAGATGTCTTGATTAGAACGGTATTCTAGCAGCTGTGTCCTGTTCTAGGGCGGTATTTTGGTCTAGGGCTGTTTCCTGGTCTAGGGCTTTTGTCCTCACCTAGGGCTTATATCCTAGCCTAGAGGCTGTGCTTACCTAGAAGTACAGGTGGATCAGGGATATATAGGAATTTGGATGTAATGGGCACATTATGTTGGTCAGCTTTTCAGGTAAAAAAAAGGAAGGCAGTTGGAAATTGAAAAATGTTTTATTGAAGCTGAAGGCAGTTGTTTGAAAGTAGAAAATGTTCAATTTACTGAAAGCTTTCCAACATTATATTATGTCCCGTATTAAAACAGTAAAAAAGCAATTATCGGCTAAATTAAAAATATACTAATGACCTAGAAGAAACTAATTATAGCAAAAAGTTATGTAGTTATATGAAAAAATATGTATGTGTGTGTGATCGAAGTGGATGACTGCGGGAAGCTTATGCTTACCCATTCGCCAAACCGCATGTTTTAGAGATATTACTTTATTCAATAAATTTTTTATTTAAAGGAACAGTATGCTTACATTATTTGAAATCTATAACTATTTACGTAGGTAGTTTTTATTTTTAATTATTATTATTTTTTTTTATGAAAAAATATCGTACTTGAGAAATATATGAAACCGGCACTGGCGGTACGAAAGAATATTTTATAGGTTAACAGATTCGTTTTGTTATAATAATGTTATTTATCGTTGAAAAAGTTATTCTGCAAAAGAAAAAGCTTGCAAATGTTTGCATAAAAGTGAAACAGTGAATTATAAAAGAATATTTGGTTTAAAACTACCATATTGGTATAAAAGAACAGTTTATGACCACGTGTTAAATTGATTTTCGTCTATCTCTGTAAAAAAATAAAGAATGCATACAAAAATTATATCAGACAGTACTTTAGAAGAAGCTTATTAATTGTAAATTATGATTTTGAACTTACCACAGCAAAATTAACTAGATAGGAAAGGTATAAAAGCGATAAGAAAATGGAGGTCTTTCCTCGAAGAGGGTCGATAGCGGAAAGGGGTGACCCTCGTGGCGTGGAAAAAATGGATGCCACCGTTGGCAGACGTCAATTGTCTTAGCGTTCAGAGTAGGAGAATTTGAGATCACAGAACTATAATTGGAAGTGGCTAATGTGACGACGAGCGGTAATTAAAAGGATTTATTCTATAAAATCGAAACAGGTCGATAGACATGTTACAATTTAAGCTCGTTGACTGGACCAATAATTAAAAAACTTTAGAGATGCAACTACAGTGGAAGAAAGACTGACGATAACACTGAGATTTTTGGCTATGGGAGATTCGTAGTCAAGTTTGTAGTAGTTTCATTTCGTTGCTTATTGCTCACCAGGCATCTTTTCTTATATTTTTATTATGGTTATTACCGTTTTTTGAATTCTATAATAACTCTTTAGATCCATATAACTTAATTAAAGTACGACAGTTTTCATTCTCCATTTCCAACACTTGATTTGACTTAATTAACTTCGAACATCGACTGCCTAGTAGCACAAGCACCCGTCTAAATTTCGCGCGGCAATGTCATTGATGCGCGACAAAAAGCCGACAAAAATTGGCTTGCGGCAATGTTCGTCTTGCCGCGCGCGGCAGTAAGGTATCCATTTCCCGCGGCAGCATGACGAACATGCCTCGCAAGGCAGCCGCGCGAAATGGATACGCGGCTTTACAGTCGTGCTGTAGTGGGTGGACTGTTTTAAAAAGTTACAAACAAAGTATTTATTTCTTCCCCTTAACATTGCTTCTTTTAGGCAACTTTTTATTATAGTTTGTCTCTTACTATCATTTAGAAATATTTCCAATTTTTTTTAGACAGTCAACTTTACGTTTTATCAAACACTGGACTGAAGACACAGAATCTGTAGAATAGGTTTCTCCTCTGACTTGAATTCCGATTGCGCTCTTTTAGATACACTACTTTTGGTTATAGATATTCTCATCTTTATCTCCCTCGCTCTATGCACTATCCATAATTGATTTTAGATACCAAAAAAACTGTTCCTGAAGTCCATCAGACTGTTAGAAGTTCTTTTAAACAAATAATTTTTATAATTAAAATAAGTTACAGTCTACATTCACCAAACTTACTAGAAATTATAACAAAAACACATAGAATCAGCCTAATATTGAAACACTTTCACTTTTCCTGTCATTAATATTTAATAACGTTAAATACAGTTCGCCTGTCGTAGTCAGTTATTTAAAAACCGGTTCTGTTATAAAAGCCCAGTATAAATTCACGTTCCTGAATTTTTTCCTAAAAATGGGGACAGGAAGAAAAGCTTTTAACGACAATTAAGGATATTTCCCGTCAGGAAGGGCGGTAAAATTAACAATTTGTATATGGATTCAATTGGAAGTATAAAATTGTGAAGTCGCTTCTCGAAATACATTGAATATTTTAAATAAAATTTAAAACGACATTACACGTATCCATATCATCAGGATTGACTAAAAATTGTTTTGAGTAACCAGGATAACTCCTGGGCTCCGCATTTCTTGAGTAAAATATGTCGTGAGCATAATGATTCTGCATCCGAAAATCCAGTTTACCAATAATTATGAAGTGGGTTATATCAAATTTCAACCTAAGAATGGTATAAATTCTTTCTTCCTTCTTCCTCTATAAAGTTTTTCTTCATTTTCTCTGTACTGTACATAATCTAAGAGTTATATCTAAGCCGTAATCAACAACAGTTTTTATTACAACCACAAAATAAAACAATCTAAAGACAAAGCGCTTTAATTTTTTGTTTATCAGCTTTTTTTTTTAATTTGTAACTTTTTTTTTTCGGGCCGAGATGGGTAACTCATGTTCGAATGGGTCCAGGACCCAAACAGTGTTGGACTCATCCCCAAGGAGATGCCTACCAACCAAACCCACCTCAAACTCGCCGTTACCCCCGCCTCGGAATCACTAACCTAGCATACTTCGCATAACTTAGGCTTCACTTCCAACCATTTTAATTACTGCCAATTAGGCAATGTCTCTTTTTTTTATTTCACGCGCAGGTTCATAAATACTTTTTTCTACAGTCGCGCGTAAAATGACTAATTACTATATTCAAATGAAATCGTAAAGTCGACAAATGCTGAGGATTGTTACTTTACGCTCTAGCGCAAAAAAGGAATCTTTTTCGCTCGCTTATTTAATCAAACCACGCCCTCCGAATTAACTCAATTGGTGAATATTTAACAATTTATCAGATTAAAAATTGAATAAAATTATATGAAAATTGTCAAAAATTTTGAAATATGGTCAAAAATGGTCAATAATTCTCAAAAATTGTCAAAAACTGTTAAAAATGGACAATTTTTGTCAAAAACTGTCAAAAATGGTCAATAATTGTCAAAAATGGTCAATAATTGTCAAAAATGGTCGATAATTGTTAAAAACTTTTTAAAAAAATTTGAAAAATGGTCAAACATTTTCAAAAAGTGCCAAAAATTTTAAAATTTTTTTGAAAAATGGTCAATAATTGTCAAAAACTGTCAAAAATGGTCAAAAATTGTCAATTGTCAAAAATTTTAAAATATTTTGAAAAATGGTCAAGAATTTTCAAAAATGGTCAATAATTGTCAAAAACGGTAAATAATTGTCAAAAACTATCAAAAATTGTCAAAAACTGTGGACAATTATTGTAAATAATTGTCAAAATTTTGAAAAATGGTCGATAATTGTGAAAAACTATCAAAAATGGTCAATAATTTTGAAAAATTGTCAAAAACGATCAAAAATGGACAATTATAGTTAAAAATTGTCAAAATTTTGGAAAATAGTTGATAATTGTCAAAAATTGTTGAAGTTTCTGAGATATGGTCAAAAATGGTAAAAAATGGTCAAAAATTTGGAAAAATGGTCCATAATTTTCAACAATAGTCAATAATTATCAAAAATGGTCAATAATTGTCAATTATTTTTAAAAACTGTCAAAAATGGACAATTATTGTCAAAATTGGTCAATAATTGTCAAAAATTGTTAAAATTTTGAAAAATGGTCGATAATTGTCAAAAACTATCAAAAATGGTCAATAATTTTGAAAAATGGTCAAAAATTTTGAAAAATTGTCAAAAATGGTCAATTGCCAAAAATTTTAAATTTTTTTTGAAAAATGGTCAAAAATTTTCGAAAATGGTCAATAATTGTCAAAAACTATCAAAAATGGTCAACAATTGTCAAAAACTGTCAAAAATGTAAAATTATTGTCAATAATTGTCAAAAATTGTTAAAATTTTGAAAAATGGTCGACAATTGTAAAAAACTATCAAAAATGATCAATAGTTTTGAAAAACGGTCAAAAATTGTTAAAATTCTTGAAAAATTGTCAAAAACCATCAAAAATGATCAAAAATTTTGAAAAATGGTCGACAATTGTAAAAAACTATCAAAAATGGTCAATAATTTTGAAAAAAGGTCAAAAATTGTCAAAAAATTTGAAAAATAGTTGATAATTGTAAAAAATTGTTAAAGTTTTTGAAATATGGTCAAAAATGGTCAATAATTGTCAAAAATGGTCAAAAATTTGGAAAAATGGTCCATAATTGTCAACAATTGTCAATAATTATCAAAAATGGTCAATAATTTTGAAAAATGGTATAATATAAAAATCGATTATTTTTTAACATCCCTAGTCAGTAGATATTTTTAAGGTTAATCATGATGAATAGCGAAAATGACGATTATTCAAGCACTCCTTTTATAACCTAAGATAATATAAAAAACTGTTTTAATTATTAAAAGGGCGCGCGGCAATATTCTTTCTCAAGCGGCAATCTGTTACTTTACGCTCTAAATACACAAATAACTATATAAACACACTGACCATTACTTGAAATTTTTTATACGTTTTTCTAATACAGCAGGTTTAGTCACAAAAATTCGAAATATATGTTTCTTGAAACAAAGTAAAGGTAATAATAATTTGTATTTATGGAAAAATTAAACAAAACTTTTCTAATAAAACAATTTAAGTACATTATAGACCGGTAGCCCATCGTAGTGTTGGAAAATTACCTCAATTTATTTTTCGTTACGAAGTTTCGGGAATTTTCGAGAATTTTGGGTAAACTTCAGCGCCATTGAAATTTGCAACTTTTTGCAGTTAATAGAAATTTAATGGAACTGAGTGATGCATTAGATTCAATAACAAAAATAATTAGAACATAAATATTTATTCAAAAAACATTTAAAATATTGTTAAAGAAACCAGCCAATTCATACTGGTTTAAAAAATGAAATAAAAAACAAAAAACGTTATTTTCTCAAAGCAGGTACCTAGATAGGACACAAAGGAACACCAGTTATTTAAACCAAAAAACATTAAGAGAATAAACACATAAACAAAACCCTTCGGAATTCGGATCATAGCAGGTACTTAGTGGGTACTTGAAAACAAAAACTAAAATTTAATTTGGAATTGCTTCCGTTTCCAAATACGAAAAATCTTCTGGACCATCAGAAGAGTTAGTGTCATAAACAGAGTAATCTTCATCTTCTTCCAGTTCAGTATCAGAACTCTCGCTACCAGATCTTCTGCTTTAATGTATTTTGTTTATTTGTGGGTTAACTGTGACATTAGATGGACCAGCCTTAGCTACATCTTGGATGTCGTGTGGAGTTTTTGCAATTGGTTCATTCAAATTCAAAAACTTCGAATTATGGGCAATGAATACGATTTTTCCAGCCCTTTCTGTGGTTAACAGTGAGTAAAGGAGAACGCACTGTAAGATCGCACGGTTGCGGCACTTGTCGCAAACATTTCCAATATGGCAGTGGCTATAACTTTCAAATTTGTTTTGCAACAAACCCCTGTCTCCCAGACAAACGGTAACCGCCATAAATTAGTTTTTGCCAAAAAGTTTGTCAACTCAGTAGAAATCAAATCCTTTTTTTGTTGAAATTTTGGATGAACCGATAATATTTGATATAGAATGTGTTCATCATTACTAAATTGAGAACTACAGTATTTGGGATCCAATAAATAAGCGGCCAAATGCAATGCTTTGAGCATCATTTTTTTTCTATTTTTGAAAAGACTCAACAGTTATTTTTCTTCTGTTGACTTAATAGGCAAACTCTTAACCTCACTGTTTAAACAATTTGCAGATTGCGGAGCGGAATATAAACAGTACGGCGCGAACATATAGCGCGAAACCCCCACAGCGCGCCAATTCAACGTTGTCAAATCAAACAAAATTGTTTGGTAACTCGTTGGTAACGTTCGCTTTATAAATTCTCGGTAACTTTCCGATAAATTCTCCTCAACATTCTCCTATAATTTCCCCAAATGAGAACTTTCGCTTCAACGTGAGCGAACTTTACCGTAAATTACGGGAACGTTCGCACGGTAAAGTTCGCTACTCACAACAGAACTTTTTATAAAGATTTTTTATTATGAAATATAAATTATAAATCTTCTCCATTTGTATGAAACTTATTGGGACATACTGTATATATCTATTTCGTCCATTCCGATAGCCAATTTTCAAAAATGTAATGCAATTGAATACTAATCTTCCAATTTAGCGTCTCTAATATTCACCGAATATAATCTCCTAACTTCAAACATTGACACATGGACAATATTGCATGAGAGTGCATTAATTTGATTCTGTAAACTGCTATTAAATCATCTTTGAGAGGTGTCAGATTATCATGGAAACGACACTAGGGAAATAGCCTAATAGGATTGCAGAAATATCCTTTTACGAGTAATTTATATAGTTTAACAAACATTTATGTTTACTTTTAGCAAGTAACTACTATAAAAGTTTGATTGTTACAGCGTTGGATGGTATAAATTCCACCTTGTAAAATTGTGAAGTAGCCATATTTTTATTTTTGGCAGCGAAAATTGGAAGAATCTATGGGTCCAATAAGCCAGGGCAGTGCTAATAAAAATGTTGCAAAATCAGTCTTACTCTGGCTTAGTCTTTCTTTCGATCCCATATAGTTGTAGTTTTTCAGAAGTATATACTTTATAGCAGATATATTTTATCAATATTGAACTGGGCACACTTTCCTATGGCGTGAAGTTTTTCCCGAGCTTTCAGACTATTTGATTGTATGTATGTATGTAAATTGGGGTGACATTCACTGAGACCTAAAAGATCTATTGTGATCCCTTACTTCCACTTAGTTCCTGAGGAAAGTCTCAGAGACTAGTAGCTAGTTTAGTACTATTTCCCGGAGGAATTTTAGGATATCTGCAGGCTTTAACTTAGGTAAATGTCCCTCTTCTATCCAGTAATCTCCAAGGTGTTGTGCCCTAGGATTCTGAATTGCTGTGCAATTCACAAATATGAGGATAGAAGTTTCTTCTTCTATGCCACAGAATCTACATTCTTCTTCCTCCACTATTTTGAGCTTTTACAGGTGCCCATTCAGGCAATCCCATAAGGATCGCTGTTAAAACTCTTAGTGCAGTTTTACTTTGACTTATGCACTCATTTCATCTCAATAGGTTGTAGTTACCCAGAAGAATCTTTGATTGTCTAAGTCCTACTAGATCTTTCCAATGGTCAGATCTTCTCTTTTTTTCGGCTTTGCCTATTTCTTCCAATATTACATTGGAGCTGATACCGTAAAATCGTTCCGGCACCCAAAAGGGTGTTCCAGTCCCCCTCTTTGCTAGTTCATCTGCTATTTCATTTCCTTCTATCCCAGTGTATCCTGGAATCCACAGTAAGGTGACTATATCGTTCTCGCCTAGTTCATTTAGTTTGCCTAGGCATTCCCACATCATTTTGGAACTGATAACACAAAACCTTAGTGCTTTAATGGCTGCTTGACTATCCGACATTATGATAATCCTTTGCCTTCTATATCCTTTATCAATATTGAACTGGGCACACTTTCTTATGGCGAGAATTTCCGCTTGAAAGATACTCGGGGTTTTTCCCAAGCTTTCAGAGCGTTTGGCTCCTGGCCCGTACACTCCTATCCCAGTTCCTTCTATTGCTTTTGAGCCGTCTGTGTACCATTGAATGGCATTCTTTCCAAGTCTGGTAATGGTATTTTAACCTTTGGTTACTACAAATGTGCTTAGCCATTGTAGTACTTTCTCTCGAAGGTCTGTTATGACATTCGAGAGGATTATATCCCCTATTTGGGCTACTCCCAGGTATTTGATTCCTGTTCCATAAACTCCCAATCCCTGCTATTGCTTCAGATCATTCTGTACACTTGAATGGCATTTTTACAAGTCTGCTAATGGTAATTTCTTCTTGTTACTTTGGCATGATATTACGAGGTCAGTAAAACCACACAGGAGTTCGTCTACCGTCAAACTCCACATTAATACTACTCCTCCTTGTGAAAATCCTCTGGTTATGCAGGTGAAGTAGATGTCTCATTCTTGTCTCTGCTACTCTAGTGGTAAGCAGTTCTATTTTGATGTTGTGCTGTCAAGACCTCTTCTATTTAATGCTCTGTTGACATCCTCATGTAGAGTATTGTCAAAATCCCCTTCTATGTCCAAAACGCACATACTACAATTAAACAAGGGACATACACCACTTTAACTTTTAAAGGGGTTGATAGATTCATGCATCGACCAAATATCTGGGGCGGACCTGGTTCGCAATGCATTCAATTATCTCCCTGTAGGAATGATTAGTCGTACAACAAACAAAGGTTACTCCTATATCAATAGTATATTTCTCACTCTATTTTTTTATTAACATATAATTCTTTTATCCATTTATACATCTGGAAATGAGAAATTTTCTATTGTACAATTATGAGTAATGTCGATTTTGTTGGCAACAAGCGTTATTTTGTAATATATGGTGTACTCGTAAGACTAAGTTTTCAACCAGCTTCGTTTATAATTTACGAGAGTTTCAGTTGTTTGACAACGTGGAGACTAATGTTTTTCTTCTTTGAAACGTGGTATACAGAAATTGTTTGCTATCTCCTGCGAATACTTGCGGTTACGTTCACTTTGACCCTTTATTCCAGTATTCTCTTTTCAACTGAATGGACCTCTCGTACGGAGTTCAGATTGAACTTTTAATTATTCCATTAACTAGACTATTTGAATTTGTTTTATTCCTTAGGGGGAATTCAGTGTTTTTTTTCGACTGGACGACCCAAAACAACTTGTAGTTTAGAGAGGATTGTTCAAAAGTTATCTATTTGCAATAATACAATACTATCACAGGCTCTTGAAATATTCACTGGGAAGTTGTTGATTCATCCAGTCAAGTTTTAGTTCAAGTAATCCCATTAAGAGATATTCTATTGCTTAGAGAAAGACTAGAATATTTCCCCTGTAAAAGCTTCGCAAATTATCCCCTGGTATATTACCCAATAAAGGAAAAAGAAGAACCTATCCTAACCTCACTATTTACAGTATGACAGTGACAGATAACGCGACAACGGTGACTTGATATTGCAAAACTAATTTAAAATCTTCATCATTTCATAATGGATACATTTTTACATCTTGAATTCCTTAATTTCCGATTTTTCTACCGTTAGATATGCTACACGTAATTCTTTTTCGGTTTCGATTTTTCTGTCAATTTGCACTCCATTTCTGATATACTGCATAACCTGAAACTATAGACCATTCCAGAATGACGTCACTGACAGGTCAGCCATATTGTGCTGGGGGACACACAGTTAGACTTTAATTAACAATTAGTTCTTAAAGATACCTAAAATGCCATCGTTTTGTAGTGTTGTTAAGTGTGGAATGCGGGGAGAAAGAGATGAGGTATATTTTTTACGATTTCCGGCTGTGATAACGAAGGGAGGTGACTATTTAATTGATCTTTCTGATCAACGCCGCGATGCTTGGATTAGTGTTTTAAAACGGGGCTCCCTCAATGAATCACAACTTTAAACTTGGCTTGTGTGTTTTCAACATTGTATCGAAGGTTAGTTAGTTAGTTTACCTATATCAGTCAATTTTTGTTCATAAAACACAAACACACACGGTTCAACTCCAACTAATCGATTCGGTTGTCCTCCAGCACAATATGGCCGACCTGCCAAAGTCCCCAAGCAGCATTATTCTGACTTCCGACATAATGTTCACTTAAATCAACGTTGGTTTTGGGTATTATTCAGTTGTTTACATTAACGTTCACCGACAACGTCAGTTCGTAACTTAGTCTGACGTTGCAACTTCGAAGTCTATCGGGCCAACGACTACTCGACCTCAGGAAATCGTACGTTATTTTTAGTTGGAAAGACAACGTTCAACGTTCATTTTTACCTTTTTGGTTTCTTTGGACTAATCTGGAATAAGACAACGTTCCAATGCTACAGTTTTGATCATGAAAACACGCCTAAAACTTTTTGTTCCTACTATTAGACCTACGGGCGGACGTTTAAAATTAGTTCAAATATTTGCACAATGCATTGCCATAATATTTATATGTCAATGACATAATCTGTACTTATTGCGAAGAAATTACACCTCAATTTCGTTTAATTCTCTAATAAATACTACTTTGAAAAATTGATCCATTTTTAGGTTAGGATAGTGTTAGGAGGTTAAGACTTTGAAAATGGCATTGGACACGCTCTGCGAAGTTGGACTATTTAGTCAATGGGACGTCGAGCCAACTTTCAACGTTGATGCGAGTAATCGTCTAACGAAAACGAAAGGCGGGAAAGGTCGCAATTAGGTGTGGAAAAAAGGCGTTCTTGTCCAAATGGGTAGTATTCGGGTATAGATTAGGTCGCTTAACAAAATCCACCATGTTGGCATGTAACTGATTTGGCCACAACTGTTTGAACCACGAATTTATTAATAAAAAAACATTTTAAAGCGATTTTAAAAGTTTTGTGACCAACATAGGTGTTGTTGAAGACTTTGTATACTATTTTTCAATATAAAAGGTTTGTTCCTACCGTCATTTATGAACCGTACTGGAATCATTTCGAGTACTGTATAGTGCGCAAACTCGAATTTGGGATGAACAAGCAGTCCCAAGAACGATACTTTCATCAGTTGCAATGTGAAAGAAATACAACACTTGCGCGAACGATACCAAAAACGGTTCTAACGCCAGTTGGATCGAAGCTAATTTCAGCCATTAATAAAAAATAATAAACGGCATAATTTTTTTTTTGCTTCTTTATAAAAAATTTTGAAACGCGTTTGTTTTTGCCACAATATTGGCCGAGGTTTATCAGAAAACTGAACTTCGTTGAATATTTTTGTTTTGCTTGTAATACATATTTGTATTATGATACTGTTCATAATTTGCATGACTCAAACTAAGATATCAGATTGTTAGCTAGAAATACTTTATCCATATTTGGTCGAGTTTCGAAGACTTCCACATTTTCTCCAAAATAAATTACCCAAGTTATACTATTAGTTGTCGGCAGTCACAATTTCAATACTTAAAACGAAGTTGGTTTGCTCAACGTTGGATTTGGTCTAGTACATAAAAGACATACAAAGTCAGTGCCGACGTCGTAATGACTCGTATTTCTATGGCCCATTTAGGTGCAAATTTGGGTGGTCACTATAACGTTGGGTTGTCTAGCCCAACGTTATATAACTATCTAGCAACGCCCCACGTTGGGCGCCAATTTGCAACGGCTACTCAGTTTAGAGAGTAGTAGATTCTGAGACCAAACTAGTACAAATTCAGAGAGTAGTCTTACCGGTTCTCGGGTAATCCTACTTGAAATTTATTTTAATTAAGGTACTGAGGGAAGTTAATAATTAATAAAAATTATGAAAGTTAAGAAAAGTATGTGGGCGCCACCCTGAATAATACTAGCCTTTTGTTACTCACATCAGCATTATAACGACAAATCCTGGAATATTGGAAGGGAAAATAAACTTTATGAACAACGTTATTAAATTTACAAGTTGTATATTGACTTTGGAAACAATTTAAAACGAAAAAAAAATTAAATGACTAGTTCATAGAGGTTGTTCTTGGTTGAAGAAGCTATCGTTAAAATATGTTGGTGTTACTTCCCATGGTTCCAGTCCTGGTAATATTCCAGATATAGGTATAGTGGTAGAGATGGAGTCAGTCCTGGTTTCAGATGGAGTCAGTCCTGGTTACAGATGGAGTCAGTCCTGGCTTCAGATGGAGTCAGTCCTGGTTTCAGATGGAGTCAGTCCTGGTTTCAGATGGAGTCAGTCCTGGTTACAGATCCAGGCTTGTCCCAGGTAAAATTTCGGGTCCAGGTAAAGTTCTGGTCCAGGTAAAGTTCTGGTACAGGTAAAGTTTCTCAGGTCCAGGTAAAGTGCATTCGATGTTGAATGCACTTTGTACGAAAAGAAAAATGGTGGCTTTAACCACGAGTTAATTTAATACTTATTTCTTCATGTTTGCTCAAGGAAAGAATGAAATTCTTTATTCCGTTGACTTAAATAGTCTCATTGATCTCTGAATTAAATCAAATTCTACGTCCTAGCTTGCTATTCAGTCCGCAAGTCTTGACAACAAAAAGAACCAATACTTCGATAGTGTATTCTTAATTCAGTTTTAGTAAAAATTAAAAATCGATCATTACTGAAAACCGGAGTGGCTATATTTCCCCACAGACGGTATCGGCTTAACTCGCAAAACCACGTAAAATTTGGACTTTTCTAGATGATAGTTTTATTTAATTCGAACATTTCTCCGCGCTAGGCATGAGAAAGGACTGGCTATTCGTAAAACAAGGCCCCACGTTGGGCGCCAATTTGTAACGGCTACTCAGTTTAGAGAGCACCTCGGGTGTAGATTCTGAGACCAAACTAGTACAAATTTAGAGAGTAGTCTTAACGGCTCTCGGGTAATCCTACTTGAAATTTATTTAAGGTACTGAAATTAGATGAAGGTAAATTATGAAAATTAAGAAAGGTAAGTGGGCGCCACCCTGAATAATACTAGCTCATTTGTTATTCACATCAGCATTATAACGACAAATCCTGTAAGATTGGAAGGGAAAATAAACTTTATGAACAACGTTATTAAATTTACAAGTTGTATATTGACTTTTAAAAAAAAAACAATAAACAGGAAAAAAAAATGACTAGGTTTTCATTGGGTTGTTCTATGTTGAAGAGTTGAAGAAGCTATGAAATATATGGATGTTACTTTCCTAGAGTGATAGAGTCCTGGTTCCAGATAAAGACCTTGACAGATAGAGTCCTTGTTGAAATTCCATGTAAGGTTCTGGTTTCAGGTTTCTGGGTCCATGTGAATTTTCTGGGTCCAGGTGAAGTTTCTGGGTCCAGGTAAAGTGTCCCAGGTAAAGGTTTGGTCCAGGTAAAAAAAAAGTGCTAAGAACAATACACAATTTAACAAAATCCAGGATGTCTGAAGTATGATCTTACAATATTGAAGAAAATTGCTAATTTAATATTACATTGTTAAAGAAAATTATTTGACAACGTGGTTCATACATCCTGTATTTTTAGATAAAATAAATAGTCAAAGAAAGCAAAATAAAAAACATAAAATCGAATAACCGATTCTACACCGGTTTGAAATATATTCCAAGTTAACATTAAAGAAATATGAAAGAAAAAAAAAACCAAAATCATATCGATATATATTCCTGGCACTGGAACGACATTGCTACATAATAAAGATAGGAAAGTAGAAAACTATTAAGAAAGGAAAGTTAGTTATACATTTCAGCGAAATGACTTACCACTGATGAATGCACGTCTTAGAGATAAGATACGATAAGCTAGAAAGGCTTCAATAGCACATGTTCACAGGAAAGAAGAATGAAACCCTTTTGCCACTTGTTTAAATTCACGAAATCATGTGAAAGATAACAGACTTACGTCTCATGTTCATGTCACGCTCATACGCCTTGACCAGGAAAGGAATTTACATTTCAGTAGTGAATTCTTGATTCATATTTAATTTATAATTGGTAGAAGAAGAGACACGAGGTCGAAGTGGGAATCTCAAAATAGAAGTGACTATTTTCACTACAGACGGACCTCGATCGGCACGCATGGAAACGTTGATTTCGACTCTAGTCCACAGCAAATATATTCAGCCTTGAAACATTTCTCGGTGTTGGGTATGAGAAAGGACTGGCTATTCGCCGCCCATACGATAATTTATTAATTCAATAGAGGGAAGTAAAGTGAACGAAATTAACGTTACACATACGATACTTCGAATTAATTAAATAGAGGAAAGTAAAGTGAACGATATTAACGTTACACAACGTCCAAATGCTGCTTGGGTCATGTGTTCAGGAATGGTCTATTAATAGCTGCCAAATTTCATGCACCATTTTAAGATATTTGACTGTGGGATATCCCGTATAACTGGAATTTACTCTGTATATTTATTTTACTAAAAGCTAAAGCTAAAATTTTAAAATATCCAAACCATAAACAAGATCTGGGTGCTTTTAATTAAATAGTAGTCCGAAAAACCATTTTAATTCTGCGCAATGTTAAATGAGAGATCTCTTTGAGGCTGTTATACAATTCCACCATTTGAATGTAGACACAGACATCCCAACATGTTTCTTTGACTCAAATCACGGAAATTTCGGTATTCGTATCCTTGTTTGTTTAGGCTCGGTCACATTAATAAATTGTTTGCTCTAACCATTCATCATCTGAGAATATCTGTAAATGTATCACATACACATGGACAACTCATAAAAGGGTAATACTAGTTAAATATAAAATGCTGTTATAAAAACTGCCGTTTCATACCGTACACAATGAACCTGAAGATAAGCTTGGAAGTTTTTTGGAATTATTCAATTTTTCAAGTTTGTCATGTTCGAACGTGACCAATAAGTACCTAATCTGAATCTAACTCATTCCTCCGAACAATAAATTCACTAGAAGTGTAAACACAAAATGCCCGAAGCTAATATTAATCCAGAACCTCCCCAGATGTCACAAAGTAATGAATCCAATTTTTTATGATTCCTTCAATACTTATATTATTTATGTAACAATAGTACACATTAACTGCAATTGATAGAATTAATTCTAACAATATCCTCAACTACTCCTAGTTAATTGCTCACAATAATCCCATTTCTGCGTTTAACAAAAATCCCAAGCCAAATTTCATAAATGCACCCCTATACCCTACAAGCTATCAGATATGATGCCAAAACGTGTGATTGCGATGTACCTAATAAATTAAGTGCAACTCTGGAACTTTATCTGCCTTTATATTTTCATTTATTTCCAAAAACTCTGGAAGTAACTTGTGTAAAGTTCAATTCTTTTTGAATTAAAAATAATGGCAATAGAAGGTTGGTTACAATTTATTTTAAGAGTTTGTTTCATTAAAATGATAAGTAATTTGTTTTTGGCAGCCAAACACAATTTATTGATTCTTGATGATGTAAAGCTTTATTATAGGTTACCAGGCTTTCGAAAAAATTTGTTTCCATTTCACAATAAATAATTAAGTCAACAATATTCGTTTTTGTTGGAAAAGCATTCACTAAATAGCATTTTTAATTAAAACTAAAAGTTACACAAACATACAGGAAAACATATAATAACTTCGTTATAGAAGTCAGGCAGCACTGAAATCTTTAGCATGTCCCAAGATCAGATATAGACTGGTCTGGGACTGCCTACAAAAACTTTTAACCCTGGCAAACCACAATAACTGTTAAGTGGGTCCCGGGGCACGAGGGTATTGTAGGAAATGAAGAGGCAGACTCCCTAGCAAAGCAAAGGAAGCACATGCATACAATTGGCATTTATAGGGAGGAACCTACCAGTCGGATGTGCTTGGAAGAGGAGGATTTCTCCAAGTAGGAACTAGTGAATGGACTTTTGAGCCTAATAAGGGCTACTGGTCTCTTCACATAAACGGTATAACCAAGAGCACAAAAAGCCTAAAGGCTGAGGTCTCTAACCCTCTGACTGGTGGTGCCGAACTAATCAATCAATCAATCAATTCGTTATAGAAACTAAATATGAATTCGTATTTAATTTTGAAAGAATTTTTTTGATATGAAAATTCTTTTAGCCGCCTTATGTGTATGGAAGGAAGGAGAACCATCTGAATGTATTAAAAAGTGTCCATCGAAAGGGAGCAAATTAAGGTGGCGCCATAGTAGCAAGTGGAAAGATTTTAAAAACAGCGCCATGAATTATTAGAGTAAGATACAAAATTAAAAAAGGAAAGAAATACTTCCGGTTTATTACAGCGCGTATTTTTAAATTATTATATCATAGACAAACATACATATGAAATATAATTCTAAATTCACATTCACATGCTGAATTCACATCATTTCCATTAGCTTTCAACTTTTCCCCCATACAAGACAGTTCTCCTTCCTTCTACCCTCCATACTTATGGGTTGGTGGCGTAAACCCTCCATACTTATGGGTTGGTGGCGTAACCAACTGTCACTTTCAAGCTGTATTAAGTGAGGTTATGTTGGCTTCTTATTTCCTCAGCAACTTTGCAGACTAAAATTATTGTCGGGCAAGAATGTTGTAAGGTGCACACTGTGCATTGTTTAAATTGCAATTTTTTTAATTGAAAATTTCTTTCGCCACGTTGTGTGATTTTTAGTTGCAGCAAAACTTATGGGCTAGTCATCGTGTATCATAGGCGCACTATTTAACTTTAAGGGAAATTAATTTATTTGTAAAAGTTTCCACATATTAACTATGGACGTACAATTAAATTTTGAAAGGGATTTATAAATTTGTGTCTTCGTTTTTGTCTGAAGTCTCCATGACTTATTGTTTTTAATCTTAAAAACTGACAGTTAATTTATAGTAGACTCAAACCGTGTGATTCTGCGACTGAAAGTATTAATCGCAAATTCTTGAACAAATATCTTCACTTATTTCATTTAATTATTTTTTAAATATCGATTTATAGCTAACATTAACAACTGGGATCCATAACATAAAATAATTCACAAAACTGATCGTCAATCCTTAAAAGTAATCCTTGTAATTAGCAAATTATTATCTAATAATCCTCAATTAGGATTTAACCTTCGGGGCCTTACAACCCTCCATGAGAGCAGCCGAATATTGTTTACCTTAAATAACTTTGTTAGTAATTCCTTGAACTGAAGATACGCACAGGGACTCAAATTTGTTGACTGTAAGAGAAATTAGTCATGCAGAAGTAATTAAATATGTTATACAATGTTACTCGAGTTTGGAATATATGAACAAAGCAGAATATGATCTCAAACATAAACAATAAATATGTTGATTTTTTCTCAAACTATATAATTTAATTACTATTTTATAACTCAATCCAAAACTATTTTAAACCATTCTAATTTAAGGCCAACTTTCACCATTTTTTCAAAAGTAGTCCATTTCTGTCAAGCGTGTTTAAAGCCTTAGTGAAGGCTATTGAGATGGTTTTGGTGGGGTCCTCTGGCTGTTATGACAATGTCATCGGCATATCCTTGGCAGGATTTTCCGAGGTCGGTCAAACCATCCAGGAGTCTGTCAACCGTCAGACTCCACATTAACGAGGATGCTACTCCTCATTGTGGACATCTTCTGGTTGTGCAGATGGAGAAGATGTTTTAACTCGTCCTTGTCTCTGCTACTCTAGTGGTGAGCAGTTTCGATATCCATTTGGATGTTGTACTGCCTACACCTCATTTCAATGTTCTTTTGACAGCCTCATGTCTAGTCTAGCTCCTTCTATGTCCAGAATTTAGCATACTACAGTTTCTTGGTTATCTAAGGCATCCAGCTTTCTATATCGTTTTAAGAACCCTATAATACGTCAATAAAAAGCCATTATTTATTTAAAAACTTATTTATTACATTTATTTACAAACAATAATTTTTGTTCATTGCTGCACCCTCATCCCCAGCACTTAATTCTAACGAATACCGAAACTTCACGACCTTGGCCCACAAAACACAAGGTTAATCGTATTACAAATTTAAAATAGAAAACTTCTCAGTGCTACAAAGTTACATTAAATGAAATGAGAGATTTTCCTTTTAATGGCGAGTAACAATACAAGTATAGCATTAGAAAATTACACGATATAGAGTCAGTTCAGTACAAACAATTTGAAAATGTCTAATATCCGCCACTGATTTCGGTAATGAAAACTAAAGTTATCAACGTCATCAAATTCGCAATGCCGCCTATGGAAAGGACGACACAACCCTGTGCTTTAGATGATTTATTGTTAATGCATACTAATGCATAAAGACGTTAATTTGTCATTTTTAGCATTTATGAGAATCAGTCATTAATTATATCAATCTGGAAATGCAAACAAATAAATTATTCATTGTTCTGCTTTCGAACGAAATTACTTGGAGAAAATAAAAAGTGGAATGTAAGAAAATAAATTGTTGTTTGGGTATAAAAATCTGCCAGATCCGATCAGAAAATCATGACAGTGGACGACCGGAATGTGAATCTTTAGTATAACAATATGTTCGTTAAATATAGCGACACATTTTTCATGGAACAATCTGTACAATACAAAAACGAAGCTCTCTATTGAGTTTTTATTAGGATAGTATGTTGAATTGGATTTTTACGTTCGAGCAGTAATTTACTATATTGATGTTACTAGTAACATAAAGTGACAGGCTCGCCGCAAGCAGGCTTGCAAGGACTGCATCTCATGCGAGCGGCACATCCAGGTGTTTGAGTAAAATCCTTGCAAATCTTACTCAAAATTCCAGCCTGAGGTACTATCGAAGTATAGTTTGTATGATCTCACTTGAACAACCATATATCGTGCTTTTGGTAGCCGACAAGAGGTCTTTTAAAATTTTTGGGTTGTTCTAACTGACTTCGTACAAATTATACTTTCTCGGCACCACCTCCACATCTGTAGAGTTGGACGTTAGGCGGCATATTCGGTTATTGTACGCGAGCGTAAAAAGAGCTAGAAGAGGGCCTGTGAAATATACCATGCTGTTTTCCGGTTAAGCCAAGCTCCTACCAAATATACTTGTTTTTTTTAAACATGGTCGCTTATGGCACATGTGACACATCCTCTAACTGTATTTCCTGAAGGAAATGTGGAGCTTGCAATGTTGCGCGACAAAATGTTGCAGCTGGTAAGTTTCCAGCTTTAAACTCAAAATATCTTCATTTAATCGCAATCATATACCACAAGGGACGTATAGGAGATATTCTGTTAAAGCTGTAATTGATAATTCGATTCTATTTACATTCATTCAACTTTGTCTTGCTAAAAACAATAAAAAAACATTAGGAAACAAAATATTCACATATGACTGAAATCACTTAAATATTTTCTGATTTCAAATCCAACAGATCTGGAAACAACCTGTATAAACTGGTAATTAACATTGCACTTGTATTTCTGTCCATCTAACACACAACTATCAGAAACTGAAGACAATAGCCTCAATTCTATCAGACTTGAAATCTGCACCAACAGGTTGTTATTAAAACCCATTTTATTATCGTTTTCATCCAAGATAGAATAAAAAATGGCCAACAGTCTGTCGAACACAAAAGGTTTCGGTCCTAGTTGAGTATTTAAACGTTCGCTAACTTTACTTCTGGCTCTAATGTCTTTTAACTTCTTTTTCTGTTTGCCGTGGTGTTTCATAAAAAGCTTCTTATCGTCTTTGGCGGGATTATAACTAGCCAAGTAAGCCGCAATAAGTAAATATTTAGCGTAGAACGGGAGCTCTAAAGTCGGCATCGGTTTTTCTTTGACAGAATTTGCAGGCTTCAAAGTATCCACTCTCGAGTACAGTACTTCTAAAGATTGTTTTAATATAGGAGCGATGTTTCTCCAAAGCGCCATCGAATCTTGAATAGTATGTTGGTTGTTAATTACTGGTTCGCAGTATTTTATAAAATTCATTCTCGACATATACCGAAGTTCCGAAACGTCTCTACATGCTCGATAGAATACCGTTAAAAATGCGTTTAGGTAATTTTTAAAAAAGTTTATATCAAACTCTAACGACTTGTTAAAATTTTGAAAGATCATTTTTCTAACGTGTTCTATATCCAAAGAAAGTATTTCAAGTAATTCGCTCATATTATACTGAGGAAAATGTATTTTAAGCGGTACGACACCTCCAGCTTTTGTGTAAAACTTTTCGAAAATAATTTTTGAAATGAATATAACAGGTAATGAAATTCCAGTAAGTTCTTTTAATCTCAGAAAGCATGGTAGTAAATTAAATTCCATATTTCTGAGTTCCTCGGCATTATCCAAAACCAGGACAAACCCATCCAAATTCCTTATTTCATTACACTTCTCGACGTTATGTAGAAAGTCCATCATGTTGTCGCATTTCGCATAGGGTGTCGGATTTTTGGGATCCAATTCATGTCCGGAAATGCTATTCAAAATCGTCTCAAACAGAATCTTCGACGAATAACATTCAATCAGATTCACTAAAGCGTGATTTATTTGGAGTTCTTCGAGAATAGAGGTGACCACAATTGATTTGCCGCCACTTGTGCCTCCATAAACGTAGACGCTTTCAATTTGAGGCTCATCTTTATATGCAAACAGATTATAGAGCTGGTCAATTTGGATATCTCTGCATGGCAGTGACTGTCTCAAATTCGATAAATCCGTCGCCATTTTGGTTGCTGAAACAAAAGGAATTCCGTTAATTTACATTTGGTTCGGTGGAATATGAAATGCAAATTTTTATTCGAGATCAACTCTGCAACAAAGCAATGTATGTGGGATTTTCGAAAGGGAAATAAGGAAAAATGTATTTAAAATATACAGTATATTGTTAAAAAAGGGAAAATATGCGTAAAGATATGATACAATAGTATATTATTCAACAAAGATGGCTATTATTCACGAAGGTGCGTAAGTGAATATTATCGATTATATGCGAGTAGAATACTATATTTTGTCCACCAGCTTATAAATGAATTTATTTTTTTCTCTTTTTTCCAATTTGGGAAGGGATTATAGGCTTTCATATATAATTTTTTCGACTTTTCTGGCAATAAATTTGAGGATACTATTTATTCTGCTTCTGCGGGGTAACATTCATTTCGGTAAATTAATGTTATAAATGAAACTAACTGTTTCTAATTAATTCCACTATTTAATGAAAAAATTATTATTATTATTTCATTAAATAGTGGAATTAATTAGAAACAGTTAGTTTCATTTATAACATTAATATAAGTAGATTCCACAAAGTAAGGGTCCAAACAGTAAATTCAATTCATTTCGGTGTCTGATTCGCTTTCCATATTATATTTTCTAGTAAATTTCAATTTAAATTTAAATTCAGTATAATAAACAAAATTCTTGCAATCGGCTAAACATTATTTAAAACGTAATTTTCTTAGTTTTGACATCATCATACGCTCTATATACAAAAGCTTGATGAATTATTATATTGTCTTCTTGGTGGAATGGTTTAAAGGTCTGAATGCGTCAAATGAAGAATTGTAGGTATAGGGTTCGAATCCTGGTCGCAGTGATCATTTTTATTTATTATATTGTGACACTTGTATCAGATCAAAGGAAAAGGCCGGCACACGTATTCGTCGTAGTGACGAGCAAAGCAAGACTAAGACATGGACAATCTTGGTCTTGATCTTGCTGATCCAGTCTTAGTCTTGCTTATTTAGACTTGGTCTTGCGTATCCAGTCATGTTCGAATGGGTCCAGGACCTAATCAGTGTTAGACTCATCCCCAAGGGGATGCCACATCATCTACATCATATCCAAGTCCCCTTTCTAGCTCCTCTCTTACTTTCTTTCTCATACTCTGTCTCGGCCTTCGTCCACCTCCATTCAACCACTCTCCCGATAATTCCTTTCTCCCTTTCCTTATATCCGTCTCCAAATACCTATGTAAGCTCAAGCTTTCCTCAACCTCCAGCACCCTCCAACTACTCACTCTTTCCCCCAGCCATTCATCACATGCTGTTATATCAATGAATTACGAACCCTCGTCACCCCTCACGAGGGTGGGCAGTAGTCAATCATTCAGCACCGCCAGCCCGTTGGATGTCAACACTTCCTCCAGGATATCGCCTCTCCTGTCCGTTTTCTTCCTCCCCTAAATTTATCTGCAACACCCTCCATCCATCCCCTACATTCCTTCTTCCCGGGCACTGCTCTCCCCTTCCTCTTATTTGTCCCCTCTGAGAGATCCAGAGGGTCCCTCCTATTTTTTCCTTCCTGTTTTCCATCGTCTTCATCTACTCCCTTCCTTGCCCTACTACATTCTATCTCCCCTGGCTTGAGTCCCCTTTCCCCACATACCCTACAAAGGAAGGCCTGCCGACAGCATTTACTCCTCTCCTTGACTCCCTTCACCTTACACCCTGCTACTTTATGCCCCTTTATCCCACATCCAAAGCATCTGCCATCCTCTCTACCCTCTATAATACTTACCCTGTTCCACCCCAATTTAATCTCCTTTTTTCCCAATAAGGCTACCGCTTTTTCCCAATAAGGCTACTGCTTTTCCCACTTCGCCCTCACCACCGCCCTTTTCATCCTGTTCCTCTCCCTCACCACTTTAATCACCTTTGTCCCTTTCCCAATCAATTTCTCTATTTTCCCCCTCACCCTTCCATCTTCCACCCACGGTTCTATCCCTACAATTTTTATGGTTTTTTCCCCTCCCCGCTTCCACCACCCTAGCTCCCGTCACCCTTTCCACCTCCCCAGAATTCCCCTCACCCCAACCCCCTTCTTTGCCTCTATAACCACCTCCTTGAGACTGAGTCTATCCACCCACTCCTTTTTCATCTCCCTCAACCCCTTCCTAATCCTTCTCAATCCCCTCCTGATCTATTGCCCGATATCCTTCAGGATTATCGCTCTATTCCTGCTCTCCTTTTCCTTTTTCCCATCTGTATAAATTGTTACCTCCGCCACCTCTCCGTCACCTCTCACCCACGCCACCATCTTCCGCAGCACTTCCACCTCTACCTGCTCAAGCCTGTGGAGCCCAACGCTATCCCCGCTCCCTACTTCCCCAAACAGTCGGCTTATCATCTCGAACACATGCCTCTCATCCCTACAATCTCCATCCATCCGACAGATCAACACCTCCACATTCACCCTCACCCCTTTCCTTTCGGTAATGCGTAACTCCTTGACCCACTCCAGTCTTGGTCTGGAACTAGTGTATTTCACTAATAATCTCAATTCGAAAAATATGTATTTAAGAGGTTTTCGTAGAAAGGGGAAGATACGCTCTGAAGTGAGAATTCTTAGTTCAGTCTTGTGTATTGCATATTCTTTCTTGGTATTGCTCTTGTTCTTGTTCATTCGGTCTTGGTCTTGGTCTTCCTAGTCTAATGATAATCTTGGTCTTGCTGACTGCAAGACCAAGACCAATTTTGCTCATCACGCTTTTGCAATCGATTTTGGACAAACTTTACCATACTTCAACCTAAGCCGCCTCTTATTAAGTTATTAACGTATCGGCGAACGTTTTTCGCGGTTGCCAGAGTATTGCGCTTTCTACTATATCTTACCAACGCAATATAAGAAAAATTTGTTTTTTTTCTGTATGAACTCGAATCATCTATAAACCATACAATACAAAACCTTTTCTTTATTGCTATACTTTTTCCTAATACATTTCCAAAATCCATTATTTTAGAGAAGATAAATTTTATCAACTTTCTGTAATTGATTAATGAGTGTTTCACTTAAAAAGTACAATGGATATGATGGAAAATATTGGTTGGTATTTCTCTTTGGGAGAAAATGAAATTTTCGGAGCTTTTACTCCCAAGAAAATTCGAAACAAAAGAAAATAGCGATAATAGACACTTCTTTGTCTCTATAAAATTCGCAGTAATATTTCTAATTCGTTTAATATTTTTAGAACGTCATAAAAAGAAAAATATTATTTTTTAATAACTGGTAAGGTTTCAAATAATCAGCTGTAGATAACAGATTATTAATTTGGCTTTGTAATTGGAAATTCTGTACCAAAACCATAATCCTAAAATTCTTTTCATGTATAAATGTAATTCATTACCCTAGCAAAAGTGCTTGGGGCATTTTTCAACCGAAACGGCATTCTAATAAATTAATTCAAAGCGACGTTGCTCTGTTGAAAACGCCGTACCATTGGAATTCATGGGAATCTGATAAAAACCAGATGCTAAATCCTGTAGTCTGATTTATGAGCACTCTGCACTTTTCCAAATTCGAGTGGCTTTTCACCGAAAATGATCTAAAATGCATGAATGAGGTTGTGGTAGCCAGTTACTCTTCCTCTTTCAAGATGCTGCACATGCCCAAAATCAAGAGACCTTACACTGAAGTGGGTTGATCGTCCAGGGTCTGCTTGGAGCCAAGTAGAATGGAAGCAACTGACTTTTCACTCAACTCTTCCAGGACTGATAAGCATTATTCTGCATCGTCTTCGTGGCTTCCATCAACGATGAGTTGTCTTCGTGGCTTCCATCAACCATGAGTTGTTTACACCAGTCTATGAACATTAATTTCTCAAAGCATCTTCTTATCCATAAGTCATAAGATAATAGTCAATCTATTAAAAATTATTTCCAGCATTTATTTCAAAAAAGAGGTTTGTTTGCATTATGTTTTTTCTAAAATAAAAACAGCACAGGTAATATCCAGCACGTCATTTAAGAAAAGCAGCTTCACCGACAAATCTCTAGTTTTATGTTTTATATTTCTATACACGATACGCACACGTGTGTGTCATAACAAATAGCTTTATTCCTCATACAAAGACGCAATCTATATTTTATGCTGAGCATCGTGGTGCAGTAAGCCTAGCTTCGTAGCATATAGCAATAGATCATGTGACTGACTATAAAAGTTTATTATCAGTCAGTGTTGCCCAATTGGTAATATCATTACCAGATCTGGTGAAATCAAATTAAATGCACTGCAACATCATAAATTCACTTTTTTATCAACTGAGAAAAATTTTAGTGCCTACACAAATTTTTAAATTGGTGTATGCCTGTATTATATAATTTTATTTTTATATTTTTAATCTCTCTTAACTTGTTCAGAAAGTTTAATACTTCACAAAAGACTGGGCACAAAAGGTGCCCAGATTACTAGCTAATTTTTGTGGTACTTTGGTTAACAAGTTTTTTCTCAAAATTAGATCTATACCTAGATTACTTTACACTAAATTGTTTATAGATATTTTTCGGATAATTGAAGTTTGAATTCCCTTTCTTTCCAAGTAATTTTTATAATTGTTCACTATAATATGATTTCGGTGCTATTTTTAAGAGTTTTTCTTTCTAACAATTCCAAACCTCAAATATTTTGTGATTCTCATACTTTTCCCAATTACAATTTTGTTGAAACTTGTTCATTACTTAAAATATTGGATTGAGGGAAGATTGAGATATTGTGCCAGACGGCTCGAGAGGAGTGGGGTCTCGACCTTGAGCGTCCAGACAGCCGGTATTTTCAGTCACCATGTTGAGTTGGACCATTGAGCAGCGTGCTTTCGCCGTAAAGGCATTTTACAAAAATGCTGATAGTGCTTTTGATGCTCAACGTGCTTTCCGTCGGGAGTTCAATTTGTTACCGCGTGATCCTATACCTCCAGCGAACGCCATCAAATGGGTAAGAAATTTTGAAGAAACTGCTATTGTAACCAAGAAACGAGAATGTTAATCGGGTGCGTGAGGCTTTAACAAGAAGTCCACGGAAATCTGCAAAGCGTCACAGCATAGAGCTCGATCTTAGTGACCGAACCACAAGAAGGATCCTGAAGAATGATCTCCACTTTCATCCATATAAGATACAGGTAGTCCAAGCTCTCAAACCTCAACACTACGTTAGTCGAGTACGCTTTTGTCAAAACAGATGTTAAATTTAATAGATCAAGATGGACAGCTGATCCATAATTTATGGATGAGTGATGAGGCTCACTTCCATCTTTGTGGGTATGTCAATAAACAAAACTTTCGGTTTTGAAGTGACAATAACCCACGTAATCTTCACTAAAAGCGTCTACATTCATAAAAGGTAAGTGTGTGGTGCTCAATGTCCTCTCTAGGTGTGGTTGGTCCGTACTTTTTCGAAACTGAAAACGGTAACACTGTAACAGTGAACTGAGACGTTGGTGAACTTTGCATTTCCCGCTCTTGGCGAACATGTGACTGATCGGTTATTATTCCAGCAAGATGGTGCTACTAGCCACACTGCTAACATTTCGATGGACTTGCTGAAATTGACGTTTCCTGGTCGCTTAATTAGTAAGAATGGCGATATTCCTTGGCCTGTGTGTTCACCAGACTTGGCGGCTCCTGACTTTTTTTTGTGGGATTATCTAAAGCCATCAAACCCACCCAGAACTAGGGACGAATTGAAGAAGCGAATCCATTGGATATTCTACGCAGAGTCATGGGATCCTTCACCAAAAGACTTCAAGAATGTGTTCCAAACGAAGGACGCCATATTACAGATAGAGTTTTCAAAAAATGAACATTTTCATATATCCTCATTAATTTCCACTAATTTAGATTACATTTGTGTAAAAAAAGTTTAATACATATTAATAATTAATACTTTGAGGGTTTTTTTAAATATTCCCGTTCCACTGCCGGGCCCTGTATGTTAAATGAGACATGCAACCGGTCAGGTGAATTACTCTCTATAAACACTGGTACTTGCTCTAACGTAGTGGACTTCTGGCAACATTGTAATGGAATTTTCTATGAATAGTTTTTCCGTTTGTGACATTCTTATTAATAAATTCGTCGGAATTGCTAACGCCTTGGAAAATATAGAGCATTTCTCTCCGTAACGTTTGATTGATTTCCAATCACAAATGACAATTTCAAATATACAAATATAACTTATTAGGTTTATAGGTACCCAGTTTTAGATAGATAACCTTGTTTTGCGGAAAATTATTTGAATTACGATCTATGAAATATTTATGGTCAAATTCAACTTCGTTTCTGCCACTATTAGATACAATCTATCTTGGAATAGTAGGTATCGAAAATAAATCTTATTAGATCAAAATAACAAGTTATTTCTCTTATTTATAGTCTATAAGATCTACAGGATGTGAAAGTAGTATGTACTTACGTAAGTTTTTTTCAATTAAATCTAATAAAAATTATTCTGTCATTTATGATGGTTAAAACCCGCAACCGCTATCGTGCGGTATCACATACCGCTGCATTATTTAGGTTTATGTTATTGTCTTAACAATTTCAGATACGGACCTGGGCCCTTGTATACCTCTCAGAAACTGTTGCTTCTGCAACTCAGTAATATTAGTGGTTGCCTGGTACTTGGACGTAGCAGTTTAGAATAAGTTTTGGCCAGTTCAAAACCAGCAGCAAATTGGCAATGATGACAGAATGGCTACAAAAAAGACGTGTTACCAATGTCTAGCCAAAATAAAAAGAAAAACATTCTATGTGTGTCGAGAGTGTCAAAAACCCATCTGCTTGGAACCCGCCAAAAAAATGTGTGACCCTTGCATTGAAGACTTAAAAACATAATTTGAATGTATTTTGTTTATATTTTTAGAGCGTATACATTTTCTTTTTGTTTGAATATATGTTGTTTTGTTATAACTTATTAATATTTTACTTCTATTTTGTAGATTGATTTTTTTTTATCAACCAAAATCTCAAAATGCTTAGCGGTATCACATAACGCGCGGTAGCTTAAGAGTAACAATTTTGACGGTAGCGGTTGCGGGTTAAGTTTAGCCCTCAGTGGATTTTTAAAGAACGCCACAATGGCCGACTTAATTATTTTTACGCTTCGGGAGCCTGGAGAAAAGTGACCCAGTCCCCCCCCCCCCTGGTGGCGGCCCAGCTTTTTAATTAATTTCCTTTTCTTAAAGCAAAAAATTTAAAATTTAAAAATTGCATACACGCGTATTGGATATTCTTATATTTTTAGAAATTTATTACCAGTATAAATATTATTTTGAATTCGTTCCTGGCCGAATAAATATTACTAATAAAAATTCTTCTGTCATTTATGATGGTTCTTTAAACTGAGGGCTAAACTTAAGATTAGCCATCAGTGGATTTCGCTTCAATGGCCGACTTAATTGTTTTTACGCTTCGGGAGCATGGGGAAAAGTGACCCAGCTGCCCCCCTGGAGGCGGCCCTGCTTTTTAATTAATTTCTTTTTCTTAACCCGCAACCGATACTGTCAAAATTGTTACTCTTAAGCTACCGCGCGGTATGTGATACCGCCAAACATTTTGAGATTTTGGTTGATGAAAAAAAAATCAAACTGTCAAAATTGAAGTAAAATATTAATAAGTTATAACAAAACAAAATATATTCTAACAAAAAGAAAATTTATACTCTCTAAAAATATAAACAAAATACATTCAAATTATTTTTCCAAGTCATCAATGCAAGGGTCACACATTTTTTTGGCGTGTTCCAAGCAGATGGGTTTTTGACACTCACGACACATATAGAATGTTTTTATTTTGGCTGGACATTCTTTTTTGTAGCCATTCTGTCATCATTGCCAATTTGCTGCTGGTTTTGAACTGGCCAAAACTTATTCTAAACTGCTACGTCCAAGTACCAGGCAACCACTAATATTACTGAGTTGCAGAAGCAACAGTTTCTGAGAGGTATGCAAGGGCCCAGGTCCGTACCTGGAATTTTTAAGACAATAACATAAACCTAAATAATGGAGCGGTTTGTGATACGTGCTGTATGCGGTTGCGGGTTAAAGCAAGAGCTTGAAAATTTAAAAATTACATATACACTCGTATTGGATATTCTTATATTTTTAGAAATTTATTACCAGTATGAATATTATTTTGGATTCGTTCCTGTCCTAATAAAGATTACTATAGTAAAATCGCAATCGGTGCGGAGTAATAAATGAAAATTTTATGGCTCAGCACAAGTGGACCAAACAAAATATGTAATTTTACACTACCTGCTGTAATGAATGTTGTGAAAACAAGAAATTTATTTGTGTCGACGGATATTGTAGAAAGATAACAATGACCGAGTCTTATCTTAATACTTTCTAGGGGTACAATAGGCGTAGGTTTAGGAACTGTATTAGGGGTTCGTAGGTATATATTGTTAATATTTGTTGTATGTTTTAAATTATGAAAATGCGTAAATATCTTATTAAATAAGTATGGTTTAAAATGTTGACCATTAAATTATGGCTCGAATTCTAAATAATACAATGTTATGATAGGTACTAATTGTAATTTGCTTACCAAATTAATATGAACGTAAATTGTTTTAAATAGTTCTTCCTCCATCTTAGTCAAGATTAGTAAGTGCAAATTTCTCTAAATCACAGTCGGAATCACAATCGTCACTTGAGAAGTCATTATTTATTGAAATTGTTAATGGTGTCACTGTAATGTCTGCATCTAAGATTTTGTCCAGATTCCACATGTTTTCTTCCTCTTTTAATACATGATGAATTGCTTTTTGCCAAGTTTCTTTAGTAACTTGTAATAGGGACCTGTCTAATAATGCTTGCACATCTTTTAGTTTGAATGTAGTATTATGTCGACCTATAAAACTTTTCACTTGTGCCCATATCAGTTATGTCGGATTTAATTGGCAGTGATATGGGGGAAGTCGCACTACGTCAATACCACGTTTCTTTTGCTAGTTCGTCCACTGCATATCGAGCAGGAGGCTTATTCAATTTTACAATTTGTAGAAGTTCTGGTTTGACTGATTTTTGAGGAAAATCAATATTTTTGTCTGTTAGCCATTCAATTATCTCCATGATGTGTTTGGCACCTTCTCAATGTGACGAGAATGGTAACTAGCGTTATCTAATACTATAACTAAACCTTTTGGCATTAGGTCAATCATCTGCTCAAAATATTCCTCAAAAGCGTCGGCGTTCATATCTTCATGGTAGTCTCCAGTTTTTTTAGATTGGAATATTAAAGAGCCACCATCTAAAAACCCATTATCACTGCCAATATGAGTTATGATTAGACGTCGTCCCTTACCGGATGGACTCTTCAATCCTGTAGATAATCCTTCCAAAAAAGCCAGTCGTGAATATTGAATGTTGGTATCCTGCCACATTTTACTGACAGTGTAGCCTTCATTCACCCAGATTTCATCCAAGTAAAATATTGGTTTGCCTTCTGCACGTAATTTAGAAATTGTTCTTAGATATCTCCGTCTCCAACAAATAATTTCGTCAGTATCAATTAGAATCGCTTTTCTATCATGTTTTGCCCATTTAAATTTTAATTTCCCGTAGTTTCGTTCGGCCCATTTCAGGGAAATACGGATCTTTATTCATTTCATCCGAAATTTTAGCTAGTGTTGGGATTTCTTTCCTAAAATAAAATTCGTGCACTTTTCTTCTTATCGCGTTTTTAATTTCTTCTACGACTTCAACTTTCTTTTTTCCGCCTGCATTTTTCTTTGCGGATTTAATAACTCCACTTTTCGCTTTACTTCTAATTTTGTATATTGTTGATTTGCTTACGCCTGTCTTTGCAACAATGTCATCAACTGAACCTGAAGGATTTTCAGTTCTTAAGTAATTATAAATATTGTTTATTATTACTTTCTCGTTCGCCGACAACGCCGACTTTTTCGTACGCTTTATAAAAGGTGTAAACCCGGATCCGTACTGCAAATTTTCTGCCATTGTCACTATTAAATTAAGCGAAACTAATAATCACAATAATTACTTCATAAAAGTTATCAAACGAGCAAGTTCTTTCTGAATTCCCACCTCGCGTCTGCCTGAGGTCATTAAGACTCGCAATAGTTCTTGAAAATTGTTTCCTGTTCAAAATTAAGAAGACTCTTCCAGTTAACTATTATAAATTAATCAAATCATATCTTGAAAATAGATACTTCTTCGTGAAGCATGGTGAAGACGTAACACCGTTGTACGTAATACATGCCGGTGTCCCGCAGGGCAGTGTTATGGGACCAACGCTGTATCTCCTGTATACAGCTGATCTTCCTTCTATAACAGGAGTCGTTACCGGTACCTTCGCTGATGACACCGCTATACTATCCCTGGATGAATCACCAGACATAGCATCATCGAAACTACAAAATAGTCTTGATGGAATCTCAGTTTGGCTTAAAGACTGGCGCATTAAAGCTAATGAGACGAAATCTGTACAAGTCACCTTCACTACTCGTAAAGATACATGTCCTCCAGTAACACTGAATGGAGTCCAAGTCCCACAAGCCGATGAAGCAAAATACCTGGGTATGTACCTTGATAGACGATTGACATGGAGGAAACACATTTTTACCAAACGTCTTGCAATGGGACAACAAGTTCGCAAAATGTACTGGATGATTAGAAAAGAGTCGCAGCTCTCACTAGAAAACAAATTGTTACTTTACAAGTGCATAATAAAGCCAGTCTGGACTTATGGCCTACAACTCTGGGGGACCTCTGCAAAGTCAAATATAGAAATCCTACAAAGATTCCAGTCCAAAATACTACGTATGATAACCAACGCACCATGGTACATAACTAATGATAGACTACATCATGACCTAAACATAAAAACTGTTAAGCAGGAAATCAAAGACAGCGCAGAAACATACAAAAAAAGAATATTACAACACCCCAACACACTGGCGAAGCACTTAATGAGTGAATTAACTCTTCCACGGAGATTGAAAAGAAGAATACCACAAGATCTACTAATTACATGAATTATTATGAAAAGCTAACGTTTCAGTGGACGCGTTATGCACATGCCATCCATAAAAATACATAACCAATTGCCGAATGTCGACAGGACAGATTGCAGGGAAATTTTCAAAAAAAAAAAAAAAAAAAAAAAAAAACAATAATAATATATGTTCATAAATAAAATTACAACCGAATACACCAAAATAATATAGGCATTCAATAATATTCGTAATATATATTTCAGTAATCCGAATGTCTCTATACCTTAAAAATAACTGAAATTACCTGTTCTGACAGTTTTATTACAAGGCACCGATTGCGATTTTACTTTAATGAAAATTGACCATATTCAATACAATAAATATTTTTACCCTAGTCGCCCCTACCGACCTAAAAACCGACAAACCAGCTGTGCACGAAAGCACGTATTTGGCGGCAAATGATAACTAACCTATTATGCACTTACTTGAATAATCAAAACATTATTACAACACGTTAACCGATTTTACTTGAATTTAAACTGATATTAACATTCAATAATTAACAAAATTAATTTAAATTAATGAACAAACGTATAATATTTATATCACAACAAACACACAGATATATTGTACAATCCACAAACGAGTTTGGATTGAAACGTGAAACGACAGTAAATACCAGTGTTGTCGGATGTTAATTAGTAGCATAAAATAAACGATATCATCGTTTCCTCATTTAGATTATTGAGCTGATATTATTATTATTAATACTAAATTGAATATATAATTATTATTATTGATTTATTAATTAAAACGCAGATTTACAAATATGTTTAAGATAGGCAATATAATAAACATTAAACTTGGCAATACTGAACGTTCGGGAACATCTATCTCAAATTTCAATAGATGGCGATGAAAAACTTTATTAAAGGTTGCTTCAGCTGAAGGTATTACTACTGTATCTCATTAATAGATGGCATAGCAAGTACTTAATGTGCAATTTAAATGACTTTACCATTAATATTATAGTTACTTTGCGCAGAACTAGATTAAGCGTAAATAATAGTTTTTAATTTACATTCATCAGGTATTAGCCAAATATTGTTTGTTTATACTGCATTTAAATAAAAAATGGTTTTTCCATTTCCGTGGATAACAGATTTTAATTTTTAATTTCATCTTCCCGCATCTATTCCAAATTTGATTATGGGATTAGAGCGGAAAATAAGAAGGTGTTATCTAAGCAACCCTTCCCAAACGAGGGCTCTTTCCTGTATTTTAGTGTCCACAGTTACAAGAAAGCTGGGAGATAGGGACTTCTTACCGCCTCTCGGATGGTTTTTAGACCCATTTTAGGCCGTTTATACACCAGATTAGAAGTTAGGATTCTTCGAATTGAATCAGGTGTTTTACCCACCAACCCAGTGGCGTTTACATAAAAAAACAACTATTAATACTTAAGAGTAAATTAGTTGGATTAGTAAATATTGATTTTTCTTTAAAGCTCTACATTTTAAGAAAAGTCAATACAACTCAGAACACTTTGTACTTAGGTATAGGAAATCCTTATTAAAATATATATCTTATTTCTCAAGGACTAACAGAAAAGTCAATAAAATACAGAGTGTTCCATTAGAAAAAAACATAACTTAGATATGCCACACATTTATTGAGACGCCCTATATATTTCTAAATAATGTAGCCTTTATTCTCTCTGTATATAAAGTACTATTATTCTTTAAGAAAGTCTACACCTCACAAATTCCTTAATTAATCTGTAACCTTATTAAATAGAAAATTGAATTCTGCATTCCTTTTGGAAATGTTATTGGCCTCCGGTTAAGTTCTCTACTCTAAAAAACTAGAGCTAGAAACTGGGTTGCTGCGAATTTTATAAGGCAATTGAGAAAGGTCACAGGTGTGGTGTTCCGTTTTTTGACAAGAGCAGAATGATATTACAAAAATATTTTTAGATGTAGCACAAAAATGAATAGGTCTCGAAGGAAAGCGGGATTGAATAGGTTTTTCGTGTTGAAATTATTGAAAAGGAATGACCATTATGTTACAGATATTCTGGACTTTATCGAAAATAAAATCAACTTCCATTTTTATTTAAAAGATCGCAAAAAAGGTTAGGTCTCTAGCGGTGGACGATTGTTGAAAATTTTCAGATATATAATTTTTATTTTCATTTTGTATGTATGTATATTGGGATGACATTCACTGAGACCTAAAAGATCTATTGTGCCCCCTTATTTGTACTTAGTTCCTGATGAGAGTTTCAGAGACTATAGTAGCTCCTATTTCTCGGAGGAATTTTAGGATATCTGCAGGCTTTAACTTAGGTAAAGTCCCTCTTCTATCCAGTTATCTCTTAGATGTTGTGCCCTAGGATTCTGAATTGCTGTGCAATTTGCAAGTATGTGGATGGAGGTTTCTTCTTCCATGCCTCAGAATCTTACTCCACTATTTTGAGCTTTTTCAGGTGCCCATTCAGGCGACAATGTCCCGTTAGGACATTATGATAACCCTTTGTCTTCCATATCCTTTTACTTTTCATTTTACTGACTTATAAGTTTGTAAAACATTTAATGGGACATTATCGAATGGAATCCAAAGGGACAAATTGGTAATTTATAGAAGAAATAAAACTTACTACATTTTATATCCCTACTGTCATTCTCTATAACAGACTTTCCGTGCAGTAAATTAGACAGAAAACGTGACTGGGATCAAAAACCAAAGTTTTGATTCCGATCAATAATTACGATTCTGTGGAGAAGAGAATAGCAAACAGTGGGGAAAATTGTGAGTAATATCCGATTTTTAATAAGCTGAAAATAGCAGCTTTGTGTATACAGACATATAATATCGATTTCACGAGCTGTTCAAGGATTATAAGGCTCAAGGGAATTAACTGTAACGAGATTCGGAAACATATTTTCTTCAAAATCAAGGTTGTTATGCCAAAAATGATATTTCCTCCAGTTGGAATTTATTTACTTTAAAGTATAATAAGTTTTAAAGTTAATTAGAATATATTTCAATTATGGATTATTATTTTGATAACTTTCTTTGTTGATTTTTAATTAATTATTAATGTTATATTATTAACTCAAGTGGCTGTCGACTAGCTAACTTAAGTAGTTATGTTTTTAAATTAAATTCATAATTCAAATGTTCCCTAATATCCACACCTATAATTTTTGAATTGAAACTGTCAAATTTTTCATTTTACGAACATCCCCTTTATATCTTTCGTGACGGTTACGAAATGAAATGTCCTCACTTCTCTGTGTTACGATATTTCTTATTAACTCTTGGATAGAGTATATTTGAATAGTTTGTGGAATATTCAGCAACCACAAAATGAACAAAAAAATTTTTCTAGCTCGACGTTGTCTCTATTGTTTTATTCTGAAAAGAAAGCATAATAATTTCCCTAAGGAGACAGCGTGCTTCAACTGAACGTCAGTGACGGAGATGCAATAAATATTCACATCCAGTGGCGGCTCGTGCTTACTCTTAACAAGGAAGCAGCATTAATGACAATCGAAGTCCCCTCCTAGTAGTCCAAGAGAATTTTTGGGTAGGTATTTGAGGCAAACTGAAAACTTGTCCTATACGTCTATGTTGTAGTTTATTGTTAAAAGAGTTAAGAAAAAAATTAGCCTGACGATTTAGTCGGGTTTTTAACCTTGCCAGACGCGTGCAAAAATATTTTGCAAATAAATATAAAAAATGTATTTGAGGCTATTTGAAATTTTAATAGGGTATTATTTATAATTAAAAAAAAAAGGTTATAAAAAAAAAGATCATTTTGGTGGGACTTTCTGCCTGCCAGGTGATCTAAAAAATTATGTATAGGTGCGAGTGAGTAACGCTAGTCTGCAATTCCGTGTTGGGGTTTAATAGGAGAAGTATAGGACGAGAAGTTTTCAGCTTGCCTCAAATACCTACCCAAAAATTGGTGCCAGATCTCCTACTATTAGTTTATGCAGTTCCAATACAAAATCCAAAATCGTATTCAGCTGTGGGAAACAATGAAGGGTGCATGTAATGAAATTCAAAATGAACCCAGAACTTTTTCAAGTTAGATAATCCTTACAGAAACGATTAAATGTATGTCTTGCAACAAATGGTCACAACATTAAAATTGATTTTCCTCAAAAACGGTGCATAATAACGAATCCAAACAAAAGCACATTTTTTGTTTGGAAAATAGGTACCTATAGTTTTTGAATTTAATGTAAAATTTCAACAAAAAATTTTACACTTGTGATAGCAATAAAAACGCGGATTTGTAGTAAAAAATTTATCAATGCAGGGTTATACAATGTACCAAATTGGAAGTTTGCAGGTAGCGGTTTTTTTGAGGTATACTTAAGAAACTGACTTAGCAGCGTCTTATACAAAAGGCGCTAGCTTTCTTAGGAGGAACTTTTGGATAAAGTTAAATTAGGTTAGATGGACATAAAATCACATCTATTAATAGTATCTGTAGTTTCCGTATGACAGGAGAGTTTCTGGACACCATGTATTTGCTTATATTTTACTAGTTGTATTTTCTAAATAATTATTTATTTTGTCTTCGATGGTCCCCCCCCCCCCAGTTATTCTTTACTATTTTATTTTCTGTAATTTTAACGTATAATTTTAACTTGGTAAAGTCGCAAGAGCGGATCTATGAAAGGAAAATGGGGGCACGTGCTCTCCTTCCAGATGCGGTTTGTGTTCTGTAGAGTTTCCATCATCACAGTGGAATAAAAGGGTAAGACTGCGCTAAGATTCTTGGCAGGTGCCCTGACAGGACATTGTCGCCCGAATGGGCTCCTCAACAAGCTCAGACAAGTGGAGCAGAAAGAATGTAGATTCTGTGGAATGGACTCCATTCACTTACCTAAACTGAAGCCTGCGGATTTGCTAAAATTCCTTCGGGAAATCTAAAGTCTACAGGAACTACTAGTCTCTGAGACTTTCCTGAGGAACTAAGTAGATCTCTTAGGTCTTAGTGAATGTCACTCCAGAATACATACATATATACATACATCAACAAATTATCAGAGTTGTCGAAATAGATGCAAGATACCGACTCAACGAAGCTATCAGTACAGCCTGCACCATATCCGGTACAAGATATACCGTAGGGGTTATCTATCTTAAGTGTAAATGTTTTTCGTGAGTCAGCTCAACGAATACATCTTCTCAGAGAAGAAATGCAATCTCATAAGCCAAAAGAAAAACCAAATATATTTAAGAAAATGTGTCAGACTGGATGGGTGAAAAGACATTAAGCAATTTCTGGATCTCTGTCCATGTCTACCCGGAATTTTATAAAAAATGGATGATCAAGGTAGCACAAGTGCTGTACAATCTATGATGTCGTCGGAATTTCTTAAAAGCTTGGTAATCCTAACCGGTATTTCAGTAATCACGTTTCCCGTATGCCGAATCGTTACAAACTATTGGAATTGCTATACTTCTCCTATTAAACCCCAACGGGAAATTCCGACTAAATCGTCTGGCTAATTTTTTTCTTAACTCGTTAAACATTAAAGTACAACATATGAAAATTTCAAATTGCCTCAAATATATTTTTAGCGAAAAAAAAATTAATATTTTTAAAAATTTAGGTGTTTATTTAGCCCCGCTACTCACCAGCCAGGTCTGCAATTCCGAGTTGATGTATAGTAGGAGAGGTATAGGACAAGTTTTCAGCTTGCCTCAAATACCTACCCAAAAATTGGTGCCAGCTCTCCTACCATAGATTCTCAACTCTTCTCAGTCAATAAATCATATTTAATAATAGTACCAATAGTATAGACAGATACTGGTTATTACGCTCAAATCGACTCACGTTCAGCAGGAACCAACGAGCAGATTGTTTTGATGTTATTTAAATTTGGACGGGGTCTTGATAAAGTTTTAACTATGTATTATTTCGATAATAAGAACTTGTGCATAATATCTTCACAACGTATTATTTTGTCCATTGTGCCAGAATTTCCGAAAATGGATTAAATTTTAACTGTTGAGTAGGACATACTCAGAGGTACTCTATATATACTCCTATGTATGTATGGTGGCCTGCGAATGGGAATAATGAAAATTTACATACAAATTTTCTACTGAAAATTTCAGGAGGAGGCTTAGCCCCTCTTGCCTCCTTTGATGAGCCGCTACTGTTCTATCTATACAGATACCTACTTTTCATAGACGAATTTGTTCTTTTGATGCTGTTTAGTGTTTCGTTAAATCAAATGTCGGTACATGTCCTTTGCATTTTAAATGAAAAAATCCACTGGAGTTTCAATTGGAAATTTTACATTATTAGTAGGTAGATTCGAATAATTTAAAGATCTCTCTATATTAGTTCACAAATTTAGATCAGTTAAGATAATGATTAAGTTAAAAGTAATTACTTAGTCTGTCTTACTTACACACTGTTTTCAGTTTTCAATTAGAGAGAAAGGAATGCCTTATCATTGAACATACATAAAAAAGCAAAAGACCTTTCGAATTGTAGCACACATGTACACCTCATTAAATCTTTTGTTTATACAGACATCATGCACATGAGACAACCTACTGACTATAAAAGAAAAAAAAATGGTTACATAAAAACTATTCAATGATCAACAATATGGAAAATATATGCGAACGAAAGACGTTTTAGAGCTGAAATTCGTGACACTCGAGGTCGAAATGTCAATAACAGTCTCCATCCCTTCAAGGGATCGACTTCTTCGCAACATACATTTTATAAAAAGGGTTTTTTTCTATCGTGACGGGACCTCTTTTTATGATAAAAAATATGACTGGATCGAGAAGTTCCTATCGTTTTTTTAAAGCTATTCAATTGCCATTCCTTTTATATGTATAAATATAGATTAAGGGGTGACATTGTAAAATTTTCATATATAACATTATGAACTGGTTAATATGGAATATTTTTTGGATAAATGAAAAATAAGTTGAATTTACTGTTTGGACTCTTACTTTGTGGAATCTACTCATATTAATGTTATAAATGAAACTAACTGTTTCTAATTAATTCCACTATTTAATGAAAAAATTATTATTATTATTATGAAAGGATATTGATAATTATTTCGTTATTGACATATCATCGTCAACTTCTCTTCGTTAACCCTTTGTATTTTCGTTGAGGTAGGTATCGCAAAATCTCCAGCACTCTATGTTCGATTTGTCAATTTCTTTTAAAGTTATCAGTTAGAAGGCACAATTCTGATCCCAGTTTGTTTTTTGTCACGTGTTGAATTTAACCTGATCAAGCTATTAATTTTGAGGCTCTCTTTTACAAGAGTTCTGTTATTCCGTTTTCAGCTCATTTCTTCTCAAAAGATGATCAAAACATCTTGTAGACCTATAAGGACCAAGAGAGTAGTTTTCTGAACAATTTTGGCCATTCCTATCTTTCGCCTCAGGATGTTGAACTCAAAAGGTATAATATGATCCTATTTAAGATTCATGGCATTTGAGACTAGCTGCAATATCCTTTCATGATACTTTATGAATTTATAAAGTAAAATTATGTTAATTTTAGAATAAGTATTTCAAGTAAAACAATAATTTTATAACAAAATTTTATTTACAAACAATTATAAAAATACACATATTTAATACAATGTATATATATTTACAAATTTTCATTTTATAAATAGATCTATATGCAGGTTTTGAGCAATTGCATTGTGTAGAAAAGATTTTATAAACATTGCACCACTTATAATATAAAATATTAATCAAATTTAAGGATACATTTTTATAAAAATTTATATAAGCTGTATAGAAGTAAATAATGTAAACTATCAAAAGTTACAGAAATATTATTACAGTTTCAAGTAAAATATTCAATAAGGTGTAATAAATAAAAGTATAAAAACAGTAGTTTCAATACTATTTCTACTCCTTAGATATTTTGATAAATATGATTTCAAACCAATGACTGATTAACTAAGAAGAAACAAATATTTTCCGGGCAATATGCCCTGACAAACATTGAATTATACTTCAAAGTTAAAAGGTTGAGTAGTTTGAAGTGAAGATGGCGCACTTACAGTGTATTGGTGTATCTTAACGGACTTTAGCTTATATGCTGTGCAGGAATGTCTTCTTAAGTCCGGCTTAGAGATGGTTGATGGGATATATCTACCTTGCACTGATGAAGCGCAACTACGTCAAAAATGGTCTGTAAGGATTGTAACCCCCTTCTAATTACAAACCAAAAGGGTTGATTAAATATTTTAGATCATACCTTTTTCAACTACGAAATGCAACTCAATGTTCGTCGGGGCATATAGTCCGGTTTCTTCTTAGTTAAGCGTTAATTGGTTTGAAATAATATTTTTCAAACTATGTAAGGTATCGGAAACTATTCTTTTCATACTTTTAAAGAAATATATTTGTTGAGATCTTAGATAAAATAAATTCCTTTTATATTTTTATAAAAAGTCCAATAGTATTTGAAAATAAAAGAAAAAGTTTTTAAAATTAAATAATATCACAACAATTCAATCATAAAAAATATACAAAAATATTTAATTTTTGGTTAAAAGAAAATAAAACTACACGATAATGTACAAATTTAGTACTCATGGGAATTACATTATAATACACTCAAAACAACGATGAGAGAGAAAAATTTAGCCAAAAATGGAGGTAAACACATTGACAATTCCGTCCATGTGATTCGTTATAGACAACACAAGATAAGAGTAGGTACACAGTTATGTAGATGTGGAGAAGTAATGTTTTGTTTCTTGGGGTTCTAGACGATAGCTTTATTCGGGTTCATGCAATTACTGTTCTAAGACTGTCCAGAGTTTCCGTAGTCGAAATTGGCGTGTTCGGGTTTAAACAAACAGGATGATTTTGACACCCGCAGTTTGGCGTTCGGGTTTATTTTAGAACAATTCTTGGACGGTTCGAAAACCGTCTAAACCAGTCCCCAGTCTCGAGCAAAAAAATTTTTAAAATTTGCTCAAAGCGGTTAGAGGTTTATGTTTTATTGACGGATTGTGAGTTGTTTGTTTTGGATTATTACTTTTCAAATTTAATATTCACGAAATGATTTTATGGAAATATTTGAGCAGAGTTCATCATCATCATCATCATCAAGTGAAGATTATGTTCTTCTTGATGTGATCAACATTGTTATAATTCCAGAAGTCTTACAAGACAATGCCAAAAACTAAAACTTTGTGGGAGAGACTGTCCCTTAATAGTATGAGAAGCAGATACACTACAGTAATGAGTTATCTTGATACACAATCCAAGCCAAGGAAAAGTCAATTATCAAATTAGTTAGGTTAGTTCAGTTTTATAGACCATGAGGGATGTTTGAGTTTTTTCAACCTCTGTCCATTTTGAAACGGTCCAAGAATAGTTTTCTTAGGACTGTAACTAGCTCTGCGCAATTCCAGATTGGTTTACGGACTGTCCAGAAACAAAAACCCGAATAAAGCTATTGTAACTAGCCGCATGGGACATGCCATAATTTGGCTGCCTATCATTTGTTTCTAGTGGATTCAATGGAATAGAGTGGATGATCTTCAAAAGCTTCATAACTAGGTAGGTTCCTACAATTTTATTGTACAGTTTACTAGCAGGACATCAAATAGAGAACATCTGGTCAAACGTAGGAAAAGACGCGAGTTTTTAAATATAGCCACGAAATGGACAGCGACTGAATTTATCAGTTGTTAGAGGTATATCGACGAGTAATTATCGTACAGTCAGTCAATATTATGTCAAAAATTATTAATAATGGCTTTTAATTCCCAAGCTAATAATAGGGATTATGAAAACATGATACATAAACACCTCGACCACTACTTTCCGATTCCTGAAAGTCCAAGTTCTCTACTTCTGCGAATAATAGAGCCAACTTTACATTGACAAAGTTTCGTCGTTTCGAGTGTATTTTATGTAATTTATACCAAAAATTTTACAGTTTTATATAACAAGATATTACAAAATTCAAAACAATAAGCAGACTGATATATTTTTATATTGCATCTAAAGACTAGCCTAAAAAATAATACAAATTCACATAATTAATCGAAAATTTAATTTCGACATGGTCCATTTTTTAAAAATATGTACAACATCACAGACATTAATATAAACAATTAAACAAATTGTAGGAATTCTTTAGTCAACTGTTTTTAAATAAATACGATATTCCGCCAAAATATAACTGCATAAGACAAAACGTCCGGACGGACAAAGCTCTGTAGGAATAAATCCAGGCGGATAACTTTTCAGTGTCCCCTCGAAATCCTGGTTTGTTTCACGCACGAAACTGGCCTTGTTATAGTGAAAAGCATCCGGCGAAAAAACAAAACGATTCCATCTATTTTCCGATTTTTCTATTCGATTGAGTTCTTAAATAAATATTGTTTTCTTCTGAACGTTTCGTTGACTTTGTTCTAAAGATTTGTCTTGAAATACGTTTAATATCAAAATATTGTCCGAGTATGTTTTGTCTTCCGATGTTGTCTTTTAATTTTTAATAAAAACGACGAAACTAAAATGTCTAATTAAAGCAGAAAATTAAAATTTTCCAGTTTCTAAAACAACTTGCTCCTGAAGTCTCTGTTTATATAAGGCAAGGTAGCATAAATTGAATTGCCAATTTAAAATTCAGACAGAGAAAGGAAACTGTTTCAGTTGAACCCATAAAGTCACATCAATATCTGATATACATGGAGCTTCATTAACATTTTTAATTCTTATACCATTTCTGGTTAAGCCAGAAGTAGATCTTTTACTTCTAATTGTATTAAATCACCTTCGTCATTTCAGTAAATTTCAATATCTTTTTAAATTCATTTCTGTCACCTATTGTTCGATCGTTTTTTATATCCTCACAAAACCCTTATCTTTACAAAGGCTTGATCACAATAAAATATAATGATAGGCTTTTTTATAATGACTAGAAATTCCTACAATTTTAACAATGTTACCAGATATAGGGTGTCTCAATGTAAGACATGAGCTGATTGAATAGAAAGAATTTCTTTTATTGTTTCTATGTTATAAATTAAATCCCTTTTCCTCTTTTATTTATTCATAATACTTAAATTATGCCTAAAGGGCAAGTAGGGTTTTTCGCAGCCGAATTAACTCATCTCCTTAGCCGGGCCGGGCACTGTACATATTTCAATAAAATAATAATCGGAATTGTATTTTGTAAATAGACACATGTCTTACACGTCTTGAGTTCCACACTATATAATTTGGTTCATGCTTCTACCTCCGTCTTGGGCAAAAGTTGAAATACGGGAATAGAAAACAATGGAGGGACAAAAACCTGAAAAGAAAAAAAAATTAAATTAAAATCGTCAAGTCATTCTTATAAATAAATAGAAGTATCGAAAAAATTAATTGAAGAAATGAATGTTGCTTGTAATTAGACGCCATTGTATATAATTATGTATATGTACATAATAATAAGCATTTAAGATTGATACAACCATACACAGGTTTTGTCAAGAGGGTGAGGAAATCTCAGAGAACACATTTGACACTTGTAGTGTAGACAGAACTACCTTAATAGACCGGTAGCCCATGACACTTGTAGGCTTCAATTGTTCTTAATAATTATCACTTTTACATTATATTTGTAAATTATTAACAAATGTATACCACCAAGTACACGGCATCCATAAGTTAATTGTTCTAGTTTCGTGAAAATGATAAGATTTTCAATGTCCACTATAGCTTCGATTATCCAGTTTGATCCTTGGGAATAGCCTTATTCTACTTGTTCTTCAGATGAAACTCGATGGTGAAAACGGCTTCCATTCGAAATAATGAAGCCTACATGTTTCGTGGGCTACCGGTCTATAAAGTAAAGCAAAGTTTGGAAAGTATTTTTGTTTAAATTATTTTCAGAATAAAACTACCGTAGTAGATGATACTAAAGACAAACCCTGTAATATAAACGTCGTTTCATTTTTACCACCTATTAGAGTAAGAATGTCATTTCCATGTTTAACCTCGCAACTTGACTACGAAATTAATGAGCGACTAGCGGCGCCCCTTTTAATTTTCTAATTCTCGTCGAGAGTCAAAGACACCAAGAATTTTGTTAACAAGGACTCACTTCGGAAAAGAAGAAGACAAGAAGAGATTTGCTGCATGTGTGCTTCTTTGAGGCCTCCTTGTTGCCCTTAATTAGTTGGATTTATTATTCGAATTCAAGTATTAGGTGGTACTCAAGTTTATCTACTTTACTCTCACAAAGAGGGTCTCTCTAGTAAGTTTGTATAATGTGTTGGCGGTACACATGGAAAAAGTTAAATTAAATTTTAGAACAATAGAAAATAATTACTAGTATTGGAAAAAAATTTTTCAATACATTATTGTTGAAACGCTAATTTGAAAAGCTCTTGATAGACGCAAACAGAACCACGAGATTGAAAAATTATAATATGGTTAATACTGTTAATAGTGTCGTAGGCAATGCTATAAAAAAGTCAAAAAGAAAAAGGAAAAATACAATATACGAATTGAAACAAAGAATTACTAGATCAGCAAGATTGAAGCTGATGGTCTAAAGGCCCGACTTGATAGCACAAGTTTTCAGTAAAACATACTATACATTATAGAAATGAGTGTAGTGATTTTTGTTTTTTTTTAGTAGAAAAATTAACTATAAAAAATATAAAAACGTGTATTTTTTTTGTTACGAAAATTGTTATACATTGTAATCCATTTTGGAAGCATGCAGTCAGGAAGGAACGTTGGTGTGGTATACAGACGGATCTCAAACTGAAATAGGAACAGGAGCTGGAGTCCATGGTGCCAGACCCAGGTGCAATGTCCACGCATCGTTGGGGAAGTTTGCATCTGTATTCCAGGCAGAAATCTACGCTATCGACACGTGTTTGCAAATGAACATCGAAAGGGGGTATAGAGGCCAAAATATCCTCATACTCTCAGATAGTCAGGCAGCACTGAAATCTTTACCATGTCCCCAGATCAGATCTAAACTGGTCTAGAACTGCCTACAAAATCTCATAACCCTGGCAAAACATAATAGAGTAGCTTTTAAGTGGGTCCCGGGGCACAAGGGTATTGCAGGCAATGAAAAGGCAGACACCCTAGCAAAGCTAGGATCTGAAACTGCATTCACTGGTCCTGAACCAGTATTTGGAATATCAAAATCTGCTGCACGTGGTTGTACATATCGGTGGATTCAAACTAAACATCAGACGTTCTGGAGGCACGTGCCAAAGCAGGAAAACAGCAAACTCTTGGTCAAAAAACCCTCGGAGACGCTGACTAACGAAATATTAAAGCTCAGCAGGAGCCAGGCCAGATAAGGAAAGTGACGGGATTACTCACTGGTCACTGTACCCTATGGAAGCACATGCAACACTTGGCATATACAGGGAGGAACCAATCTGTCGGTTGTGCATGGAAGAGGAGGAAACAGCCTCTCACATTATCTTCGACTGAGGATTTCTCCAAGAAGGACCTAGAGAAAATAATGTTGAGTCTGATAAGGGCTACTGGTCTCTTCAAATAAACGGTATAACCAAGAGCACAAAAAGCCTAAAGGCTGAGGTGCATAGGTCTCTAAGCCTCTGACTGGTGGTGCCGAACTAATCAATCAATTTTAAATCATTTGTCGTATACTATAGGTTCTTTATTGTTGCAGTGAAAATATCGGTCTTCGAAAGCAATTTTCGGAAACGGCTCCTATTATTTATTGACTATTTTTCAAAATTTTAGACCATTTTTCAAAATTATTGACTATTTTTGAAAAACTTTAACAATTTTTGACAATTATCAACTATTTTTCAAAATTTTGACAATTTTTAACAATAATTGTCCATTTTTGACAGTTTTTGACAATTGTTGACCATTTTTGATAGTTTTTGACAATTATGGGCCATTTTTGACAATTTTCCAAAAGTTTTGACAATTTTTCAAAATTTTATACCATTTTTCAAAATTATTGACCATTTTTGATAATTATTGACAATTGTTGACAATTATGGAACATTTTCCCAAATTTTTGACAATTATCGACCATTTTTGACAATTATCGACCATTTTTCAAAATTTTAACAATTATTGACCAATTTTGACAATAATTGTCCATTTTTCACAGTTTTTGACCATTTTTGATAGTTTTTGACAATTATTGACCATTTTTGATAATTTTTGAAAATTGTTGACCATTTTTGACCATTTTTCAAATTTTTTTGAAAAATTTTGAGAATTATCGCTAGAGCGTAAAGTAACAATCCTCGGCATTTGTCGACTTTACGATTTCATTTGAATATAGTAATTAGTCATTTTACGCGCGACTGTAGAAAAAATATATTTTTAGTAGTAAAATTCCCCATTTTCTACAAATTATCGACGACTCAAAAGGATTTGCATGGAGATGCTCCCCATGACCATATTCAAAGATTACAGATAATCATGCGGACTTATGTAGTGTTTTTTGTGTCTCAATTTTTACTAAACGGTATGAATTATCTGGGGCGTTGTATCAATCACTGCGATCAAGAGATATCCTTTGTACCCCATCCTGTACTATTCCTTCTAGGAAACTCTGGATTTGTTGTGGTTTCAAAGAGAGTATTTCTGTCTGTTCTACGTGTGATTTGTCAAGGTGAAGAAGAATTTTCAGTGAAAAAAGGTAGCATTCTATCAATAAGAGCAGAAGTGTTTCCCATTTATCCTGTCAGAAGCGTCTTCCTTTGACGGCTCCATGTTGCACAGGTGTTGGTTGAGTTTACAATGTCCTATGAGAAAACCTCTAATGATTCTTAGTTGGTTTTTGCTAAGGTTTACCAGTGCTTTCTATCTCTGCCGGTTGAAGTTCCCGAGGTATGTTAGATATTTTGGACTGGTTCAGTCCTGGAAGGCTTTTCCAGGACTGAACTTTTCCTTACTTCCTTTTTAATTGAGCCAATAAGGCATTACGACCAATCGACCATAGCGGTTCAGGACTTACAGAGGTCCAGTAGAATAAGTATCAAATATAATAGTTGCCAGATGAAAATTGATTGTTGATTTTTAAGCTAGATTCGATGAAGCAACAAAAGTCATTTTCGATCTCAGACTGCAATAAAGGAAATTTCTTTATTCATGGTGCATAAAATAGACTGATTACTCTTAATATACACCGGCTAAGTACAATCCCTTTTGGCCGACTTTGGGTAATATGAGAAGAGCTAAGCCGCTATTGGACTCCAGCCTTTTAGCCCAGCGGCATAATGTTTTATTTTCTATTTACTACCATATTTTCTGGTATAGCAGTAAAAAAAAATGACACACCCTAATGAGTACGCTACTGAGCTTAGATATCTAATAACTGTGCTAATTACCTAACGCTGATACATGTTCACTTTTCCAAACAGCCAATAATTGTTCTCTTTTTTGTCGCTGGCATTTGTTACTTTCTTGTTACATTTCCGTTTTTATTGCATTCACTCGAATGCCACAAAACAAGTTCCGAGTAATTAGTTAACATTAATTATTGTCAGTTCACTGGATTAAACAGTTCCAAGTTACAGGAAGTAGTGCCACATTAATTTCTATATTTGGAGTAATAAAGAATTGAATTTAATATGTTATGAAAAACGTAATTAAGGAAAATCTTCTAATACCATTCTTTTTCTAGTAGATTGTGCAGATCCGTCTTTTGTATATTAATAGTCAAATTAAAAGTAAGTAGTGTATTTGTTTAATTGTTTCCTTACCTATATTGGTCCTCGCTTTCGCTAAATCCGTCAATTTTTACTACATTCCATTCATCTTTAGTTTTGGCGTAACTGAAGGATATCTATAACAAAGGAAATATAAAATAGAGCATCAATTATCATTAAAACAATCTAATTTGATAAGATTTTGTTGTTATTGGGCATTTTTCCAGACCCTAATAGTATCTACAGTTCTATGTCCCCCTCCTATCTCTCATACAACTCTTTCTTGGCCGTTCCTCTCTCTTTTCTTCCTTATTTATAAACAATTAGTTATTGATAAACCAAAGCAGCTAAAGCTTATTTTCTTCTATCTTCTTCTTCCCAGTATTTTCTCCTCCATAAATTTTTGTTATCAGATTTTTCCAATGGTTTGGCCAGCATGCCGCTCCGATCTTAATCCTATTGAGCATCTCTGGCACCAACTGAAAAGAAGCATTCGTTGACGGCTTGCTTTGCCCGACAGTATCAAAAAAGCATCAGAATCAAATGAGTACTTCAAGAGATAACCACTTTCCAAAATGTGTCAAATTTTTGGTGCGAAAAGCCTTCAAAATCACTAGGAAAGTGTCGAGACCATCAGAAAACACAAATTTATATACTATCTATTAGCTTGGGACTGTAAACAACCATAAACTGTCAAGAAACGACTGAATCAAAACATTTGAAGGGAACGGAAAAGCACATAGTCACACCAAGAAAGAAGCCACAATCTCATTTACTGAATATGAATTTTACTGCGAGTTAACATATGGAGCAGAAATTAGTGATGAGCAAAATTGGTCTTGCGATTTTGCAAGACGAAGAGCAAGATCGTATACATACTAACAAGACAAAGACCAAAACCGAGAATGCAAGACTAAAACCAAATGTGCAAGACTAAATTAAAATATTGTTGATTATAGTAGGATAAAGTAGATATTAATTATTGATAATTTACAATTTTTATCTTTGATCAGCCTTGCAAAATTTTCTAAAGGACCAAGACTGAACACGCAAGACCAAGACAAGACTGATTACGCCAGTTCAAAAATAAGACCGACACTGAATATAAAGAAGTAGGTATCTGAGCAAGAATTAAGACCAGGACCGGATAAGTAAGACCGAGACCAATACTAAGACTGTCTTGGTGTTGGTCTTGCTCTGCTCATCACTAGCAGAGATCATATGATTGGGAAGTTAACCAATAATTGAATTTTTACTAGCAGGATACTCCAGGACAGTCAGTCAAAGATAAGCAGTTCCTTGGGCATAGAAAAACTGACCCAAAAATGATTACAGGTTTTCTCAGTGAACCAAATAGAAATGGCTAAATTACTTGGAAATGGTAAAGTCAATGTCTCTAAAAGTAAGAGAAACTGTACTCAAGATAATGGCAAATTGACTTATGTGTTTGATCTTGAATTATAGGTTTATTTGACAAAGTACAGAAAAGAAAATTTAATTTTCGTTCAAACCTACAGGATATTTTAAATACCTTTGTGATTTCTGTTGTATCTAATAAAAAAATGGAAAGAAAGGATCGTAAATCAAGAAAAAATTAAAGTACATAAACTAAACGAAAGGAAAACCAAATATTAGCATCGACTGAGTATCATAAATTTTTACTATTGAATCTGGTATGTATAAATTCATTAAAGCCAACCAAATTTCTACCGATTAAGTTGGAGCTACCTACACAAAATTTATTGATGTTTTTAATTAATCTCATAAAACTGGATTTATGGAAGTGAGAATCAGCCTCCCGGGGTAAAATTTATAGTTTTTCCGTGTTTATTAACCGGCTGTCTTTTCATATTTCTTTTCCTTTTGTACTTACCGCTGCTTCATCAATTTTGTTCAAATATTGATATTTAGACTAACAATAGATTTTGTGGTTTTTAACTCAGATATAGAATAGCAGACTTCGCATTTTATTCACAATTTGAACTAATATTTATAGTAAGGATCCATATACAGATGAAAATAAAAAATGTTTTAATGATTTTGGATAAGTTTATAATTAGAGGTATTTGTATAGAAATATAAATATAGAAAAACGACTGCGAAATGAGATGGAAAGTAAATTGGAAGATGAACAGGATTGCATTCAGAGGAGGTAGAAGTACAAACGAGAATGTACACACATAATAAGGCAGATAGTTGAAAGAAGGTTCCAATCAGGAGAACATCTCCATTTAATATTCATGGACTTAAAGGCAGCCTTTGACACGATAAATAGAGAAATATTGTGGAAAACTTTAGAAAAGTATAATATAACTGAGAAATCCATCAAAGTTATAAAATCAATGTATAGCGAAGTGATAACACAAATTCAAGTAAGTGGCGAAAGATCTGAGCCGTTCAACATGGAAAAAGGAATTGTATGTATGTATACTGCTATGTATGGTCGTGAATTTGAACACCATCACTAACTGATTGCGATGCAAACACACTCAGTAATGTAATGAGAAAAACAAATTTTGATTATGCTCGTGCTGCACCATTTCATTGTTCATTTTATATAAATTAAAAATCTTTTATATTAAAATAAATAATCTTGGTATTGTTGGTGCCTATTTTGGAAGTGTAAATTGTAATATTGTAAATAGAAGAAGTTAGGTTAGAAAAACTGCAAAAACCGCGGAACGTTTAAGCCACGCCTTTACAGTAATATGATTGGTGGAATTTTATAATCAAAACTTTTATTCTGTCTTGTTACTCTTATTTCTTATTCTTTAAGTCTTAAATCTTATATCCTATTCTATAAATTTTTCAATTGTGTCACCGCCTCTAGTGTAGGACGTAGGGCGCGTTGTACTCATCATGTGAAACGGGTCGACTAAAATAGGCATTGTTCATAGCTAGATCGTATTTATACATGGTGTTTCTAAATTCATGCGACAGAATTCAGGAGGTGATTGCTCGTATGAAATTAAGATGGGTATTTCCTTCAACAAAATTTCCTCAGCCCACCCCTTTCCGAGATATCACCCTTAATTAGGTGGTGACTAAAATTGAGTTTTTATTTTTTTTCAAAAATGTCAGTAAAGCTAGAAACTTGAAATTCTGTTATTTTGATGCACTCGCAAAGGACTAACCACGGGTATTTTTTCAATGTTCCTGTTGCATTATACGGCGGTGAAATTAGCAATCCTTACTTTATTTCATATCAAAACTTTGATGAAATAAAATTTAACTTAAAATCCTAGTTTTATTTAAAATTTTTTTATTCCTCAATTTTTTTCCCAAAACCAACAGCTGGAGAGAAAAAAAAATAAACACCATAATTTATCATTTTTTCAATATTGAAAATATTGAAAAAATACCCGTAGTTAGTCCTTTGCGAGTGTACGAAAATTACAGAATTTCAAGTTTCTAGCTTTACTGAAATTTTAGAAAAAAAATAAAAACTCAATTTTAGTCACCACCTTTTAAGGGTCATATCTCGGAAAGGGGTGGGCTGAGGAAATTTTGTTATAGGAAAGACCCATTTTAATTTCATAAGAGCAATCACCTCCTGAATTTTGTCGCATGAATTTAGAAACACCCTGTATATTGTTCCAATTTCTACTTTAAAATCATTTGTCATAAAAAAGTGTATTTTTATAAGTTTTTTTAGGACTTTTCCGTTATAAAACTGATAAGAGTCAAAATATTTTTATATCAAAAACACTAAAATTATAATAGTTGATATACATTTATATTTATCTAGATAAAATTGAATGATATTTACCTGATCTTCGATCATATCCTTTCTAATAAACTTCATGGGTTCGAGATGTGAATGAAATTGGTCTATAACAGTGAGTGGCTGTTTGAGAAGATGTTCTGAAACGAAGATAAACAAAATTATTTCAAGTGGGCGTTATAAACTAGACTTTCATTGAGACATCGTTTTCGTCATTCTAATTTGCGGCAATTGTCAGTTTTTAATCAAATTTAATTGACATTTCCTTAATTTAGATCAACGGTAAGCAGCTGTTGTATGAACTACCTGGTGTCTCAAATATATTATAACGAAATAATATTACAATATTTAATTGTACCTTGAGTTTTAGTACACAAATTTCAAGAATTATATATTTTGGAAAGCAATACTGATTTGATAAAAAAAGATCCAGCACACTACTGATCCATAGGCTATCATTGGTCTAACAACCCTTGTGTATAGCAATTGGGTCATTTTTGGGGCAAGTCCCCAGTTTGTCCCACACATTCTTCTGCATCTGCCAAAAGTAATAGTAGCTTTCTGTGTGGTCTTCTGAAGATGAGTGTTCCATGAAAGCCTTTGATCAAAATGTACTCCTAGGTACTTTGTTCCTTTGGCAAATGGAATCACCTCTCCTCCTAACACTATTGGCTTTAGGCTTTGTCTTTTTTCGTGAAATTGATAATTTGTGTTTTCTGAGCATTGGCTGTCAGTCTCTCTTTTATGCACCAATTATCAACTATATTTAAGGCTGTTTGCATTCTTTCCGATATCACCCCAGCAAACTTGCCTCTGACTACAATAGCGATGTCGTCTGCGTATCCAAGACAGTAAAAATCTGCTGTGGACAGTTCTGTAAGGAGGTCGATAACTAAGGTTGCCCATAGTAGAGGTGATAGCACTCCTCCTCCTCCTCCTCCACCAGCCCTTGCCTTGATGGTGACTTGCCCAAGAGTGGAGCTTCTTATCCTATCCTCCAGAGTTGCCTTTATCCATCGGCATATTGTTGTGGATGTCCCCCGTCTATTCATTGCATTAACCAATCCTTACATTACATTTAAATATTATTTGGACACTTACCAATTATGTATCCCATAGTTACATCATCGGGAAGACGTATTCTTTCACCAGTGCTGATAAACCTGCCCTCACTGAAACAAACAAAATTAAAATTAATTTTATGATTCAACTAACTGCTGTTGATTGAAATCGGTATATCTGAATAATCCAGATACAAAAAGGTACCAGCACTACATTAATTGGTACGTTAAGTACTTTAAATACGAGGATAATAACGAGACTATTCAACGCGTTTATCCAAAAGGTCTTTTTGGTATACCCAGTTAATTCTACTCAAATCTTCGACAAGAAAACGAATAGAAATCATATGTAGAGGTCAGAACTGTGGGGTGGTAAACTATAATTTCCTGTACGTATCTTCAATTGCTCGTTGACAAGAAGTCATCACTTTTGGAATCAATTTTGTCAACGACCTTTTGGTACCCTAAATTTTTAAACATAAATTTTTGTATGCCGATTATTTTGTATCAAGACGATGACTTTTTCAAATTTTGAATCTGTTCATGAATTTGGAGGTCTACAGGAACGAGGTTCATTTTCAATTGATTCAAAAATAATTAGTTTGTTATTAACATCAGTTAATTAAATACCTGCCGTTCAATTTTAATTATTTCAATTCTACCTGTGAAGGAAGATTCAATATCAGCCTCGTTCGTTTTTAATATATTCCTGCAGTGTAAAAGCTGACTGACTTCAATAAAAACGTAATTTATTGGTCTTTGTCAATATACATACTTCAGTAACTGCAGGATTTATTGGAAACTACTAATTAAAATGTCGTTATACCACATATTTGAGTTTGGTCGTGAATAATACATGGTTTTATTACAAATATAGACAGGAAGTCATTAGCTAAGTTTGCGGGTTACAATCCGAACCAGTTCGGAATTAACTAGAGCGCATGCCTAGTTACGAATCAGTAAATAATTTTAATTATACCGCGAACGGCCTTAAAACTGAATTCGAATCGATAACGAACCAATCCGATATGATCTGCGAACACCGAACTATTATTAAAAATTCAAAATTCTATTAACCGCGGACGCCACTTTTCAGAATGCGCATGCGAATAGTCCCAGATCTGGTTCGGAATTACATCCGCGAACAAACCTATTATATAAAAAGTTATTATAAATAAGGGGACCATATTGGACCTATCAAATGCGAAAACATGTTCTGATGACGGCATTTTACATGCTGAATGAATACTTTGGGAACATCCGACTTTTACTTATAAATTTTGTTACTGATTAGATTCATTCGACTGGGTTGTGCTCAACAGGCATACTATCTACTTCCATTCCAGACTCTTCCTGTCTTCTCTATAGGTCACTAGTTTGACTGGGGGGATTTTGAATAGTTGTAATGGTTGTACTATTTCCTCTGCAAAGTGCTTCCGTCTGAGTCCTTGCAAGCAGGAGCAGAGTATATGAGTAGGTGTCACTCATTTCACATTTTCTGCACACAGGTTCACTAATTTTTCCCATTTTGTGTAATGTTTCTTCAGGGGTCCAGTTACCAGATAGGTAATTGTATTCAAATGTCTCTTACCCAGTGATCTTATGCAAACTATCCTCGGAAGATTCAAAGTATTTCTGGTATGTATACCTGGCTATTCTAGTATGGATGGCAATAAAAAGGAAGATTCTCTTGTAAGGGAGGGTGCAGCAGATGATTTTATCAGAACAGAACTTGCCATTGACAAATGAGACCATATAAGATTAACTTAAAGTTGGGTGCCAAAAATATGACACTAAAAAAATATTTATTCACTTCCCAGGGTTGACTTTATGAACGTGGGTTCTTATGAACCTAGAGTAAATTGCAGAGAATAGTCTAATCGGATAACATGATTAATAATACCTTGTAAGTAAAGACCATGGGCGCCACAAAGTTTTCTAAAAAAAACTTTGAAAAGACCTAAAAAGACTCTAGGTAGTAGCTAAGCAGGCTTTGTAGGAACCTCTTACAAACTATTCAAGTTTTAGATACACATCTCGTATCAAACTCTTAGAAATCTCGTATAAACCTCATAGAAACCGCAGAGATAAGAATTATCGTTTAAACCATTTATTTAATCCCATTTATTGTTTTCAAATGATAATTCTTCAATATCTCTGCGCCTCTTTCTTAGCGATAGATTCAGAGAGACCAGACAGCAGACAGCGTTTACACTTTCCTTTCTCAGGCTTAGCGCAGACCCGCTTGTGTACGTGTCACATGTAAAAATCAATACTTCCCTGGAAATGTCTACTATACCACTCTACCGTTACTGTGAGAAACAATAATTACTGTTTCACAAATCATTAAGTTTTGTCAAACATTAAATTCCTAGACTGCAAGAAGAATTTAAGGCTTCAGGCATCATGTACGAGGATTGAGCTTATAGCATATACTTTGTGCCTGCCTCGACCAGGTGCGAATCAGGTATCTGTTCGACAGGGTCGCTCTCTAGCTCTCAGACATAAAATATGAAGAGGATTGAGTCACAATAGGGTATTGCACAAAAAATCTGTCCTTAATGAGAATTTTTTCATTGTTTTCTTATGTTTCCAGTACAGACGTTAACTTAATCAGCTCTGTATAAAATATTACTTTATCAATTATCTTTCATATTTGATCGCTTTCTGATAGTATCGAATGGAATATTTATAATACAATTTCCATGAAAAGGTCATTTCGTATAATTTTTAATTATGTACCAACAATAATTGGTGAACTACGCAAGAATCCTTTCTAAGAATTATCAACGGGGTGCCACTGAAGGAGGTCCACATATATCTTTCAAATATGTAATTGCAAAGATGCCAACGTATGCACGTGTGTTTGGTATGGTAGGATGGTAGGAGGACGAATACGGATGTATAATAAAAGAATAATGAAAGAGATATGCTCACTGTAATAAAAAGAGACGTATACAATATATATATAGAGTGCGAGAAGAAGAAACAGCAGGTGGCAATCGACGTTCCGTACCACTATGTCCATCATTATCTAGATATTGACAGCGAAGCGCAAAATATACTGTAGAATTTTAACGTTGCAAGTGCAGTTTCCTTTTTTTATGAAATATACAAGGGTGTTCGGTATATACTGTGATAATAAAATATGGGTAACGTGGAACCGTCGATATGTTCAGATTACATTGTTACTGAATCATATTGGATATTTTTGAAGATGGGGAAGGTAAAATCCTGCTTGCATTCACAAGTGCACTAAAAAGTAAAATATCCTTAATTGTTAATGTTATAAATGAAACTAACTGTTTCTCATTAATTCCACTATTTAATGAAAAAATTATGAAAATTATGAAAGGATATTGATAATTATTTCGATATTGACATATAAAAAATTAAAAACATACAAATTACAAGATAACTCTAAACTTATTTCATTTGATGTTACCAATATGTTTTCTAAAATTCCTCCAAAAGAGTGCATAACACTTAGTTACTAGAGGATAAAAATATTAATCCAGGAATAATATCAGATATACTTAATTTGTTTGATGTATGTATTAATCACAATTATTTTACTTTTGATAATAAGGTATATATTCTAAATGAAGGTTTACCAATGGGAAGCCCTTGAATGTAACATTTCAAAAAATATATTATTTTGGTATCGGTATGTAGATGACATATTAGCTTGTTTTGTAGGAAGTGATCGACAATGATATATTGTTCAATCATATTATTAATTTACATCCAAAAATTAAATTTACATTAGAAGTTGAAGAAAATAGCACAATCAATTCTCTTGATATTAAAATTCAAAGAGTCAATAATATACTTGATTTTTCAATTTACAGAAAACCAACACATACTGATGTGACTATACCATCCAATCATCACATCCCATAAATTAGCAGCATATAATTCAATGATACATAGAGCATTTTCAGTCCTTATGAACAAATATAATTTTGATAGAGAAATTAATATAATTAAACAAATAGCCACATCCAATGGTTATCCATTACATATAATAAATAAATAAATTAATAAAAAAGAGGAAAAAGTGGCATTACAATTAATATTTCCTGAAAAAACTAGGGAAATACAAAATTACAAAACCATCACATATGCTGGTAATATTTCTAATAATATTTCAAAGATAATATCTTGTTCAACAAATACTGCAATATCTTTTAAAACAGAAAACAATGTGAGTAAAAAATTGTTAAATGTAAAAACAAAAATACCCCCATTAAAAAAGTCTGGAATATATAAACTTAAATGTCCAGAATGTAATGCTGTCTATATTGGTCAAACAATTCGAAATTTTGAAATTAGATACAATGAACACTCACGAGCATACAGATTAAAACAGCCAGATAAATCACATTACGCAAAACACCTTCTTGACACAAAACATTCATTAACACCTAACACAGAACTAGAAGTACTGCATATTTGTGATAAGAAACAAGAACTAGATTTCCTTGAAGAACTAGAAATAAGAAGACACTTGAGAGACCCACAATATGAAGTTGTCAATGAACAGATAAATCTAGGGAGCTCTCCACTAATAAATTGTCTTCTTAAGTAACTATTGTAAAGATCAGCAGATATAGTTTTCCTTGGTTTCCTCTACCATTACACAGTTATACTGATCTTAAATGGGAAAAAGATATCTAGGATATCCCCATAGGGCTAATAATACCTAAGCTTTAATATTTGTAAAATCATATCTTCTTCTTTTTTCTATTCATATAAATATTAAGTCAATCACAAGATAGGTCACTTACCTACTATTTGGTCTAGCCAAAATATTAAACATCAAGTAGGTATCACATAAAATGTAACTTCTGTCATTCTGACGATGATATGACAATATCGAAATAATTATCAATATCTTTTCATAATTTTCATAATTTTTTCATTAAATAGTGGAATTAATTAGAAACAGTTAGTTTCATTTATAACATTAATATGAGTAGATTCCACAAAGTAAGGGTCCAAACAGTAAATTCAATCCTTAATTGTCGTTAAAGATTCTTAGAAGTACCGGGGATTGTTGTAACTCTCTTGAAGAAAATCGCGCGATCGAGTCCGTTTGGAATTAAGAAACAGGAAACTGAAATTATATCAAATTATGTATATAAAACTTCGACTAAAATGTGTTGCAATTACAGCAAAGACTGGCGAAAACCAAGTTGGACCCTGTACTAGTAACGTGCTATGTGCAAAGATCCACCAATAAAAACGCAAAACGTCTACCGCTTAAACTGTGACATGCCTAAAACAGAAAACGCCATCATGGCAATGTACGCAAATGATACCGCCATAGCGACGAGATGCGTGAAACGAAAAAACATCACCAGGAGACTGCAAATAGCAACGAGTGCAATAGAAGAATGGTGCACTACGTGGAAAATTAAAATCAATAGAGAAAAGACGCAAGCAGAATTCTACAAGAAAAGACTACATAGACCTGAGGAAAACATCGAAATAGACGGAGAAAATGTCCCTTGGACAAATAAAGCAAAGTAATACTAGACAAGGGACTAACATTCAACGACCACGTCAACACAGTGGTGGCTAAAACAAAACAAGTCAGGGTGAAACTAAGCGGACTACTCGGCAGAAGAAGCAAATTGGATTTGAAGACAAAACTACGTTTCATAATATTAATACGCATCGGTAGCTTGGGGACACAACAAATAGGAAGAAATTACAGACACAACAAAACATGTCGATCAGGCAGGCTCTGAACGCTTCCTGGTATGTGAGAAATGAAGACATTTACAACGATTTAAAACCACAGAAGGTACTAGAGATAATGGACGCGAGAGCCAGAAAGCTATTCGAAGAGCTTAGATCTCATCTGAACACAGGGCTGAGAGACCTGACGAGATATACATATAGGGATGGCGATTCTTTCTAAAAAAGATCGATTTTTAAATCGATTCGAATCGTAAACTGATGAATCGATACATAAAAAAATCGAGGTCTAAAAGATCGATTTCAAAAAAATAGATTTTTTTCAAGTTTGTGTTTTTTACAATGTAAATAAAAATCGATCTTTTTTATTGAAAAACAACAAGAAAGGTACCCCTAAATAAACAATCTCTCTCCGGGATCTCTTATCAGTAAAATTGGGGATTTTTTTTTAAGTTCAGGGAATTCGATAATCATAACAATTATTTGTTTATTACCATATTATTATCACAAAGTATCGGATTAGGAATGTGTGAGATTAATGGAAAAGAATCATAGATAAAATTAAAATCGATTTTTCCTTATTCAAAATTAATGAGTTTGTCGAAAAAATCGATTTTAATAGAAAATAAATCGATTTCTGCGGAAAGATCGTTGATTTTTTTTGGATTGTTTTAAAAATGGACATGCTTTTCGTATATATTCCGATAATAAACCTAAGAGATTTATTTGTTAACGATATTTATCGGATTGAAAAAAAATCAAATAAAATTATATGAAAATTGTCAAAAATTTTGAAATATGGTCAATAATTGTCAAAAACTGTTGATAATTGTTAAAATTTTGAAAAATGGCCAAAATTTTCAAAAATGGTCAAATAATTTGGAAAAATGGTCAATAATTGTTAAAAAACTCAAAATTGGTCAATAATTGTTGAAAAATGGTCAATAATTTTTAAAAAATCATCAATAATTGTTGAAAAATTTGGAAAAATGGTCAGTAATTGTTGCAAAACTGTTAGAATTGGTCAATAATTGTAAAAAAAAGGTCAATAATTATTGAAAAACTCTCAAAATTGGTCAATAATTGGAAAAAATGGTCAATAATTTTTTTAAAATGATCAGTAATTGTTGAAAAACTATCAAAATTGGTCAATAATGGTCAAAAACTGGTAAAAATGAACAATTTTTGTCAAAACTGTCAATAATGATTAAAAAATGGTCAATTATTGTCAAAAACTGCTTAAAATTGTCAATAATTGTCAAAAATTTTGAAATGTGGTCGATAATTATCGAAAATTTAAAAAAATATGAAAAATGGTCAATAATGATCAAAAACTGTTAAAAATTGTTAAAATTTTGAAAAATGGTCAGTAATTGTTGCAAATCTGTCTAAATTGGTCAATCATTTTTAAAAAATGATCAGTAATTGTTGCAAAACTGTCAAAATTGGTCAATAATTCTTGAAAAATGATCAGTAATTGTTGAAATACTGTCAAAATTGGTCAATAATTGTCAATTAATTGTTAAAAATGGCCGATTTTTGTCAAAAACTGTCAAGAATTGTTAAAAATGGTCAATAATTTTGAGAAATGGTCAATAATCGTCAAAAGGTGTCAAAATTTTGAAAAATAGTCAATAAATAATACAAGAGCCGTTTCAGAAAATCCACTCCGTAATTTATACAAAATCGATTAATATTACTCGAAAAATCGATAATTAAAAATCGATTATAACAAAATAATAATCACTTTATATAAAAATCGTTTCATTTTTCCTACTTATAGAGTTCCCTATAAGCTTTTTTGAAAAAAAAGTAACAGTGTCTGTCGAGTCTACTGGGATCCGAGCGGTTCCGCTCTCATCACTACTTGCGATGTTGCCGGAGCAATTGAAAAAAAAAGCCGCTCTACCAAGAATATAAAAAAAAATCGAAAGTCGACTTTCAATGGTGAAATATCGATTCACTGAATCGATTCAATACAACATTTCGATTTAAAAAATCGATTTGTTCGGTCCGAGGAATCGATTATTCGATTAATCTATTTCAGATCGCCATCCCTAATATACAACAGAAGACTACATGAGATACAAAAGACCTAGAAAACAAATAGAGGACCACCCATAGGAAGCAAACACGACACAACCCCACAAAAAAACACAAAAAACATAAAACCATGCACGCAAGTGCGTGTAAGCACGTCAAGGCAACCGTTTGTGAGTGCGCGGGAGATGTCCGTAACAAGACAGAAACCGCACACCCGTACATACACACAAAAAAAAATAAAACTAACACAAAAAACTTCGGGGTGGACGAGAAAGAACACAGCGAAGAGAAACCCCCCCAATACGGAGGCCCTGCACTTCTGTTAAAGGAAGCTCGGGGATTCCTGAGGGGTCAGCTCTAAAAGAAGGCGAAGAACCACTCATGCTAAGGTCTGTTTCACCAGGGCGAGTGAAACGGATTTTAAAATGAGGCAGCGAAAGCACTCACAGACAGACAATCCGAAACGACACAACAGAATCAAGAAGGATAAGGGAATATAGCCACCAGATCTACCCCTTAAAGAGAGAAGACATCCCTGGCACCACTCATAGTATAAAGGGAGGAAAGGGATACGCGATCACGGAGTACGAGTGAGGTCCTGTCGGAATGACAGGGGGTAGTGGAAGGTTCTACTTAGCATCAGCCCGCGGGCCTAAAAACACGGGGGTGCTTTGTGGGACTCACGCACAGTGTATGTGTCTAGCTGTTGTCAGGTGGGGAAATTGTTTTGACGGGGCGTATAGATGGGAGTATAGATGCAACACTAACACAGACAGATACTCTTCGCAAGATGAGTTTTTCGACTAAAAACAACCCAAAAAGATTCATTTTCTCGCATGTGAAACACTTATTACTTGTCAAATGTTGATGATTTTAATTTTTGGGATCTCCCCGGTATTTTTCGATATTATTTATCGGTTACACTGCTGGCAAATTATTGGTTCAGCAATGACAGTTCATTGGAGCGAACGCGACAGGGAACAGTTGTTACATAAAATATACAGAGCATACGGGGATCGAAGCAATTAAAATAAATGTTTTGATGGGAAATATACTCTAGCTAATGGACAAAGGAACATGTTTATGTTCAATTCAAATATAGAGGAAATAGATATGAAGGTTTTTGGTCACTTTTACATAGGTTACAGGGTTACAGAAATATAATTATGTAAACTTCCAGCATCCGATAAGCATTGGTGAATACGTGCAGGTAAAGAATGATGAGGCGTCACTCCTTTGATCGGCGTAAAAACGTCTATCTTCTAGATAATTACCATTTGCGAAACCTTATACAAAATGCATATCGGTAAAGGCGGTATCACACAGAATATTGTATTTATTTTTTTTCTCCGAATCTATTGGTTCTAGGAAAATACTTCACTTGTAATCTTGAAAACAGAGATTTTAAATAATATATTTATTTCACAAAACTCAATCTCGAAAGAAAGATTTGATATTAAATAACGTAAGGGTTGATAATTTCACCATCTAACTGGATTGTTGAAAAAATACCGATGGTTAGTTATTGCGAGTGCAATTTTCCATCTTCACTTAAATTTGAGAAACGAAAATGAAAACTAAATAGCACCTTTTGGGAGTGATATCTCGGTAGGGAGTGAGCTGAGGAAATTTTGTCATATGAAAGTCTCATCATAATTTTATACATGTAATCACTTGATTTTTTTCGCATGAAATTAGGAACACGCAGTACCTATTTACGGTTTAAGCTGATAAAAAATGTATGACAAAAGTTCTTTCATAGCTTCAAGCTTATCGAGAATAAATGAAATTAATTTTTTTTTAATATACCACATTTTTAAAACGAACTAAAAAGTAAAAAATAATTTTACTTGTATTTTTTGTTTTATTTCATTACTCTCTTATCAAAACTGTAAATGAACTTGAAAATAATTTTTTCATGAAACTAGATCCTAAAAAATTGATTGATAAGATAAAATCACAAAACTGGGACATAATTTACACTTCCAATGACTTGGAATCTACAACATCTTATCTAAACAACAATTCGGCTTTAGACAGAAAATGTCAACACAAGATGCTATTTTAGATTTGACTAAAAATATATATGAAGCAATAGATAAAGGAAAACCATCCATAGGAGTATTTATTGACCTAACTAAGGCATTTGACACTATAGATCACTATCTGTTATTAGAAACAATGGAAAATATGGGCGTACGAGGTACTGCACATGATTTGTTTGCAAACTATTTAGAAAATCCGAAACAAAAAGAAAGAATAAACAAATATGAAAAGTGATGAGCGAACAGTTATTTGTAGAGTTCCTCAAGGACACAGTGTTAGGGCCCTTGCTGTTCATCATCTACCTAAATAACCAGTTTTCATTACAAGAAAATAATAAGTTTTGCTGACGACACTGTCATATTTTATAGTGAAGATAACTAGTTTAAATTAAAAACTAAGGTAGAAAAAGATTTAGAAAAACTTAAGGAATGATTTGACGACAGACTCCTATCTATAAATTTTGGAAAAACATTTTACATACCTTTTAGCTCCCAAGAAATTTCTCTCCCAAATTTCGACCTAATTATCCAAAATAACATAAAAATTAAATCAGCGAGGAAAATTAAATATATAGGGATAATTATTGGTAGTAGTCTGAAATGGAATGCTCATATTGATTATTTATTGAAAAAACTTAGAACAATACTATATAGATTTAGACAGTTTTCAATTATTCTCAATTTAAAGCAAAAAATCATAGTTTACAAAAGTTTGGTAGAGTCTCACTTAAGATACGGAATCATAGGATGGGGTGGCGTATGTAGAACTTACTTAAACTCCCTTGAGGTTCTTCAACGAAGGTTTTTAAGAATCATTCTTAGGAGAAACAGAATGTATTATAGTGACCAGTTATACAAAGAAGCACAAGTATTTGATTGTCGTCAACTATTCTTCTTTCAGATTTGTAACTACCAATTTGCAAACCGATCATTACTTTCAACTGGGAATCATTCATACAGTACAAGACAGCTGGATATCTATGTTTTACCTCGTAAGTTATTCCTTTATTCACTAGGTACATCCCCAAATTACAATACAAAACTAAAAAGCCATTAAATATGTTCATGCTAGTCTTCAGACATGAAAATCCAAAGAAATCCCCAGGACTTGACTTGATAACAGCAGAAATCCTGAAACAATTACCTCAGAAAGCCATAATAAAACTGACGCACCTGATAAATGCTACTTTTAGACTAGATTATGTACCCAAGATGTGGAAAGTTGCAGAGGTGATTATGATACCCAAAAAATCTGAAGAAGCTTCATCTTACCGACCGATCTCACTATTACCTGCAATATCAAAATTATTTGAAAAACTTCTACTGAAAAGAAAGCTAATACCTAATCAGCAGTTTGGATTTCGTTTCAACGATAGACCAAGTCCACAGAATAACCAACATCATATAAAAAACGCTAGAAGAAAGAAAGAATGTAGAACAGAATCTTCCTAGATGTAGCACAGGCTTTCAACAAAGTATGACACGAAGGACTCGAGTACAAAATGAGACATCTCCTGCCAAAACAGTACTCACAACTTCTAATGTCTTACATATCAAACAGAGTCTTCAGAATAAAACAGGAAGAAGCTTATTCCGAACTCAGAGAAATAAAAGCGGAAGTGCCACAGGGAAGTGTATTAGGACCAGTCCTATACCTTCTATGTACCAGTGATATCCCTGATTTAGAGCATAACACTATAGCCACTTTCGCTGATGACACAGCCATCTTAGCAGTCGGAAATAGTCATGACGAAGCTACAGCCAAATTACAAACAACCATAAACCAGATTCAAATATGGACTAAAAGATGGAGAATCAAGCTTAACGAAACAAAATCAGTGCACATAAATTTTACTAACAAAAGAGGCCAATCAGTGCCAATTAGACTCAATAATGATCAGGTACCTTATGCCAATACAGCCAAATACCTGGGTATTACATTAGATGCGGGGCTAGGCTGGAAACCCCATGTCAAAAAGAAAAGAGAAGAATTAGGGCTCAAATTTAGAAAAATGTATTGGATACTGGGACGAAATGGGACTCTGTCTATATACAATAAATTGCTAATATATAAGCAAATCCTGAAACCTGTATGGACTTATGGAATTCAGCTTTGGGGCTGTACCAAAAAAAGCAACACCCTGATCATACAACGATTTCAAAACAAAATATTGACGAATATCACCAATGCTCCTTGGTACTGCCGAAACAGTGACCTCCATCGGGACCTGGAGATTGACACTGTTAACCAGACGATCACCAAGTTTGCCAAGAGTCATGAACAGCGACTCCTAGAAGAAGTGAATGTTGAGGCCATCCAGCTCCTCGACAACACCAACCAGACGAGAAGACTCAAGAGGACAAAGCTCTTTGAGTTAGTTCAGTAGCTAAGTGCCAGTGTAAAGCAGAGTACAGTGCTGTGTTTACACACTAGTGATAGTGTCTATTTGTATTAGAGTCTAAGGTACTACTGTTGAGTAAGACCTCTAGTTTTAGGATTGAAATTTGTGAAATAAGTTAGATTAAAATTGCTTATTGATCGTTACCGGTCAGATTGTAATATCAAAAAAAAAGAAAAAAAATCTAAGTACATCGATGCATCTTTTTCTGAATGTATTTTATTTTATATGGTGAATACATTATTATTTATCAATAATTGTCCATTTTTTTTAATTCGTTCTATATTTTCTTTTATTGTTATCCAATTCTGAACTATGTTGGAAATTTCAAGTCTCTAACCTAACCAATCGGGAAATAAGTTTAAAATCATGTACAGTTCCACCCGTACAAGAATGCGAGTTAATAAAAACGTGGTAAAATGGCAAAAATACGTTTTTTTTTTGTATACAATTTACATGAAATTTAGTGAAAGCACACCTTTTTCTATTGAAGAAGTATGAATATTTTTTGGAATCTGAGAAATAAGTGGCTTTCGAGATATTTACATAAAAAATTCTTTATTCCTGTCTCTTTCAATTTAAATTTTTCATCCGTTAAAATACCTACATGAATTATTTTCCAAATCAATAAAATCTTTTCTAATATTTTCTATAACCGAACAGCATTCTATTGCATTTTTATATACCGAATTCGATAGTAATTTCGTCACTCAACGTGAGTTCTAAAAAATTCTAAACATAAAATATTTCTCGGGCAGCCTTAAAAGTATGTACGTAAATTTGAGTTTTAAATTTTAACTGGAACAGACGTTAATTCCATTATGCACGGCATTTTTTACTCGTCTCAATCCGAGTTGATTGTATGAATCGAATTGAGTTTCACGCGGAAACCACTGAATAAAATTACCTGTTATTCCACGGTTCTTCTATCACTCGAAATGCTGCGGTTACATCGATTTGAGAACGAAAACGTTTTTGATTTCAGATGCTGTTAATTTGTCTACCGACGTCTACGTGAGATCATGTACCTTTCTGCAAACTGCCGGTGTGATGGTGTTGGGCGTTAAAATTCTCTTATACGTTCGTTTTTCTCCGAAAGGATAATCTTTTCAGATACTTTTTTTATCGTTTTGTAAGGAAGCTGATCGAAGGTGGAAACCGAGTGCAATTTAAACATGTATCTCAGAGATGTTTTATTTAAAAAACCATTTGAAGTCGATTCTGGTTTTAAACGAAATAAATTATGTAACAATCATATGAACTAAATTTTTTTATTTATTTGCGTGGCAAACCTATACTAGTTCTGTGTTTTACTTTAAAAATTACTTTTAAAGGAGAGACGTTTTTTATTTAGGCCAAAAATATCTTTGCTGAGGTTAAGGGTTACAATCTAAAAATCTAAAAAATATAGTTAATGGCGTCCCATCATAGCAATAACTTCACTGTTAATTATTCGTAATTCGCTTATAGTCCAGTATAAATGAAGGATGAAAAGTAGGCAAAGTGGACAAAAATCCTGCTGGTCCATGAATTTTCTGTGAAGGGTTTGACTAGTAATTCAAAAAAATTATCAAAAATGGTCATTAATTGTAAGAAACTGACAAAAATGGTCAATAATTGTTAAAATTTGGAAAAATGGTCAAAATTTTGAAAAAATGGTCAATAATTATGAAAAACTGTCAAAAGTGGTCAATAATTATTAAAAATTCTCAAAATTTTTGAAAATGGACAAAATCTTTGAAAATTTGTCAAAAATGGTCAATAATTGTCAGAACCTGTCATAAATGCTCAAAAATGGTCAATAATTGTTAAAATTTGGAAAAAAGGTCTAAAATGGTCAAAATTTTTGAAAAATTGTTAAAACTGTCAAAATTGGTCAATAATTGTCAAAAATGGTCAATATTTGTTAAAATTTGAAAAAATTGTCTAAAATGGTCAAAATTTTTGAAAAATTGTCAAAAATGATCAATAATTGTTAAAACTGTTAAAATTGGTCAATAATTGTCAAAAATGGTCAAAAATTGTTAAAATTTTTGAAAAAGTGTCAAAAATTGTCAAAATTTTTGAAAAGTTGTCAAAAATGATCAATAATTGTCAAAAATGGTCAATAATTGTTAAAATTTGAAAAAATGAACTATAATTGTCAAAACTGTCAAAATTGATCAATAATTTTCAAAAATGGTCAATAATTGTTAAAATTTGAAAAAATGGTCAAAAATTGTCAAAATTTTTGAAAAACTGGTCAATTATTGTCAAAAATGGTCAACATAGTCAAAATTTTTGAGAAATTGTCAAAAAATGGTCAATCATTGTTAAAAATTGTCAAAATTTTTGAAAAATTGTCAAAAATGGTCAATAATTGACAGAACCTGTCAAAAATGTTCAAAAATTGTCAATAATTGTTAAAGTTTGGAAAAATGGTCATTAATTGTTAAAATTTGGAAAAATGTTCTAAAATGGTCAAAATTTTTGAAAAATTGTCAAAAATGATCAATAATTGTCAAAACTGTTAAAATTGGTCAATAATTGTCAAAAATGGTCGAAAATAGTTAAAATTTTTGAAAAAGTGTCAAAAATTGTCAAAATTTTTGAAAAGTTGTCAAAAATGATCAATAATTGTCAAAAATGATCAATAATTGTCAAAAATGGTCAATAATTGTTAAAATTTGAAAAAATGGTCTCAAATGGTCTAACCTTTTGAAAATTTTTCAAAAATGAACTATAATTGTCAAAACTGTCATAATTGGTCAATAATTGTTAAAATTTTTGAAAAACTGGTCAATTATTGTCAAAAATGGTCAACATAGTCAAAATTTTTGAGAAATTGTCAAAAAATGGTCAATCATTGTTAAAAATTGTCAAAATTTTTGAAAAATTGTCAAAAATGGTCAATAATTGACAGAACCTGTCAAAAATGTTCAAAAATTGTCAATAATTGTTAAAGTTTGGAAAAATGGTCATTAATTGTTAAAATTTGGAAAAATGTTCTAAAATGGTCAAAATTTTTGAAAAATTGTCAAAAATGATCAATAATTGTCAAAACTGTTAAAATTGGTCAATAATTGTCAAAAATGGTCGAAAATAGTTAAAATTTTTGAAAAAGTGTCAAAAATTGTCAAAATTTTTGAAAAGTTGTCAAAAATGATCAATAATTGTCAAAAATGATCAATAATTGTCAAAAATGGTCAATAATTGTTAAAATTTGAAAAAATGGTCTCAAATGGTCTAACCTTTTGAAAATTTTTCAAAAATGAACTATAATTGTCAAAACTGTCATAATTGGTCAATAATTGTTAAAATTTGAAAAAATGGTCAACATAGTCAACATTTTTGAAAAATGGTCAAAATTTTTGAGAAATTGTCAAAAAATGGCAAAATATTGCAAAAATGGTCAATAATTATAAAAAACTGTCAAAAATGGTCAATCATTGTTAAAAATTGTCAAAATTTTTGAAAAATTGTCAAAACTGGTCAATAATTGACAGAACCTATCAAAAATGCTCAAAAATTGTCAATAATTTGTTTGGTTTGGAAAAATGGTCATTAATTGTTAAAATTTGGAAAAATGTTCTAAAATGGTCAAAATTTTTGAAAAATTGTCAAAAATGATCAATAATTGTCAAAACTGTCAAAATTGGTCAATAATTGTCAAAAATGGTCAATAATTATTAAAATTTGAAAAAATAGTCAAAAATGGCCAAAAATTTTTAAAAAATGGTCAATAATTGTCAAAAATTGTCAATATTTTTAAAAAATGGTCATTTTATTGTGCATAAGAAGCAAGCTTCTGTCGCCGGTCCGACGACCGCTCACCTTTTTTTTTGGATTGGTGTAACACTAAAAAAATTGAAAATTAGACGGAAAATGTTCTTATTGCATATTTCTCGGAAAAGTCAATGGAAATCATCAACGTTATGGTCCCATTATTCAATGTTGAAAACTACCATAAATTTAAATTTAAGCAGTTTTATAGACTTATTACCTTCATAAAACGACAATCGGAGAGCCATAAACTAAAAAAATCAAAAATTTTCACAAGGGAACAGATTTTGGATTTTATAAATGGAGCACCAAATAATGAATTTTTTATGACGAAGGTAGGCAATAATTCAAACACAATTATTAAAAAGCTACGCTCGTGCTACGTGCTACTTCACGCACTTATATCATAAATAACTATTTCGGCCAATATCTCCTAAAATATGGCATTTAGAGAACTTTTATATAGGGGAAAAATGAAGATTAGGTCAATATCTACAAAAATGGTCGTCATGATTTTTTTCGCAACATTAATATTTTTCGCAAAAACCGTTGAAAAATCCATATTTTTGAGGTTTCATGTACATATTTCTGAAAAACCACTAAATTCGAGAAAAAAAATGAGGGCACAACCAAAAAGAGAAATTCCTAGCTTTAAAATTCCGTATCTTGGAAGATAATCCGATTATGTACAAACTTTTAGACAGTAATTGTTCGCAAAATATTCCCAACCTCGAAGAACAGCAAAAATTTGGAAATGAAAACACCAACTGAAAAATCAAGGGGCAAGAAAGATGGCCAATAAAAATTCCTGAGTTCAATAAAGACCTTTAAAGGACCCGTAATAACAAAAAATCGAGAGTAAATGTCTATTATTAAGAAAAATATTGGTAATTTCCCGACAATCGCTAAAAAGTTATTACAAAATCTTTGACCCATTTTATAAATATGGTGAAAATATAAAAATGGGCCTTGAATCATCGGATATGATAGCTGTGGATTTCCCCTTTCATCTGAATTTTGAATCGTAAAAAAAAGATATTGAATAATTTGTTCGCCCGGTCATGAGTAAGTGCAAAGAGCCCGGAGCGGGAGCTCAACATAAGGACCCCGCTTGAGGGCCATTTTCTCGAAAACTATCGATGATCTGATCTTCATTTTTCCCCTATATAAAAATTCTCTTTTAGGAGATATTTTCTGGATTCTCTGGATGTTCAATTACTAGTCAAACCCTACCATTCACGGAAAATTCACGGACCGCTTCTGGGACCATTTATTTACTGTACTATTAGTGAACAAACAGCTCAAGAGCAGTGAAACTACGAAGCGAGAGTGTTCTAATGACTTATATGCAATGCTTCGAATTAGGGTAAAAACCCTACAAATATTTACAAATAATTTTTAAATTCTGTCATGAGCATTTAAGAAAATATAAATCCGCTTAAAGCCGTATATGTCGAATGCATTTTAATAAGAATCCCTCATAAGCACCGACATTATTGATCAACGGTTAAAACTGCACGCAGCCTACTTATTACTTTTGATCGCCTGCGGCTTTTGTAGCAAAATAAGTACGTGCCAACATTTCTACCGGGTGAAAACTAGCTCGGATCGACTAAAGTTAAGTAATATCGAAAAAAATATATTTAACTAAAATTGTAACTTTATGTTTTTTAACAAATACACAAAAGCGAAAAGATAGATACTTATTCGTTATTATCAATGACCATACATTCTGGTTTGTAATTAGAAGGGACAACATCACTTGAAGACTGGTTTCGGGGTATTTGCGCCTCATCAGTACAAGGTAGATGTCATCCGTCCAGAAGCCCTGAGAGCATAATCCTGGACTGGAGACAACGCTGAAACCATATAAATACACATCTAACCACAAACCAAAATTCTATATCATATAAAACAATTTATATGTGTCATAATACCTACAGCAATCCTTTCGAAATGATATTTTTTTTCCCGAGAAAAAATCCCAATATTTTCTTTCTAATATTGTTCTAGATAATCATATTCATAATGTATACATTTTTAAGAAATAATTTGTCAGACATCTTTCAGACAACTTTAAGTGAAAGACGTAACGTAGTGTTCGAAATAGTTATACCAACTGATGAAAAAAAATTGCTCTGAAATAAGATTTGCTATGGAACAATTTATCTATTCAATGGAAATCAATTTTTGTCTATATAAATTATCAAAAAATACGTTATTTCTCACATCAAATGAGAAAACAAAACTTAACTGCAATGACCTTTCACTCAACAACATTCATACCAGTGAAATACTATTTCTAATACATGTAATTATGCAACTTATTATACATTCATGTTTTTACATTGGTATCTGTTTCTATCAAGTTCACATAAGAAAAATGGAGGATATCTTTATATCGGAAGTAGTTAAATATCTAAGTTTCTTTTTATATACACACAAGTAAGTTTTTATTTGAAATAAAGTTTATAAAATACCTTTGATTTTCCGCTAATGTTCGAAAGATGAAAAATCACTTCTTTTATTTTTTAAACCGTTCTGGGCCCTGGAAAGTGTACTTCGAAAGCAACTTGGTTTATTTAAATTAATTTACTAACGAAGATCCCTCAGTGTTTATTTTCTTCAGCAATCGTGTAAAAAAAATTACTTATATATATATTTTTTTAATTTACAAATTCCATTATCAGAATGAAAATAACGTGCTTCTTGTAACTTTTTGTTTTTCCAAAACCCACCGACGCTTTCTCTCTTATTAACAAAAGTCTGCCTCTTATTTCTTAAAATTTGTTTGATTGTCATTGACCAATCAAATCAACTTATAATTGTTTATTAAATAGATTTAATCTTTTTTAAAAGAAAACATCATATTTTATATTTCTAAATGAATAATTTATGTTTTCATCTTTTATTAATTAATTTCTTGACTTATTTGACATATTCAAATTAGGTTTGTAATTTTCCTGTTCTAGCTGACAATTCTATGTTCAAACCTGTCATACATCAGATGAGAAATACTTTCACAAGTGTCACAGATCTAATAACTGCATTAATAGTTTTTCTATTGTAGATTCTACCCATTGACATAATACGAGTAAAGTTTCTTAATGCTTTTGGACAATTTTAATATTACATGACAGAAATTCAAGATAATACATAGAAACCATAAACATTCCCGTTTAAAGGTGGATCTTATATTTGTTTAAGTTTTCTTTATGTAATTGAAATTCAGACTTTATCTATTGTATGTATGTACGAGGTGCATTATAAAGTTTGAATCGCTTCATTGAGTTTGATTTATTTTAATTTGAATCATTTAATTAGTTTTTCTTTAACATTTTATAATTATTGATGCTTTTATGTTATAAGTAACTCGTGCCGGTTATATACAATGTGTAGTATTATTTCTCATATCAATACATATATAGCCAAGCCAAAAACAATAGTCTCACTGTGCCTAGGCAAAATAGTGACGATATTCCAGGCAGAAGTTGCAGTAATACATCACTGTTCAGGAGAGCGATTAAGGCAAGAATTTGAGGAAAAGGCCATTGCCAAACCAAGCGGCTATAAAAGCAATCAGTTCCATGCAGATAAATTCCAAACTCAGATCACAAGGGCAATGAAGAGGCAGACTCACTAGCCCAAGAAGGGGCACGATGTGCTCCCATTTGCTCTGTAGCATAGCGAAAGCGCTGCAAAAAACACAAATAGCAGTACTTGGATAAAAAAGCAGTCTTGAGAATGATAGAACAAGGAGCCAAGGATGAGGCAGGCCAAAGAGTTCATCAAAGAACCCTAGCCATAATTCACGGAGTGCCTACTGAGCCATAATAGGAGAACAATCAGGATACTGGTTGGGTACCTGACGGGGCATTATAGACTTAACAAAAACATGAATAACATCGGATTTGCAGACACAACCGAATGCAGGTTTTGCCAAGAAGATGAGGAAACCTCAGCACTCATACTATGCTACTGTGAATGCCTTACTAGTCTGAGGTTTTCGACGATAGGGGACGAAAAAGCAGAACCCTCCCAATATATGGAGGACCTGAGGTTTGGCATCCGAAGTCTAGTCATAAGGACGGGTCTAGATAAGGAACTCTAGCATAACAGGAGAGCACACACAATAGATCTGCTAAGATCTTAGAAGCACAAAAGCCACATATTTTTCTTATCTTATTTATCTTGCATACAGAGGAGGTGGCAAAAACATGTACCTTAGGTAGCAATTGTCCTTAATGCGGCACTGGTTGTGAAATAATGCAATTTTTCTAAATTTGTTGACTATTCCAGCTCCATTTCTACTTTATAAGTGATTTAAGTTTCAAAAAGAATACATAAGATATTTATTAGAGACACTCTGTATAGATTCAGCGAACGGAGAGACTTCTTAAGAATACTGAAGGAAGTATGTATTTTATTTAAAATTTGTTATTATTACGCGGAATGGAGTAGGGCAAAAAAATATAATCGACCGACCGTTTTCTGGATAAACGGCTTCGCCTAACATTTAACTATATTGCAAAATAAAATTGCTAGTTTATGGATAAAAAAAACCGAAAGAAATATATGGAATTTTAGATCTTTGAAATGGTAGTTACATGCTATAAAACCGAATGGATTGTGGCGTAAATCTAGGTGGTTATTTACTGAGACGTAAGATTTATCCGTAATTGAAACAAATCCGACGACTGAACTAACAATTCGAATGCTTCTTATGCGTTAAGAATTATTTAAAAATACTTTTTTTTTCGAATAAGTTGTCATTTGTTACTTATTTCAGTTTAAACCCCGACTTGGCTCCAAAGGAACATCAACACATCCATTATTTCCGTTCCTGCTCAGATACAGTTCACCAAAAAGTAATTCGTTCATTGTGAAGAATTGCTTTTAGAAATTCTTCTGGTAGTTGAAATATGATCGTTGTAATATAATAATAAAACAAGGCATAGTGGAAAACCAAATTTTCTTTACAGGCAGCTTTTCATTAGCATTATTCCATGAAGCATCTGATTTGTATAATAAAGTGTTAATAAGCAGGATGTTTCTTTGTTTATTTTAATACAACCATCTTCTGGCTCTTCTTTGTCGAATGCACGATTTGTTACCTTGTTTTCTTCTTTTTTTTTTGGTAGAATACTATTTGTATGTCAAAACTTCATGATTATTTGTCTTAGAGCATTTTCAGACGGTACCATTACCATACCATTTTCAGCGGGCGATAAATGGTCGCAAAATGGTATATCACTTCACACATAACCATAATTTGATACGATCGAATTTTTTAACCTAAATTAATTATTATTACCTACAAAGATCATCTATCTGTATTGGAAAATTATAGTATGTAGTTGTTTTCTTCATTAGTTATAAAATGTATGTATAAAAAAATCTTCCGCCGAACTCCGGACTATAACATCAATATTGTTAATAAACCGCTAATTGATTTTTTCCCTGTCGAACACAAAACATCACTTAAAACTGGTTTTTGTGACACGTTTAAATTCATTAAAGATCCATTTAAATTTTAATAACGTTTCAACGTGAGAGTGAGTAATCGTTATTGAAAGAAAAACCGCTTCAATTTCACGTTTTACGATGCCGAATTGGAAGCATTTTACTAAATCATCCGGTCAGAAAAATAAAATCAAGCGTGGAGAATCGTTAAACGGCGTAAATGAAACGCACACAGAAATGGGAAGATTTCAGCTTTAAAGCGTAAAAACGTTCATTTAATTTTAAGTTTTAGTCTGCAACACAGTGAGTACGTTTATATTCTAATATTTTACCTTTTACTTAACATTTAATTCACTATAATGATAAAATAAAGTGATTAATTCGTTTGCTACATTAATTACTGTAAAAATAAACATCCTGGCAATCCTGTGAATAAAAGTGGCCGCCATTTTGCGTCTTTTTTCACGTTTAATGATGATTCGCATCCGTTGGTTTGAGAATTGGTTGCATGTGTTGTTAACAAAGAAAAAACATCAGCCATGATTTGGCTACGACTCTTGATTCTCGTACATCGAAAATAAACTGCAAGCCCATCGTTTTTCGAATCTGGGTGGAAAACCGATCTAAAATTTGGATCAAGTTTATAGAAAAAAGTGTGCTAATTCAAAAAAATGATATTTTGATAATAAACTTATTTTCCTACGATCACTACCCAAAGTAGGCTTTTGCACACTCAAATCTAACCGCAAAGTTGATGTTTTCCGCGAGCTGTCATAATTTGACATTATTGGCGCTCTTAAGCAGAAAGTAACTTTGGCGCACGCCTAATTTTGTTTTATAGATAAAAGAGAGCTAGTAGTTATTTTAATATAAACTGTAGAATAAATAAATATTTTAGTTGATTTTCTAATATATTAAAGCATCCAATAGTATTTTCCGTAATAAGTTAATGAGAAATAGGGAAATCTAAAAAATATCTGACATTAATGTAATAAATATCTGACATTAATGTAATAAGTGTTGCCTACGTACATAGGTACACGAAACTGCAATCTGGAAATAATAACTTACGGATTATAAGAAACAAGTATGTTTATGTCAAAGAAAGAACCTAGTGCATTGTCACTGAAATATTTTTTGAGATAGTTCTGTGCTGTGTAATTGTATTAATATTTTACTATAAGTCAGTAAGTACTTAAAAAAACAAGAAAATGGATACAAGTGATATCTACTGATTTTTCAAATACATAAATCTTTAAATCATGAAGTCTATTGTCATAAGTAGGCAACACAACATACACAAGTAATCTTTTGTCTTCAAATATAGGCTTAATATGTCAAATAAACTTCCAATATTGTAATGAAAGTAACACGTTTTTAATAAAAAATTAATTTTATTTTGGTGTGATCGTAGAAAAAATATTGTGTGTATTTCGAGCAGAAAGTCCTTTGGTAGTCTCGACAGATTGCCTTTCTGTCTCGACTGCCAAAGTACTACTTTCTGCTCTTGATACACAAATAGCTATTTTTTTCAGTCTTCATTCTTCAAGTTAAAAAAGTAAAATTGTTAACGTACTTTCGACCGGCTATGAAGAAAAGTCGTATATCACTACACGGGCCAAAAGTTGAAATCTCGGTCCTGCTCGTCATGATGCCCTCGGCTTCGCCTCGGGTATCCTGACGTGCAGGGCCGAAAATCCAATTTTCGGCCCTTGTGATGTAATATACTATTTTACATTTCTTGACACAATTATCTACCAATACTACCTTCTGTCAAGCACAACAGTCATTACCAATTAATGAAAGTATTCTTAGCTTTCATTTGATACAAACCAGAAATCGCCAAGTCTAACAAACTCACAGTATTTGCCGAAAATGTAGTTTTTATTCTATAGCCCGTTCAGTATTAAAACCGTTGCACGTCACATCTGTCATAACTGTACTACAAGCCCTTGAAATAATATGAGAATCTAGTATATGTCAAATGAAGTTTATCAAATATTCTAGGTTAGGTTTAGTTATTGACGGTTATTGCGTGCAAAGAAACTTCGACTTATTTCAGTTACATACAGAGATGTTACATATAAAAAAATATACTTTCTGCTCCATCAATACAACCATCTTCATTCTCAGCATGTAATACAAAATATCTAGAATAAAAACAATTTTGCATTCTAAAATTTTATATAATCATTGTAACATACCTTTTGACATAAATAGCCTACAGCACCATTTTGGAAAATTCAGGATTCATTAATAAAAACAAATTTATACAGTGGTTTATTTTTGTTGAAAGTTCCATAAGTCCTGTTTGTGGATGTGTATAATATTTTAGTAAATTACTCAGGAACATTCTACATTGAATAATTATTGTTCTTCCTTCAATTACTGCAGTAACATTCCTAAAGTGACATGATTATCTGTAAAAAAATGTCCATGTATAATTGCCAAGTATTAAGAATAATGTAACAGAATATAATAAATACAGTTGATTGGGTATAATATTATTAAACTTATACTTACTTGCTTCATAAACGCTATAAATAGTATCAGGAGTAAATGCATCAACTATTGCAGTATTAATAAGTTTCATTTATACGTTTTTTTTGGATGTGACTTCAACTTTAATAACTCATCACTGCTTGTGAAAAATTACTCACAGTTCTTTGTAGTTTTTGTCACAACATAACCCCAAAAATGTAAAACGTCAACTGAACCAGAAATAAATCATTTTAATCGCGGCAACAGCGCGCATTTTTGCCAACATAAAAAGTTTTTATTAAGACTGACGTTAGTTTGAGTTTAATATTTAATTAACCTACGAGCTGTATTTGATATGAAATTAATTACGAAACCTTTCTTTAAACATATATTTATATTCTTTAATACAATGCGACCTACAAATTTCAATATTTATTGAGTTTAGAGAGGCTTAACATACTGATTGACAGAGGATTGACAGCAGCAATCGAATGACATGATATAAACGAACGTCTCTTTTTCGACACTTTGATGACGTGCAACGGTTTTTGTACTGAACGGGCTATAAAAAATGGAAATATTTCAATACGAGGGTTGTTATATTTTGCGTATAGAGTTAGAAAAAAAAAACAGATGACTTGTTAAACATTATTGTTTTTCAAAGTATTCTCCACGAAGAGAAATGTATTTTTGCATCCTTTGAAACCAATTCTGAAAGCAGTTATTCCACTCGCTTGTTGTTACATTCAAAATAGAGTTTTCGAAGGCGTTGACTGCATCTTCTGGTGACGACTGGAACCTTTGACCACGCAGTTCATTCTTAATTTTAGAAAAGTAAAAAAGTCGTTAGGACTGTATGGAGGATGGTCCAACAATTCGATATTTTCTTGCTTTAAAATCTCAATTGTTTTTCGAGCTGTGTGGGAACTATCATTGTCTTGGTGGAGGATGATTTGTCGTTGGGATTGGTTTTTCGAAACTCGTTAATTACTTCCGAAAAACAAATCGATATGTACCAATCAGCAGTAACAGTTCTTTGATCTTGCAGAGGAATTGTTGCTACATGATCCGATTTTGAGACAAATGTCGTCACCATACTTTTGGAAACACTTCGAGAAAGGATAACTTTCGAAAAGGCCGACTGACGTTTATTTTCTGGTTCAAGAGTAAATCCAGGATTTATTATCACTAACAACACTGTATATTTTTTTAGTTTCCTGCGTTAAGCCGGTTTGAAGTTTTTTGACACCAATTGACTCTAATAGTATTCTGTTCTTCCGTCAATAGATGAGGTATTCAACGAAAAACTAATTTTTTCAGAGATAATTCTTCAGGTAAAATTTTTTGAATTGTGGTCTCTGAAATGCGGAATGGTGCTCCAATTTCCCGACATGTGACATGTCAATCTTCTTGGATCAGCTTAGTACAGCATCGACGTTTTCCTGGGTGACTGCCGTTGATGGTGGACCTGTTCTTGGATCGTCGCTCAGATTAATCCGTCCACGTTTAAATTCTCCATACCAACGAGAAATTGTCAACTGATGTGGTGCTTCATTGCCGAAAACAGAAACCAACTCGTCAAGTCATTCTTCTTGAGACGCCTGTCTTGGAAAATTGTAACAAATTATTGCGCGATAATTTTCTCGGATTAATGTGGCGTTAAGTTAACTAAACGTGACAGTTAATTTTGACATTTGTTGACAGGCGCCAACTACGATGTTAGATGCAACACTTAGAAGACAACCCGCGTAACTGTAACAGGGTAGCTAATAGAAGTGAAATATGTGAGAAATCGGAGAAACATCGCTTCAAAAAAGTTGAATCATCTTGTAGAGATCGAAATCAAATTATTTTGTTATAGTTAGTTTGACCTAAAATGAAAACTGTAATTCACCACGCCCGTTGACGACTCTAACCACTGGCTATGAATTGATTGTAGATTAAGTACGAGAAGATTTTTATTGGAAAAGAGAAAGCTTTACAGTACAGTGATCCATTGCGTTCAGTGCAGAAAACAGTAATACCAATAATAAACATAAAAACAAAAAAAAAAGTTAATAACATTAATTATGTTACGATATTTACATTGCGGAATTTGTTTATGATAAATCAGAGGAAGTTTAATCCAAATTACCAGTATATTTAATATACAGTGCGTCCATAAAGTAACGCATTAATTCATAATTAGCTACCGAAACAGGTCGATTTTTGATTTTAATTTACTATTTTTCCAAATTATAATCTAATATACAGGGTGAACCACCTTCGTGTAATGACGTCATCACAATTTTTTTTAAATGGAACCCCCTCTTTTTTACAAAATAATAAATAAACAAAAAACGTAATAAACACATTAAGTGAAATTACGTATTGTTATACAATTACTTTAATAAACTATTAAAAACACTCTGCATTATTTTTAACATTGTATCTAACAGCTTTTATTAGCGTTACTTTATGGATGCACATTTTTTCCCACCCTGTACCAATTTGAAGCAATGTGTTATACTTTTTTGGAATCAGCTCAGCAAAGGAAATCCGGAAATTGAAAAATAAGGGGGTTCCATTCAAAAGAAATGGCAAAGACGTCATCACACGAAGATGGTTATATTAGATTATAATTTGGAAAAATAGTAAATTAAAACATTCCCTGTTTCGGGAATTTCTAATTTTATTGTTTATTTAGCTAAAAATGAATTTATGCGTTACTTTATGGACGCACATTTTTGCCCACCCTGTATCAATTTGAAGCAACGTTTTTGGAAATCCGGAAATTGAAAAAAAGGAGGGTTCAATTTAAAAAAAAGGTGATGACGTCATCACATGAAGGTAGTTCACCCTGTATATTAGATTATAATTTGAAAAAATATTAAATTAAAATAGAAAATCGACCTTTTTCGGGAATTTCTAATTGTATTGTTTATTTAGCTAATAATAAATTTATGCGTTTCTTTATGGACGTACTGTATATTTAGTGTAATTGAAAACTGTTTTATTGTATATAAAAAAATGCATCAATTAATTCGTTTATTTCTGTTATTGTTCTCCGGTTTTGTTTTGAAAATTATCTATCCGTTTTGGGACATTATTATTTGACCATAAGTCCTTTTATCACTAAAATTTTAGGACATTGTAGGGGTTAAATGATTTAATCTACAGGATATGAAATTTCCTTGTGATGTACGTGCTTCACAGCAAGCCCAGTTAAGAGTATCGCTTTTCATGAAGCAACTTGGAAAAGTCCAATCCCGTTTCAGTTATTCCTTGGTAAAAAAGGATCTTATTGCAAATCATAATATAATTCTAGTTGAGGGTCTACTCTGATTATATTCTCAACTGAAATTTTAAGAGGTTGAGTAAAAACTGAAAATGTTTCGAAGTTACTAAATCGATTTTAGAAGTCTTCTGCAATTGTATCGATGTATTTTATGTGAGGTGATTCCTAAAATCCCTTAGTAGTGTTGGACTTCATTTTTAACCCTGGAGTGGTCGCGCGGAGTCTGTCAGACATCCGGAAATATCCTTTTTTAAATTATTATTCTGATCTTTTTTATAATTAATTGAAAAAAAACACCAAGCAAGAAAAGCACAACATCTTTACATGTGTTAGACAAATGAAGGATTCACATTTCTGGCAAGAAAACCTAGACTTGCTTTTGTTTTTGCATCCGACGCAATATTTTCTGGTATCTGTTCTACATTAGATCCAGATGCGGTAGAGGTTCCCGCTACATCTTGTCTTCTTTGACGGAAGGTCTCTGGTACATTATTCTGATAAGAAGGTCTCTGCAAAAGTGGTTCAATCAACGACAATGCTATTTGTTTCAGGTACACTCTCCGTTTCAAATCGTCTCTTGGATCTGAGATATGAATAACTTGACTGTTTACTCCAGCGATATTCAATAAAGAGAAGAAAATCACCATGGGCCAGCGTCTGCTAATTCGTGCTATATCATATAGTGAACAAAGCTGGTCTACAGAATCCACACCCCCTTCGGAATGTAAGACCAGTGTAAGATAATGATCTCTTTGCAATTTTTCGACCAAGGACACCAATTATCTATGGTAAGATTTCTTGACGTTTTGGAAATGGGCGATACAAAACGTTCAGCAATACTCATAGCAAATTGTTTGCTTTGAACGGACCTTCAGGCTGTTGTCCCACATATACTTCTAGATTCAACATGTAAAACATCTTCGAATCGAGCAACGAAAAAAGTTATATTTGTTTGGTTTTGAAGGTATGTACTGTCGAAAGCCGCATCTGCCACGGAAACCATTTCATCTATAGTTGCATTTTGTGAAATGGAATAATGCTGTTGACAGTTAATAGTTACTCACAAATATATCGAAAACTTCTCGCACTGACGCCAGTTTATCTATTTTCTTCTTCCCTTTCCTTGTAGCCCGGTCGTCAAAACGGAAACTCCTCAAAAGAAGAAGAAACCGTTGCTTACTCATTGTGAGCCAGAATAGGTCCACTCCGGTTCCCTTTCTCTCCCATATTTGATCAACACTCAACTTGGAGCTTTTTAGCAACCCTGACAAATAAAGCAAACCAATCAGGGCTTTGATTTCGGTTTTATCTGTTTCTTTGCAGTCTCGATCTCTTTTGTAGTTCTGCATTTTCATTGCTATGTAGATATGTGTATGTTCTACGATAATATCGATGATTTCGTCATTCACAAAAAGATTCCAGCTATCGATAGGACTTTTTGCTTTTTTTGCTTCACTTCTTTAGCCGGGAAGTTGGCTTATTATGTTCCAGGATCGAGTTCTCACTGCCTGATTCGGAACATGTTTTTTCCATTTTGTTTTTTCGTCTTTGCCGAGATAAAAAGCAACTCTTTTATTTTTGCTGGTGGTGTAGTGAGATCATAGTCATCGGAATAAAAGCTATCCTCTTGGACGGTATCGCTGTTATCAGATGTATATTCCACGACATCATCTTCTACATCTGATTCATCATCAATAGGCGCCTCACCAGAGTCATGTTTTTCCCATTGGCGCAACAATCTTTGCTGCTCCTTTTCATAGTCCATTTTTGTCTATAAATAACTGATTTCAACGAATTAGGTATAATAAGTCCCCATATGTAGTATCTACTGCTAAAAAATCACGAAACTTTCTGTGAGTCAAAGCAGGATTGCCCCCTCTAATAATGTCATTTATTTTAACCACCACTTAAATGATATTCATTTGACGTAAGGATTTTCCACATGGTGACCAATACAGTGAATCACAGGACAGTTGATGTTGTCCTGCAAATCCAATTTCAGTTCCTATCATAGCACTGATTCCATCAGTGACAATACAGGATCATTTATCGGATCCCCCCTGAAATCTGACACAATCTTATTCACAGTCGAAAATATCCCCTTCCTTGGTTGTACCATGGTGAGGAATAAGATCAAGCATCTTCTATGCTACACTAAAATCATTTCGAAGAATTCGGCTTCCAAACCCAGAAATAGCGAAACAGTTTCAATCAATTTTTGGATACAACTACGTAAATCCCCCTACTAAATTTATTTAAAATCTTTATTTCAACACTTTTAATTTTCGATGTTTCCTGTACCATAAAGTAATCTCAGTTTCCAGCCTCTTTTAACTATTTAAATGCTAATTAATGGAATATCAGATAAATAGGTGAGAAATGCGGGAGTCGCCAGTTCTTATTTTAACGTGAAATTCCACGTAAAAGCTATTCAAATGCAAATAAAGTCTTTCTTCACTTGCTGGCTAACAATGGAATATCGTAGTAGTACGTGTTCCAAGGCTGAGTTGAATCGCAAAAACAAATATACCTATCCACTGGTTAATTTATTATTACAGAGAGTCACTTGACCTGGGTTTTTTTAAATTTAATTTGTAGTGTATAAAACGTATTGGTAAGGTGGAAGTTGTTATTAAAAGACTGGGATAGTATGTGAAGAGGGATGGGAGTTTCTGGTGTATGAGGACGAAATGTGTGTCTGGTATGTACGGCAAAAGAAGAGGCAGAGATAGAAAGAAAGGCGAAGATAATGTGTAGGAAGATTGTGGAGATGATAGAGCGATGCGGACTGGAAGTGGCGGAAGATAAGACGATGGGGTTGCTAGTGAAGGGACGGAGCAAGGCGAGGAAAGTGGGGTTGATGATGAAGGGAAGGAGAATTCGTATGGAGGAGTCTGTGAAATACCTAGGGGTGTGGTTGGATAGTCAGTTATCCTTCAAAACGCACATGTTAAAGGCGGCAGAGAAGAGGAAAGTGAGGGCAGTATGGCTGGGGAGATTGATGTGAAATGTGACAGGGCCGGGAGAGTGGAAGAGGAGGGTAATTGGTAGGACGGTAGAGCAGAGTATGCTGTACGGTGCGGAGGTGTGGAGTGAATGCGAGGGTTAAGCCACTCCTGCGAGTGCAGAGAAGGATACTGCTGAGGGTGGTGCAGTGGTACAGGACAGTGGGTGGACTGGCAGCAGCGGTGCTGGCAAGGTCCTACCCATTGGACGTGATGGCTAGAGCCAAGAATAAAAGCTGCATAGGTGCGACCAGAGAGGAAGTACAGGAATGGATGGAGGAGGACATGAAGAGAAGGTGGGAGGAGTATGATGGCGCGCACACAAGATTCGGAAAAGAGAGACTGGAGTGTGCGAGAGGAGTGAAGTTGAGGATGGAGTGGGGTATGTGTTTAGATGCTGGAGGAAAGAGGAAGTGCTGAAGAAGTTGGAGAGGAAACTAGGGGAGGCGGTATATGGGGAGAACATGGTGGAGATAATGTTGAGGGGGAAGAATTAATGGATGGAGGTGAGTGGCGTAGTGGAGAGCATTATTAGGGGGAGAGTAGGACTCGATATGGCATGAAAGGAAGGGAGCAGACGACGGTGAGAGCGGAGAGTGTGCGAGGGACCACCGCCCGTCTCGAAGTATGCTAGGGTAGTGATTCCGAGGCGGGTGTAACGACGAGTTTGAGATGGGTTTGGTTGGTAGGAATCCCATTGGGGATGAGTCCAAAACTGTTCGAAAATGAGTTTCCCATCTCGATCCGAAAAAAATAATGCACTTTATCAAGTTAGCCCCAAGTGTAGATCCTCTTATAGATCCACTATCCCGTGTAAACTACACTCAACGAGCATAATGACGTAACCTCGATAAAATTTTGGAAAGATGATTTAAATTTGTTGAATAATCAATACTGTACGCAACAGTAACACATTTCATTATCTGACGCAACGTTTCTATAACAAAGTTAACTTCTTCAGACCTTTCAATGTCTCTCAAATTATAGTGGTTGTATCAAAGTAGGCCAATTTACCAAAAAAATATTTTTTACTTGTGAAGTATGAAGTGAACTGATTATTAAAAAAAATTCTTCATTTAATATATATATATATATATATATATATATACAGATTGCGAAAAATTTTAGCTCGACATACGATTTACACAAGTACGACAAGGATAATATGAACAACACTACTTGAAAGAGAGAGAAGAATTGTTCGCACACGCCCATCTGTGATGGGCGTGTGACAAGGATAATACGAACAACACTACTTGAAAGAGAGAGAGAAGAACTGTTCGCACACGCCCATCTGTGATGGTCGTGATGGGCGTGTGCGAACAATTCTTCTCTCTCTTTCGAGTAGTATTGTTCATATTATCCTTGTCGTACTTGCGTAAATCGTATGTCGAGATAAGATTTTTCGCAATCTGTATATATAAATATATATAATCATAAACCCTAATATACCCGGAGGTGTTAAGGTGTTTTGTAACATAATAAGGTTCTTACATGAATGGTTCAGTCCGTTTTATACACAAATTTTTCCCAGCTTCTCCTATTTTGTGCGAGCTCTTTCCCTTCAGTCCAGTTCCTTTTATTTTTTTCCAGGATACCAGCTATTACATCATCCCATTTTTTTCTAGGCCTGCCTACAGTTCTTCTATTTAATGATTTGGTTTGCCATATCGACTTGACTTGTCTGGAGTTGTCCATTCTTACCGTATGTCCAAACCACTTTAGTTGTTGACTTTCTATACTGTCTATGATCGGCTCGTCCTCTAATTCTTCATTTAAATGATTCTTTATTTCCCTGTTGTACGTCTATGTTTCAAATGAGCGAGATGTGCTGTAAATCGATCAACATGCCTCTAATAATTTTCCTAGCATACTTTTTAGCTACAATTATTGCAGTTTATTTAATAGATACCACTTTTTTGCCGCCATAATTATTATAACTTGTGCATTAATTAAAATACTTGATATAAAAACTGGTTCAGTACTTCAGTAGTACTTGATTTATCTGTACGTCTATGTTTCAAATGAAGTAAAGTATACTTAATAAGATTCTCATCGTTGTTAAATTTTTCGTTATTAAAAGGAGAATGGATTAACCGGTGTACCAAAAAATGAAAAATATCCATCTTGTGGTTGGGATCATTATTAAAATAGAGTTTGGTGATAAATAAAGGTATAGTTTGTCCAAAATCGCCCTTAGAGCAATTTCGTTGCAATTGATTTTGGACAAACTTTACCTGGCAAGTATTATGATATTTTGGGTTGTCGTTTATGGATAAACTGTGGAGTAGAATCTAAAATTTCAAACCTTTTCAGTTTTTCCTAAACCATATGTTTTTAGCAAAATACATTGATTTACAAAGTTGAAGGACATTCAATTTCAATTTCACAGGTCAAAAGTATTTTTATCCAAATTATAGCCGAGGTAGAGTGGTTCAAAGATACAAAAAATTAAAATATGCAAATCGATTAAAAAGAGCGCACAAAAAATGTGAAAAACGTACGATTTTGTTGCCACATGCTAAAGTAAAAAGAGAGCAATTAAACTCGAAAAACTAAGCCAGTGAAGCCATTTTAACTAGATTACATCCATGCCAAGCAATACAAAATTAGACTGTTTTAATTGATTTTTAACTTCTTGTATTTGATTTTGTTCGTTTTTTGAAGAGCATAAATTCTTTAAACTGGGTACATACGAATGTATTTCTTGCTGTGCCGTGGTCTAAATTTTTCCCAACATTTAACAGACAAGAAGTTTAAAGTGTTTTTTTTATAGAAAAAATTCCTCACAAGTATTATATTAGTTGAAATCTGCTCATTAGGAAATACTCGAGAGATCAGAGTTCTAATAACCTACACTACAAACAGAAGTCGAAATATTTTATGGGCTCGTTAAAAAGACCGCTGCATTTTTCGGATATTAAGCATCACTAACGCCAGTTTCGCCGCAAACAAGCCAATTACCAATGCACCAAAATTATTTCTTAAATGTTCTCGCTTATTTATCTCATTATTTTTCTCCCAACAAAGGGTTATAACGCGAAAAAATAGCGAGGATAACTCGCTACTTTTAAACGGAATTTTCCCACACTACACAAGAACGTCAGTCAATAATAGAAATTTACCGAATAACTTTAGTTATTTCCAACAATAAGAAATTTAAGACAAAGATACTTCCTAAAAATCAATTTTCATATCCGATAATTAAACTTGTAATTTCTTCTGACTACTTATGAAAAAATTATCATTTTGTCTCGCTGGAATAAAGAGGCAACGATGAAAAATTGTTATTGGTAGTTTTAGACAAATGTGGAAGAATTGGGAGATGGTACTCTTAGAACGGAGTGCTGAATATCAAAGTACCCGACGACAAAGAAGAAGACTTAAATTCCCAGCAAATTTTGTAAAGTGTGCCTGATAATTTTTCACTAAATTGTTACAGATTAATGTCAATTATGTGGACAAAAGAAAAAATGCCATTCACTAAACTGGGCAGGTTGCCGGCACATGCCGCTTGTCTATTTTCCCTATCGGCCAAATATCAGTAAAGGCACATCCACATGATGCCGCCATTTGCCGTTGGCAAAGCCAACGACTATAAAAACGTCCACATAGTTGGCAGTTTAGTCGCATAATGTTCACAGAACAGGACGATCCAAGTATAGATTTATCAAATTGAAGGCCGCCTGAAATGGAGCAATACAATTTGCAAGAAGTTCTTGCAAATTCAGTACATTGCAAATGATGAATCCTGCATGCTGTTTGACATCATGCAATACTCTTATTTTTGCAACAATGCTGCCAACCCAACCAAGAGTAGAAAGAAAAGAGTAAACATTAACTTCAAAATATAATTTATTCAAGCATAATACATAAAGTGTATTATTATTCAAAATCAAGATAGCGAAAGTGAGAAAAGCTCAGAAAAAAAACTAAGTGAATCACATTCGATTATCAAATCACAAATGGACTGTCTATTATCAAATCACAAATGACTAAACGTCAATCACCACAATCAGCTGATAGGTATCATTTGATTAGAAATAGTTAGTTGGTTGGTAACACAAATGACACTAGATTTCTCCCTAGAATTGCCGTACTTGCAATAGAAATTGGACAAAATCGATAAAATTGCAATTGCATCGAATTGCAGAAATTGATCAGCTAGGTCTCAACTGCGCATGCTTTCGATCAAGAAATCTTGCGTCTTACATTGTATTGCACCATGTCAAGCAGCCTTAATAACTTTCTCGTTCGTCCAGTCCATTTGAAGGCACGTGCTAACTGGCAGACAGTCTGAATCACAACTGAAGCCGCTAGAGGCCAGTGGTTAGCACGTCCCCACTCTCCGTTCTCATTGGCTTCCTTTGAAAGAGACCGACTCTTCAGCGATTTTCATTGGCACACGGATGGCTCATTGGCATGTGCCAACGGTCGCGTCTACTTCGAATCGACCATGACAATTGGCAAACAGCGGAATAGTGTGGATGCACCTTGATATACATAGGAATCTCTTTATGTGTAGTTGAGGAGTACACTCTACTGTACTCTTTATGTATTTTTTGATCCCAGTTATCCAGGATAGGCACTAGACCATACTCATACTTTCTTAATTCATGTAATAGGTTCACTTGCGTACTCAGAACCCGCGATTTTTATTATCGATAAATATGTTTAGAACCATATACCGTAATAGAATGTCGTCGACGTCAATTATTCTCAATAAAAGTCAGTCAGCAACAAACAGCAGTCGAATGTAGTCGAATTTATTTTTCTCGGCAAAGTCGCTTCGGGTGACGGCAAGCCGCTGAATTTTATGCCGTTGACAAGGCCGCTTGTGTCGCCGGCCTACCCAGTTTGATGAGGATTTATTGTCGCAATAGGTATGTAGTGTTCGAAAGGTACGAAATTAACAACTGCAGACATAAAATTTTAGGAAATTTGACCAAAACTTCATTTACAGAAAGTCTTAGAAAAAATGAATTCTATTAAGAACAAGTAAGGGTAGAGTTAACGCAGATAGTGAACGGTACAGGCACGTCATTAATATGTGCGCTAGTCTCCAGTCGATTCTCGTTACAGTGTCGCACCCCTTTTTAAACTTATTGAAAATACCTACTATTCAAATTCTTAAAATATCCACCTAAAAGTCAAAGTCGAACTATAACTATTTTTTCACAAAATTATTATATGTAAGAGTTCTAAGAAGGTCATAAATCACCTAGCACTTGAGCTATCATCAGGCGGTCGAGTCTACGCAGAGTTGTACCTGCCCTTGCCATTAAATTTTGTTTTATAGGTAGTTATAATGATATTGGGTTAAGAATTGTCGGTCTTGTTTTCCAAATCTGGTAAGTAATTTATTTTGTAACTATTATTAAAATGCCAAACCAATTCATGAGATATTTTAATCCGGACCTGGGAATATTTTAAGGGAGGCACGCTTTTATTGCTTACCTATATTTCGAACAATAGGTAATAATGAGGGTCGTCGGCTTATATTAATTTACGAACTTCCTAGATCTCTGGTCGTACTTTACTGTTCTCTATTTGCGTTAACTCTACACTAAGCCATCACAAGTTCTATTTCTTATCACAATATTGTCTCTGCGTCGTTTTTTGTTACCCTACTGAGTAAACTTGTCGACAGGTATTCTTTTCTATATTGCGAAAGCGAAAGTGACTATAGACATAGAGGAACATTTTTCTATTGAATCTGTGGGGAATATGAGGCATAGCTTATAATTTCAATAAATAATCAATAAATCAATAATCCATAAATTTCTAATTGGAGGCCACACTGCTTTTAACGCTGAGCTAAAAAAAAGTTTAATTTTATAAGAGATTTCTGTATACATTTAGGTATGCGAAATTATAATAAAATGCGTGTGAGCGTTGCATTACTTTAATCGGAAATTAATTAGATATAAATTTTCATTGGCAGTCGAACAATTTTAATACGAAAGATAAAAACCAAAAAAGAACCCACTTTAAGGTCATCCGCTTAAAAATATTTTAATTGAATGTGTGAACATCAGAAGGGATCGAACGCCACTAAATCGAATTTCTTTCAAAAAATCTCGGATGTTATTCCACAATTTTCGAATGATACTCTTAATTGACAGCCGATTAGATAGGGATACGTCATTAATTAAACTAAAAATACTACTTTAAGTGCTCGATCAGATCTATCAAGAAAAGGAGACTGAACAGTCGTCACTGAAAGATAAAAACAGTCGACTATAAACAGTACCGAACTGACAAATTTTCAAACGTAAATTATTGTGAATGAAAAAAAAAACAACAATACCTGCTTATTAGAGTTGATGATTTTACTGGAATTATTAGTGTTTTTCGCCTCCTCTATTTCGAATTACAGCATTTACTATCATCCTTTTAATTAATAAATCTGTTTCTATTCATTGATAGCTGCATTTCCAAGTTTTCCCAAGCTCTAAGGTACCGGTACGTTGCATAGTCTCACTTTGCACAAACATGTGCAATTCTGTTCAGTTCAGGAACTTTTCTTTTTATAGCCATTAAAATATAGCAGCATGACAGGATAGTCGAGTACCTCCCAGGCCCTGGAAGGTTAAGCTCTTTGCACAAACATGTGCAGTACTGTTCAGGTCTGGAACTTTTATTTTTATAGCCATTAAAATATAGCAACATGACAGGATAGTCAAGTACCTCCAAGGCCCTGGAAAGTTAAGCTCTTTGCACAAACATGTGCAATACTGTTCAGGTAAGGAACATCTCTTTTTGTAGCCATTTAAATATAGCAGCTTGGCAGGATGATCAAGTACCTCCCAGGCCCTGGAAGGTTAAACTCTCTGCACAAACATGTGCAGTACTGTTCAGGTCTGGAACTTTTATTTTTATAGCCATTAAAATATAGCAACATGACAGGATAGTCAAGTACCTCCAAGGCCCTGGAAAGTTAAGCTCTTTGCACAAACATGTGCAATACTGTTCAGGTAAGGAACATCTCTTTTTGTAGCCATTAAAATATTGCAACACGATAGGATGGTCAAGTACCTCCCAGGTCCTGGAAGGTTAAGCTCTTTGTACAAACATGTGCAGTAATGTTCAGGTCAGGCACATTTCTTTTTGTATCCATTTAAATATAGCAGCTTGGCAGGATGATCAAGTACCTCCCAGGCTCTGGAAGGTTAAGCTCTTCGCACAAACATGTGCAGTACTGTTCAGGTCTGGAACTTTTATTTTTATAGCCGTTAAAATATAGCAGCTTGACAGGATGATCAAGTACCTCCCTGGCCCTGGAAGGTTAAACTTTGACTTACATAAACAAGAAATTAGATCCCACAAAATAACCGAAGGGCTCCACTCCTTTCTGTACAATATTCTCTAGTGTTCATTAATGTTTTTTGTTTGAAGAAAAACTAATTATTGTTGTTGAGATATTGCAAGAAGCCAACCTCTTTCCTTGCCTTCGCTCTTGGCTATCTAGATATTTTAGACTCTAATTTAATAAGCAGTGGTGACTAGCTTTACCATCTTCAAACTATTTTAGTGAAACTTTGGTTCAATTCTCATAATAGAACTAGTAGTAATCAGATAGATTACTCGTTGAAATGGAAAAAGAAGTCCTTTATGAAATTTTGGGACAAGATTTTATTGAGGGACTTGAAGGGGTGGCTCAGTAGCCACTGTCGAATCTCATTTGTCCGATTTCTGAAGATATTGAGTGGAGTGAATAAAAAGTATAATATGTAAGTAGCATCTACCGTTTAGTATTAGCATCAATCGAATTTCATGTGAATAACCGGATGCTAATACTATACAGTTATTACTTGAGAAAGTGAAGTATCAGCCGGAAAGTGTAAGAAGCTACTACTGGGTTTTGAGTTAGTTATATCTATTCTTCATGTTGGGATTCGTTACAATCCTTAAATAACCTTTTAGGCGTCCAGTCCATTGTTATCAGTTGTTTACAATAATAAAATGTCGTCGTCTAGCGAAGATGAGTTAGGAGATAAGAAGGGTTGTGAGTGTGCGTTTGCTTGCAGTAATTTGCGAAACATCTAGAATACCCAAAGTTGTCATAGCCAAAAAACACGATTTGGAAACTATTGCTGAAGAGTATTCCCACGCAGTCGGTAAAGGAATGACAACGGCACAATTAAACAATATGGAGGCCAAATTAAAGAGAAAAACAGATGCGAAAGCTACGGGTGATAAGCCCGTCAAGCCTGAGGAGTGGGAGAAATACTTTTTGTCTCTTCTAGGACTGGCAGAAAATCCGGTGTTTCAAAAAATTCCAAAAGTACGGAAGGTGGAATCTTGTTTTCCATTGGAGTTTGGCTTCATTTATTTCTCGAATTGTACTTGGAAAACGTATCCGTAAATGACCTCTAGCTAGGATATACTCCATAACTACACTAGTTGTTTTACACATCCAATGTACCAATTCCAAAGTCCTCCTCCACGCCACGTTGAAATCCAGGATCTCCGAAATATCGCAATCTATCTCCATACGATTTCGCTGCGTAAGAGCTCCACCTCGAGTTTCTTCATTTTCAGGTGAAAACTCATCACTTTCAAAACGTAACCGTTCTTTACATTTCTGTATAGGCCTCCTCTCACCGAATTTTTTTCGTGCCCGAACATCCATGAACATAGCCATGATGAGAAATGAAGTAACAAGTTACCATACTCCAAACTTTTGAAGTTCTAACTACACGTCCTACAGGAAGTACCTATCTACGTTTTATCCTTGAGTATAATTATAATGATTTGAGGAACAAATCTCGTTCATCAAACTTTATTGACCTCGACCCAGACGACCTTAACAATTATTTCGTAAACGTTAGTAAGAATATTAGCTCTAAGATGTTTCTAAGGTGTTTCTCTTCCTTTCCTCGTTCCTTCTAAAAGAATCACTGATAGTTTCTTACCTGCTGATAAACACATTTAATAAGTTCCGAAGATTGACAAAGGCATTTCTGCTTGAAAGACCTTATTATTCAGTGGCACAATTCTACATTGTACCCTATACTTTTGAGCTACATTGGCATAATTTAATATTTAGTATGGTGTACGATATTGTAAAATTTTTCATGACAATAAAGCTTACACATTTTTGTCTTTTTGTCTTTTTGTCTTTTTGTCTTTTTGTCTTTTTGTCTTTTTGTCTTTTTGTCTTTTTGTCTTTTTGTCTTTTTGTCGGTTTGTCGGTTTGTCGGTTTGTCGGTTTGTCGGTTTGTCGGTTTGTCTTTTTGTCTTTTTGTCTTTTTGTCTTTTTGTCTTTTTGTCTTTTTGTCTTTTTGTCTTTTTGTCTTTTTGTCTTTTTGTCTTTTTGTCTTTTTGTCTTTTTGTCTTTTTGTCTTTTTGTCTTTTTGTCTTTTTGTCTTTTTGTCTTTTTGTCTTTTTGTCTTTTTGTCTTTTTGTCTTTTTGTCTTTTTGTCTTTTTGTCTTTTTGTCTTTTTGTCTTTTTGTCTTTTTGTCTTTTTGTCTTTTTGTCTTTTTGTCTTTTTGTCTTTTTGTCTTTTTGTCTTTTTGTCTTTTTGTCTTTTTGTCTTTTTGTCTTTTTGTCTTTTTGTCTTTTTGTCTTTTTGTCTTTTTGTCTTTTTGTCTTTTTGTCTTTTTGTCTTTTTGTCTTTTTGTCTTTTTGTCTTTTTGTCTTTTTGTCTTTTTGTCTTTTTGTCTTTTTGTCTTTTTGTCTTTTTGTCTTTTTGTCTTTTTGTCTTTTTGTCTTTTTGTCTTTTTGTCTTTTTGTCTTTTTGTCTTTTTGTCTTTTTGTCTTTTTGTCTTTTTGTCTTTTTGTCTTTTTGTCTTTTTGTCTTTTTGTCTTTTTGTCTTTTTGTCTTTTTGTCTTTTTGTCTTTTTGTCTTTTTGTCTTTTTGTCTTTTTGTCTTTTTGTCTTTTTGTCTTTTTGTCTTTTTGTCTTTTTGTCTTTTTGTCTTTTTGTCTTTTTGTCTTTTTGTCTTTTTGTCTTTTTGTCTTTTTGTCTTTTTGTCTTTTTGTCTTTTTGTCTTTTTGTCTTTTTGTCTTTTTGTCTTTTTGTCTTTTTGTCTTTTTGTCTTTTTGTCTTTTTGTCTTTTTGTCTTTTTGTCTTTTTGTCTTTTTGTCTTTTTGTCTTTTTGTCTTTTTGTCTTTTTGTCTTTTTGTCTTTTTGTCTTTTTGTCTTTTTGTCTTTTTGTCTTTTTGTCTTTTTGTCTTTTTGTCTTTTTGTCTTTTTGTCTTTTTGTCTTTTTGTCTTTTTGTCTTTTTGTCTTTTTGTCTTTTTGTCTTTTTGTCTTTTTGTCTTTTTGTCTTTTTGTCTTTTTGTCTTTTTGTCTTTTTGTCTTTTTGTCTTTTTGTCTTTTTGTCTTTTTGTCTTTTTGTCTTTTTGTCTTTTTGTCTTTTTGTCTTTTTGTCTTTTTGTCTTTTTGTCTTTTTGTCTTTTTGTCTTTTTGTCTTTTTGTCTTTTTGTCTTTTTGTCTTTTTGTCTTTTTGTCTTTTTGTCTTTTTGTCTTTTTGTCTTTTTGTCTTTTTGTCTTTTTGTCTTTTTGTCTTTTTGTCTTTTTGTCTTTTTGTCTTTTTGTCTTTTTGTCTTTTTGTCTTTTTGTCTTTTTGTCTTTTTGTCTTTTTGTCTTTTTGTCTTTTTGTCTTTTTGTCTTTTTGTCTTTTTGTCTTTTTGTCTTTTTGTCTTTTTGTCTTTTTGTCTTTTTGTCTTTTTGTCTTTTTGTCTTTTTGTCTTTTTGTCTTTTTGTCTTTTTGTCTTTTTGTCTTTTTGTCTTTTTGTCTTTTTGTCTTTTTGTCTTTTTGTCTTTTTGTCTTTTTGTCTTTTTGTCTTTTTGTCTTTTTGTCTTTTTGTCTTTTTGTCTTTTTGTCTTTTTGTCTTTTTGTCTTTTTGTCTTTTTGTCTTTTTGTCTTTTTGTCTTTTTGTCTTTTTGTCTTTTTGTCTTTTTGTCTTTTTGTCTTTTTGTCTTTTTGTCTTTTTGTCTTTTTGTCTTTTTGTCTTTTTGTCTTTTTGTCTTTTTGTCTTTTTGTCTTTTTGTCTTTTTGTCTTTTTGTCTTTTTGTCTTTTTGTCTTTTTGTCTTTTTGTCTTTTTGTCTTTTTGTCTTTTTGTCTTTTTGTCTTTTTGTCTTTTTGTCTTTTTGTCTTTTTGTCTTTTTGTCTTTTTGTCTTTTTGTCTTTTTGTCTTTTTGTCTTTTTGTCTTTTTGTCTTTTTGTCTTTTTGTCTTTTTGTCTTTTTGTCTTTTTGTCTTTTTGTCTTTTTGTCTTTTTGTCTTTTTGTCTTTTTGTCTTTTTGTCTTTTTGTCTTTTTGTCTTTTTGTCTTTTTGTCTTTTTGTCTTTTTGTCTTTTTGTCTTTTTGTCTTTTTGTCTTTTTGTCTTTTTGTCTTTTTGTCTTTTTGTCTTTTTGTCTTTTTGTCTTTTTGTCTTTTTGTCTTTTTGTCTTTTTGTCTTTTTGTCTTTTTGTCTTTTTGTCTTTTTGTCTTTTTGTCTTTTTGTCTTTTTGTCTTTTTGTCTTTTTGTCTTTTTGTCTTTTTGTCTTTTTGTCTTTTTGTCTTTTTGTCTTTTTGTCTTTTTGTCTTTTTGTCTTTTTGTCTTTTTGTCTTTTTGTCTTTTTGTCTTTTTGTCTTTTTGTCTTTTTGTCTTTTTGTCTTTTTGTCTTTTTGTCTTTTTGTCTTTTTGTCTTTTTGTCTTTTTGTCTTTTTGTCTTTTTGTCTTTTTGTCTTTTTGTCTTTTTGTCTTTTTGTCTTTTTGTCTTTTTGTCTTTTTGTCTTTTTGTCTTTTTGTCTTTTTGTCTTTTTGTCTTTTTGTCTTTTTGTCTTTTTGTCTTTTTGTCTTTTTGTCTTTTTGTCTTTTTGTCTTTTTGTCTTTTTGTCTTTTTGTCTTTTTGTCTTTTTGTCTTTTTGTCTTTTTGTCTTTTTGTCTTTTTGTCTTTTTGTCTTTTTGTCTTTTTGTCTTTTTGTCTTTTTGTCTTTTTGTCTTTTTGTCTTTTTGTCTTTTTGTCTTTTTGTCTTTTTGTCTTTTTGTCTTTTTGTCTTTTTGTCTTTTTGTCTTTTTGTCTTTTTGTCTTTTTGTCTTTTTGTCTTTTTGTCTTTTTGTCTTTTTGTCTTTTTGTCTTTTTGTCTTTTTGTCTTTTTGTCTTTTTGTCTTTTTGTCTTTTTGTCTTTTTGTCTTTTTGTCTTTTTGTCTTTTTGTCTTTTTGTCTTTTTGTCTTTTTGTCTTTTTGTCTTTTTGTCTTTTTGTCTTTTTGTCTTTTTGTCTTTTTGTCTTTTTGTCTTTTTGTCTTTTTGTCTTTTTGTCTTTTTGTCTTTTTGTCTTTTTGTCTTTTTGTCTTTTTGTCTTTTTGTCTTTTTGTCTTTTTGTCTTTTTGTCTTTTTGTCTTTTTGTCTTTTTGTCTTTTTGTCTTTTTGTCTTTTTGTCTTTTTGTCTTTTTGTCTTTTTGTCTTTTTGTCTTTTTGTCTTTTTGTCTTTTTGTCTTTTTGTCTTTTTGTCTTTTTGTCTTTTTGTCTTTTTGTCTTTTTGTCTTTTTGTCTTTTTGTCTTTTTGTCTTTTTGTCTTTTTGTCTTTTTGTCTTTTTGTCTTTTTGTCTTTTTGTCTTTTTGTCTTTTTGTCTTTTTGTCTTTTTGTCTTTTTGTCTTTTTGTCTTTTTGTCTTTTTGTCTTTTTGTCTTTTTGTCTTTTTGTCTTTTTGTCTTTTTGTCTTTTTGTCTTTTTGTCTTTTTGTCTTTTTGTCTTTTTGTCTTTTTGTCTTTTTGTCTTTTTGTCTTTTTGTCTTTTTGTCTTTTTGTCTTTTTGTCTTTTTGTCTTTTTGTCTTTTTGTCTTTTTGTCTTTTTGTCTTTTTGTCTTTTTGTCTTTTTGTCTTTTTGTCTTTTTGTCTTTTTGTCTTTTTGTCTTTTTGTCTTTTTGTCTTTTTGTCTTTTTGTCTTTTTGTCTTTTTGTCTTTTTGTCTTTTTGTCTTTTTGTCTTTTTGTCTTTTTGTCTTTTTGTCTTTTTGTCTTTTTGTCTTTTTGTCTTTTTGTCTTTTTGTCTTTTTGTCTTTTTGTCTTTTTGTCTTTTTGTCTTTTTGTCTTTTTGTCTTTTTGTCTTTTTGTCTTTTTGTCTTTTTGTCTTTTTGTCTTTTTGTCTTTTTGTCTTTTTGTCTTTTTGTCTTTTTGTCTTTTTGTCTTTTTGTCTTTTTGTCTTTTTGTCTTTTTGTCTTTTTGTCTTTTTGTCTTTTTGTCTTTTTGTCTTTTTGTCTTTTTGTCTTTTTGTCTTTTTGTCTTTTTGTCTTTTTGTCTTTACCTCTCTCTCTCTCTCTCTCTCTCTCAATCACAATCAGTCAGTCGGTGTTCTCAATTTGAGGTTTTTACGACTGAGGCGCCACTTGGAAGTCGCCAGCATTTCTTTACAAGAAGTGGTCTAATGGACTACCTTGAAGCTTCTAAAATCCATTGTTAAATGTGACTAATCTAAGTCTGTTCCGAGTCTAGCGCTGTGCCTAAGTTTTTTCAAACTATTTGTGTTTCAGTGGTTTCTAGTGGGAGAAGTTTCTCAAAATTAAAGTTGATAAAATCTTACTTAAGGTCCACGATGAGCCAACCATAACGTAACGTGAGCACGTTTAGTATTTGTCGTTTTATTCTGGGATTGTTCAAAAGAAAATCGCACTGTAGAATTATCGGAATTTAATTTATTTTAAACAAGTCGGTCAACAGGAAGTAACGAAGAATATCGAGTCGGATCTACTAGCTAGTCCAACTCTGTATCTCTACGGTCAAAAGGAGATAAAAATTAATGAGATCCTAAATACCAAACTCCCAATTAAAAGTGTGGGACTGAAATTTTTTTATGATGGCTATTTTGCGGTGTTTTCTTCTACCACAATTAGATACTTTTTGTGCAAAACAGTTTGCCCGCCATTTGCGTAATTGGGTGGTTTCGATCGTGAATTTCCAACTAAATAGAGAAGTTGATTATAAAAGGATTCTTGGACCAAAAAATATTTTAATTGGAACTAGAAAATGCGTTTGATAGAAAAAAAAGTAGAAGTGATAAATCTTATATCGATCGGATAAAGATATGGTCACAGAATAGGAGTTTTATAAAAGTAAGAAGTAGAGTTTCGACATTTTTGTAACCGAAATAAGTGTTGGTTCCTCAGGTTTAGTGTTATTGAACAGCATCTTTCTTGTACTAATATATTAATTACAAAAAAAAATATTAATAAAAGATCTTAAAGTGTATAAATGAATAAAGAGTAATAAATGACTTACCTAGCGTGAGGCATCATCTTCACAGCCAACGCCCTACTCAGACAGAATCCCGCTCCACCTGTAGCGAACCAAAATTTTATTCTTTTCTGCAAAAAAAAATTCGAATTAGTTGAATTATTATGCACAACGGGCTAAAAGGAGCATTTAACCCTTTCAAGGAAATAATGGAGTTTCTTTTAAAATTAAAAGACCATCCGAACAGAGCAGCATCCACAATTATTCTTGTTGAAAGTGTTCAATTTCCCTGTCAAGAAACGTTGAAAAATTATCTACCAGTTTAAAAATAAAATATTAAATCGTTAATTTATCTGGATGGTTTTTGTAGTACTTTACTTTTTTTTTTACTTATCTATATTTTATTGCATTCGTCTGTATACAAAAGTCATCTTGCTATAAAATACCTTATAATATTGCACGATATCCTTTCGTAATTTTAGTTTGCTCTCAATTTTAATCGAAAATATTTCGCCGTAACACTCAATCTCCGATGGTTTTATAGGACTTTTAGTGCAAATAAATCTTATTATAGAGAGTGCTTAGAGAAAATAGAGCACGTAGTGGCGCGATCTAGTGTTGGATAGTTTCGTAATTCGGGAATGGAAAAAATTCATACAAAAAACCAATCTAGATTAAGTAGAAACTTCAGATATTTTACATATGGACACTAAGCTGTTTATGGCAATCAGGAGGCTTAGAGATGCCTACTTGTCTACTTTCGATACTAACCGCTAGATCGCACTTCCGCAAAATGGTCGCCTTTAACACTATCAATAATTGTTTCCCACGCGTCATGAATTAGTTTAATTTTGATTGCCGTTCAAGTTAAATTAATGTCATTGTTGGTATTCTATTCTACTCTACTTTTGAATGAATTATTTTATACTTGACCAGTTATAAGATGGATAGTTCGGATTAGTGGTCCACCCGGTACATAATCAACCTTGATTATAAAAGTATTTAATTGGAGGAGGAGATACGAATGTCATTTTTCGATTCTGCCCGTGTTTTTATTGACTAATTTGAACAAAAAATCTGTTATTGTAACTTAACCGTATTAGTTAGACATATATCCTCGCGGCATATATTATTAGTATAATGTATTCGACAGTCAATTAACTGATACGCCACTGCAATATCCTTTAAAGTTTTTAATGCAATTTTCTTTTGTGATAAATCGAATTTAAAATAATAATTAAGATAGAAAATCGACCGCCATTTATCAAATAAAAACAAAAAGTTTTCTAACTCTCCCATAAAACCTGACTGTATAGAAAAAACAACATAAAAGTAAGGCCACGCTGCTTCGCTTGACGGTCGATTAACTGCAATCGTAATGACAAAAACATTGGGATTTATTTGACGGGTAAAAAAAGTTTAATCAAGCCTGAGCCGCATAATTCCAAGGAAATTGGAATCGTATTCATACCACATGAAAAATTTGTTGAAGTTCGCCGTTTTTATTTTATTTTATATAAGCTATTACCGTTTTTGTGTGGAGGGCGTTAAAGGTTCAAAACTGATATTTATTATGATAGTTTACTTCATTAGTGTTACCAAGGATTTAAGAATCTAATTAACCAAATAGTTATTATCCTGCATCCTGAGTTATTTGGTTCAATATGGTCCAAGCCGTGTTAGGAGAAAAGGCAGCCAAAGAAATTAAAAATATGTCTAATAATATTGAAGAATAACTGGCTTTAAAACTCCAAGAATGCACTTATTTTGCACTTCTATTTGACGAAAGCACCGATGTTACAAACATGGCGTAGCTACTTGTTTTCGTGCGATCTGATTATAATGAAGAGGTGATAGAAGATTGTTTTTGTTCTGCAAACCACTTGTATCAAATACCACAGCGGAACTCATTTTTAAGGCAATTGATGAATATGTTCCCTGGTCAAAGAGTATTGGCTTGTGTACAGATGGGGCAAAAGCTATGTCTGGAAGATTGACAGGGCTAGCAGCAAAAATAAAGGAAGCTGCTCCTGAATGCAAAAGTGCGCATTGTGTCATCCTCAGAGATGCATTAGCTGCTAAAGGTATGCCGGAAAATCGTTCTATCAGATGCTGTGAAAGTTATGAACTTAATAAAAGATTATTCTCCTTGATGTGTGAAGAAATGGGTGGTAAGTTCAAGACTTTACTCCTGCATACAGAAGTAAGGTGGTTATCTCGGGGGAAAATTTTGGACCGTCTCTTAGAACTGAGATCAGAAGTTTCTATGCTTTTAAGTGAAAAAAATCATGACATGAAAAAATTGTTTGCTGATGAAGAATGGTTGTCAAGATTGGCTTATCTAGCCGACATTTTTGACAAACTCAACACACTGAATTTGGAAATTCACGGACTAAACACAACAGCCTTCACAGCCAGTGACAAAATTGAAGGAGTTTGTGGATCGGATTCGTGTAATAAACACAGGTTTACTTATTCAATATATATTGATATGGTTTGAAAAATATTTAAAAAAAATTGTATGTGTTCAAAATATGGAAAGCAATATTGATTTTTAATTTATTTATTATTATAGGGTTTAATACTTACCTTTTTCTAATTATTATTTTTGAAAATTTTTATTCAGATTTAATTGGGCGCCATTAATGATTATTAATTTTTTTTTCATGAAACTCTTATTTTTATTTAATATTAAGAAATTTATATTATTATATTTATCTAATCTCAGGGTATATTTTAATTGTGAGGTCAAATTACAAAATTTGAAGACCGACTCTGTTCTTTGGCCTTCGTGTTGAAAGTTGGCATTCTAGTATTTTATTTCAATGGTGTCACAGAAATGTAAACAAACAGCCACATTAAACTTGAATAAATTGTATCTTATTCAAACAAACAACTATTTCATATTATGTTTTTATAATAAAATATTCAAAAACATTTAACTTATTTACATTCAATTTGCCTACCTAAATTTCATTCATTCATACAGGCGCACTATTAAAAAAAATATACTCACAGAACTCAATTCAATTACGTGGATATGAGCTTACTTATCATAGGAGTTTTCTGTTTGTTCCTTTGGATCGTGAAAGGTTAATTTAACGAATTGATTTTATCAAATGCTCTGTAAGTATTTTTTTATCTAATTATAACTAAGAAAACAAATTAATAAGCAACAATTTATACTATATCATGAAAAATAACTTTAAAATTAATATGAACAGTACCTAAATGTCTATTGGGTTATATATATTCTATCTTCAAATTCGAAGGTTTCAATGGTGTTGGAAATGTGGAAAAAGGCCTGCAGAAAACTACAGACGGTCCAGTGTAGATCAAATCTTGTACATTCCTTTTTTTAAATGTGGATTTTACACAGTCCGTTCGTTGTGGATAGAATCTATTCTATGTCCAATTTCCTCTATAGTGGATTTTTTGTTATATCAATCAAAACGATGCCAGATATATTAGTTCGTGGTGAATTAGATGTGATGGTTCAAATATAGTTGCTCGCTTACCGGCACTTTGTAAGTGTTCTTTTTTATTTCACTTTACTTATTTTAAATCACTGGATTCTTATATTAGATTTATTTTAAAACATGATTATTCACTTTTTGAATATTTTATATTAATTTTTATAAAGATTTTTCTTTATAAACAATTCAAATTCTCCAGTCTTTCTTCTTTTGAGAAATTTTTGCAAGTTCTGATTTTTTTCATTGTTTTCTAAACAAATTTCTTTTTTTTTATTTTTCAATCAATGAGATTCATTTTAAGAATTTGTTACTAAATTGATATTTACAATCTTTGAAAATATTGTAGCTTTATTCAAATGAAATTATGTTATAGTTTCTATATGGTATTTGTTTCATTTCTATGTTGTTAATTTTATAATTGCAGTGGTCAAAATTTTTATATTTGTATTTTTATACCCTTAAGTTTTAAGTTGGTATTTTACACAATTTGTTTGAAATTGGTGCTCCTGTTTTTATCTGTCAATTTATAACTTAAATTATTTGATTATACGGGGTTTTTCAAAATTGATTACTGAAATTTAGTATATAGTGTTTGCCAAAACTTATTATATTTCTTTTACTGTGATGAATTCATTTAAATTAAGTAAACAAATAACAGAGTTGGTCGTATTGCTTTAATTATACCTTATGATTAGTTAATATTTTATTTAGGGTATTTTCATACCATAACAATATACATATATATATAATAATGTTAGGTACATGAGAAGACGATGGAGTACAATACGAGTTACCTGTATTAACCCTCATGCTCGACTATCTGTCTGCTGTCAATCATATGACACTTGGCAGCCGCAATCATTTAGGCAAGTTTTGGCGACTACCAGTTAAGTCTTTAGCGATATATCAACCCCTCCCACCTTGCTGAAGACTTATTGGCACAACAAGAAACAGTTAAATCATATAATGCCAAACAAAATACAAAATAGTAATATCTTAATATAAAATAACAAAATATTCACTATTATCTAAATCTTACAAGTGAAAATACATACCAGAGAGTTAATAAAATAACATTTACTATATTTAAACAATATTTCTTACATTAAGTTTATACCTGAATTATGAAAAGGTTACATATATGGTAGTCCTTTTGTCAATATATCTGCCTGCTGGTATTTTGTATCAACATAGATGATAGATGATCTTCAAATACTGTTATAATATCAACTTTTAAATCAAAATCATTTATTAGCTTCTTGAACCATAAACCTTCACGAACAGCTGTAGCAAGAGCAATCAGTTAAGCCTCAGAGATTGATAAAGCAACACAATGTTGTTTTCTGGTTGCCCATGTCACAGTATTGTCAAATATTTTGAAAAGAAAACCCGAAACTGATTTTCTATCAATTTCATCATTGCCCCAGTCTGCATCTACATAACACATTAACTTTGTATCTAAATCTCTCCTTTTATACTCTAATCCCATGTCTATTGTTGATTTAAGATATTTTATAATTCTTTTCAGGTGATTATATATTTCATTAGTAGCTTTGTCCTGGTAACGACTGAAAAGATTTAAAGCAAAAAATATATCTGGTCTGGTACCAGCATCAAATACAAAAGGCTTCCAATCATTTGCATAAACGGTTTTGAAGTTATTACTTGATCTTTACTACAAAAATTTAATTTCAATTTTGGATCTATAGGTATATTTGTACCACTACAGTTTTCCATGCTAAATCGTTTTAAAATATTTTTAGCATACTCTGACTGACTTAATTTTAGTATCCCTACTTCCCTGTCATATTGAATTTTAATTCCAAGAAAATATTTTATTTTTATCTCAAATTTTATTTCCCACTCTATCATCATTTTTTGAAGAAAATGAAATATCTCCAATGCCAGATGTGGTTGCAGATATCATTTTCCACTTGGAAGGCATTCAAAAAAGCTTTAGAAGTACTTCTCTGAAGATTATTCAAAAGTGGACTGGATCAGAAATCCTTTTTCGGGAACCTCACCAAATGAATTGGAACTAAAAGAAAGTTTTATCGATCTTACAGAAGATAGTTTCATGAAAGATTATTTTAAAGACAAATATTTCATTAACTTCTGGATCGGATGTAAAACCGAGTACCCTTTAATCTTTCGACAAGATTTGCTATTTTTGATGCAATTTGTTACGAGTTACTTGTGTGGGAGTAGATTTTCGGAACTCTTGTACATAAAAAATAAACAAAGAAGCAGAATAAGTATTGAAGAGGACTTAACGAGTGAAGATAAGTTCTATTACTCCTAATGTTGATATTTTAATCTCAGGCAAACAACAACAAGTTTCGCACTAAAGACTATAAAAGTATATTTTGTATGATGATTAATTTTTTGCTGTTATAAATAAACAAAATATCTAACCATTAAATATAAAGTTTTCTCAGGAATTTAATTCAAAAAGCCTTTGAACACTTTTAGAAGAGTAAGTATTATACGTTTATTAAAATATTTAGGTCTGGTGGCAAAAAGGTTGGGAGTAGGGATGGCGATTCTTTCTAAAAAAGATCGATTTTTAAATCGATTCGAATCGTAACCTGATGAATCGATACATAAAAAAATCGAGGTCTAAAACATCGATTTCAAAAAAATCGATTTTTTTCAAGTTTGTATTTTTTACAATGTAAATATAAATCGATCTTTTTTATTGAAAAACAACAAGAAAGGTACCCCTAAATAAACAATCTCTCTCCGGGATCTCTTATCAGTAAAATTGGGGATTTTTTTTAAGTTCAGGGAATTCGATAATCATAACAATTATTTTTTTATTACCATATTATTATCACAAAGTATCGGATTAGGAATGTGTGAGATTAATGGAAAATAATCATAGATAAAATTAAAATCGATTTTACCTTATTCAAAATTAATGAGTTTGTCGAAAAAATCGATTTTAATAGAAAATAAATCGATTTCTGCGGAAAGATCGTAGATTTTTTTTGGATTGTTTTAAAAATTGACATGCTTTTTGTATATATTCCGATAATAAACCTAAGAGATATATTCGTTAACGATATTTATCGAATTGAAAAAAAAACAAATAAAATTATATGAAAACTGTCAAAAATTTTGAAATATGGTCAATAATTGTCAAAAACTGTTGATAATTGTTAAAATTTTGAAAAATGGCCAAAATTTTCAAAAATGGTCAAATAATTTGGAAAAATGGTCAATAATTGTTGAAAAATGGTCAATAATTTTTAAAAAAAAACTGTTAGAATTGGTCAATAATTGTAAAAAAAAGGTCAATAATTATTGAAAAACTGTCAAAATTGGTCAAAAATTGGAAAAAATGGTCAATAATTAAAAAAAATGGTCAATAATTGTTAAAAAATTTGGAAAAATGGTCAATAATTGTTAAAAAATTTGGAAAAATTGGTCAATAATTGTTAAAAAATGATCAGTTATTACTGCAAAATTGTCAAAATTGGTCAATAATTGTTAAAAAACTGTAAAAATTGGTCAATAATTGTTGAAAAATGGTCAATAATTTTTAAAAAATCATCAATAATTGTTGAAAAATTTGGAAAAATGGTCAGTAATTGTTGCAAAACTGTTAGAATTGGTCAATAATTGTAAAAAAAAGGTCAATAATTATTGAAAAACTGTCAAAATTGGTCAATAATTGGAAAAAATGGTCAATAATTGAAAAAAAAAGGATCAATAATTGTTAAAAAATTTGGAAAAATGGTCAATAATTGTTAAAAAATTTGGAAAAATTGGTCAATAATTTTTAAAAAATGATCAGTTATTACTGCAAAACTGTCAAAATTGGTCAATAATTCTTGAAAAATGATAGTAATTGTTGAAAAACTGTCAAAATTGGTCAATAATGGTCAAAAACTGTTAAAAATGTACAATTTTCGTCAAAACTGTCAATAATTATTAAAAAATGGTCAATTATTGTCAAAAACTGCTGAAAATTGTCAATAATTGTCAAAATTTTGAAAAGTGGTCGATAATTATCGAAAATTTTTAAAAAAATTTGAAAAATGGTCAATAATTGTCAAAAACTGTTGAAAATTGTTAAAATTTTGAAAAATGATCAGTAATTGTTGAAAAACTGTGAAAATTGGTCAATAATTGTTAATTATTTGTTAAAAATGGCCGATTTTTGTCAAAAACTGTCAAGAATTTTTAAAAATGGTCAATAATTTTGAGAAATGGTCAATAATCGTCAAAAGGTGTCAAAATTTTGAAAAATAGTCAATAAATAATACGAGAGCCGTTTCAGAAAATCCACTCCTTAAACACACGTAATTTATACAAAAACGATTAATATTACTCGAAAAATCGATAATTAAAAATCGATTATAACAAAATAATAATCAATTTATATAAAAATCGTTTAATTTTTCAAACATTCCTACTTATAGAGTTCCCTATAGGCTTTTTTGAAAAAAAAAGCAACAGTGTCTGTCGAGACTACTGGGATCCGAGTGGTTCCGCTCTCATCCCTACTTGCGATATTGCCGGGGCAATTGAAAAAAAAGCCGCTCTACCAAAAATATAAAAAAAAATCGAGAGTCGATTTTCAAGGGTGGAATATCGATTCACTGAATCGATTCAATACAACATATCGATTTAAAAAATCGATTTATTCGGTCCGAGGAATCGATTATTCGATTAATCTATTTCAGATCGCCATCCCTAGTTGGGAGCCCCTGCTATAAGGGACGTAAGTAACATTTACTAGTCGAGAACGATTTTGCGCCCGAGCGATAGCGAGAGCTAGCAATAAAGTTCGAGACTAGGAAATATACTTACATCCCGTATAGATTTTTTCTTGACAATACTATTTATATTGGCGATGTCAGATACACATTTGCCGAAACGTTGAAAAAATTGAAAACCCCACGGCTAAAAATCTAGTAAACCAGATGTCTGAAATGATTAACTTTATGTTTCGATTTTATTGTTTTTAATTAGTGTAAACTTTTTATTTTTATGTACGACCAACCCAACTTTAAATTACTAAGAAAACAAACTCATAATATTATATCAGAATTTCATTAGTAGCTTTCTCATCGTTTTGCACAAATCTATATCTATTCCAGTTCATTTGCCGTCGTTTGTTGTAGATTTATTATATGTTCATTAAAATTAGTCAGTAGAAATAGTATGTGAGAATTTAGTTCGATTGGGTCTAATGTGATTTGTAAATGGACACTTTCCTTTCTGATTTGGAATTTTATCTCGCAAACTCCTTGTACGGGTAATAATTGATTTTATTATGATCACCTGTGAATTGAAACACATAAACAACTTACACCCATATCGCGTTCAACAGGAAACTTTACTTAGTAAATAAAAAATATATACACTGTGTTCATTTGAAAAGGACCCACCCTTAATATTTCAAAATGGGACATATTAGAAAGAAATGCCGAAACACGTCAACTTTTAACTTTTTAGCGCTAATGTCATAAACGTCAGATTCGCCCCCTCCCTACTGGAGACACCCCTTACATTTTTTCAAGTGACATTAGGTATCAAGTACCTAATCGTTTAAAAGGTCTGGTAAATCTCTATTCAATCATTTTGTTTTGCCTTTGATACTAGCCTTCCATTGTTATTTAATCGTTGTTTAAAATTGGCTCTTTTTCAAGTTTTCGTATGCTTCCATATTATGTTATGATAGAAAGACTCTTTAAAGAATAAAAAATTTACAAATAGTAAAAAGACAACTGTTAACAAGGAAAAACTGCTATTTAATCATGCGTCAAAGTGACCACCGTTAACATTCAGGCAATAAAAGTTGAAAAAGAGCCAATTTTAAACAACGATTAAATAACAATGGAAGGCTGGTATCTAAGGCAAAACAAAATGATTGAATAGAGATTTACCAGACCTTTTAAACGATTAGGTACTTGATACCTAATGCTATTTGAAAAAATGTAAGGGGTGTCTCTAGTAGGGAGGGGGTGAATCTGACGTTTATGACATTAGCGTCAAAAAGTGTCCCCCTCAAGTTAAAAGTTGACGTGTTTCGGCATTTCCTTCTAATATGTTCCATTTTTGAAATATTAAGGGTGGGTCCTTTTCAAATGAACACAGTGTATAGTCTGTTCATAGTGAAGTGACCAAAACTATAAAGATACAATGCAATAATATTTATGGGTTGGATTTCGTAGTTCAAAAGCAGGGAAATTTCGGCCCGTAATTAAACACGGGTAGAATCGAAAGATGATGACATTCCTAAAATTTTCCCAAAATCAATTGCAGAAATTAAAGCACCAGTTCGTCTCCCTTGTCGGCTTTTTCTTTTGATTAGACATATGCAGACGTACGATAAAATTTTTCAAAGGGATTTATTTATTAGCAAAATTTTCATTTACTTTGTGCGTACGATCGAATTTTCATGGGGGTTCGTGTGATGATATATTTATGGGTTAATTTGCTATGACCTAGTCTTACTTGGAGTGGTCTGTTCGATGTTGGTTGGGGCCAAGGATTTACTGATTAGTTTATTTTGTGTTGCTCTAAACACGTTTTGCCACGCACTAAACACTTTAGATTTAATTTCAGATTTCATATCATAAGAAGAAACTTCGTCTATTTGGATAGAGTCCTGGCTGTTTGGTGCAGATCGGGCTAGTTGGTCTACTTCTTCATTTCCTTTTATAACGTAATGTGAAGGTACAAACATAAATTCGACAATGGTATCTTCATCTTTTAAGGTCGCTATTTCTGTTTTGATCAGTAAGGCTATTGGATTTATGGTATACAAGTGTTGGATTGTTTGGAGTGAACTGAGTGAGCCTGTTATTATTAGAGATATGGACTTTTTTCATTCTTTAATATGACAGGGTGCTTGTAGTATTGCATACAACTCTGCAGTGTAAGAAGAAGTGATTTACTTGAAACGAAATTTTATACATGTATTTGGGGTGAGGATGGCTGCTCCTACACCGTCTGATGATTTGGAAGCGTCGGTGAATATCATATAGTGGTTTTGGTAGGTTTCTATTCCTTTTAAAAAAGACTGTTTAATCAGGTTATTTGAAGTTTCCTTTTTTTAAATGTATTGAGGTTGGTACTGATTCTGGGTGGAGGGGTTTGGATATTTGTTGGGGAAAAGTTGGAGAATTGAAGATGTAGATCGTTAAGGTTTCTTCTGACTCTTTCGTAAAATGGTGGGTCTAATCTTGTTGTGATGTATGTTTCCTGAAAGCGATTGGTGAACGTGTTTGTATGTGTTGGGTGCTCTTTATTGCTAGCGATTGTGGAAACATATGAAAGACATAGATGTTTGCGTGGAAAGCTTACGGGTGGTACTCCTGTTAGACATTGTAAACTTTTAACTGGTGCTGTACAAAACGCACCTGTAGCTATTTGAATGGTCTCCAAGGTTTTTAATGTTGACGTTTTAGTGGAAGCATAAACTATAGCACCATAGTCTAGTGTAGATCTAGCTTAAGATTTATATGAATGAAATAATGTATTTTGGTCTGGTCCCCAATTTTTACTGTCTATAGTTTTCACGAGATTTATTCCTCTTTGGCATGCTATTTTTAAATCGTCTATATGTTTTTTTCACGTCAACTTTTGATCGAAAGTCATGCCTAGGAAACGAATATTAATGGTGAAATTGAGAATTTGATTGTATAGTTTCAGATGTGGTGTGGGAACATTAAGTTTTTTTTGAACACAAGATACATTTGGTTTTTGTTGGAGAGAATTGTAATCCGGTCGACTTAGACCATAATTCTAATTTACTGATGGTTTGCTGCGAGAGTGGAGAAAATTTGAAATGAATTTTAACATATTGATTACCTCTAATATTCCAATTATGTAACTTCGATATGATATTAAAGCGCCAAAAAGTATCGTAAGCCTTTGTAATGTCCAAGAAGACTGCGACACAAAATTGTTTGCAATTGCTTCGTGTATTTCTGATTCCAAGTCGATAAAGTTATCTATGGTGGATCGATTTTCTCTGAAACCGCTTTGTTGTGGAATAAGGAGTTTCCGTTTTTCTAGGAACCATCTTAGTCTCTTATTGACCATTTTCTCTAAGACCTTACACATTGTGTTGGTTAGAGATATTGGGCGGTATGATTCTGGAGTTGTCCGAGGTTTATCTGGTTTAAGCAGGAATAATACTATAGCTTCGGACTAGGTTGATTTGAATACTTGGTTGATCCAGATAAATTTTTTTTAAAGTAATGTTTTTCCATTTTCTGGTAGATGTAATAAGAATGACAATAATATACCATCTGGGCTAGGAGTTGAATCTTTGGAAGAATTTAAGGCTTCTGTGAGTTCTGTCAACGAAAAGGCAACGTTAAGCTTAGAATTTCATATCCGCTCTGCTTTCTATATCTTCTTTATGTATTTTAAAATCGTCTGTGTAACTTTCATTGCTCGAATTTAATTCGTATTGGTTTGCTAACATATTTACAATAAAATTTCTTTTCTATCGCTAATTATTTTATTATTTTTTGCCAGAAATGGGATTTCATATGGTTGATTTTTGCCTGAAATTTATTTGTAAAAATATTTATATCCTGGATGAACCTACGATAAAATAGAGATAAAAGAGAGATCATTTATACCATTTACCATAGGCGTACAATAAAATTTTTAAAAGGAAAGAAAAGCATTGAGGGAGTTAGCAAAAAGCAATGTATAATATCTCGAAATATTTCCATACCCTCCCTTTGTTCAAAATTTACGACAAAAAAAAATTTTGCGACATGAAAAATGCTTAAAATTCGTAACAAGGGGTTTTTTGGGACGAGAAAGCGACTGTTGATAAGATCATTTTTTCGTTTTCAAATAAAGTAATGAAATTTTCGAAAATCCCCTTTTCAAAACAAAAAATACTCATAACTCGACTAATTGGAAAGATAGAACGTTCTAGTTTTCGGTAATCGATTCGGGGGAAAATTTTACATATGTGAGTGAATTTTGTGTTGATATTTCCAAGCATTAAGGGAGTTAGCAAAAAACAATTTATATGGCGAAATATTTCCATACCTACCCCTTTGTTAAAAATTTACAACAAAAATTTTTTTTTCGACATGGAAAATGCTTAAAATTCGTAATAAGGGGTTTCCTGGGACGAGAAAGCGACTGCCACAGTCCGTTTGTTGATAAGATAATTTTTTCGTTTTCAAATAAAGTAATGAAATTTTCGAAAATCCTCTTTTCAAAACAAAAAATACTCATAACTCGACTAATTGGAAAGATAGAACGTTCTAGTATTCGGCAATCGATTCGGGGGAAAAGTTTACATATGTGAGTGAATTTTGAGTTGATATTTCCAAGCATTAAGGATCGACGAGAAGCTAGCTCCCAGCTCCAAACGAGTAAAATTGATCTGGCAACACCGCTCGACCGCTCAGCCGCTGAGAGTTGAACGTATTTACGAGGGGCATACGTTATCGAACCTATGGTTTGATATTTTGCATATGAATTAATAACTTTTCTCTGCTTTATTCAAAGGGAAAATTACGAACAAAGGTAACTAGAGCAAGGGAATACAGAAAAAACTCCAGTGACTCCAAAAAATGGTATGGGTTACAAGGTACATATATCGATGTCCGTTGAAAAAAAAAATAGAAATAAATTGATAAATCAATAGTCTTTAGCGTGTCGTCTTCAAAAATCACTGACAAACGTTCCAAGGGTGAGAAAAAAAATAAAAATCAGTTTTCTTGAAAAAAATGTTTTACTTTATTTTCTCTCCTTTATCTACATATATCGATGTCCGTTGAAAAAAAAAATAGAAATAGATTGATAAATCGATAGTCTTTAGCATGTCATATTCAAAAATCACTGACAAACGTTCCAAGGGTGAGAAAAAAAATAAAAATCAGTTTTCTTGAAAAAAATGTTTTACTTTATTTTCTCTTCTGTATCTACATATATCGATGTCCGTTGAAAAAAAAATAGAAATAGATTGAAAAGTCGATGGTCTTTAGCATGTCGTCTTCAAAAATCACTGACAAACGTTCCAAGGGTGAGAAAAAAAATAAAAATCAGTTTTCTTGAAAAAAATTTTTTACTTTATTTTCTCTCCTGTATCTACATATATCGATGTCCGTTGAAATAAAAAATAGAAATAGATTGATAAATCGATGGTCTTTAGCATGTCGTCTTCAAAAATCACTGACAAACGTTCAAAGGGTGAGAAAAAAAATAAAAATCAGTTTTCTTGAAAAAAATTTTTTACTTTATTTTCTCTCCTGTATCTACATATATCGATGTCCGTTGAAAAAAAAATAGAAATAGATTGAAAAATCGATGGTCTTTAGCATGTCGTCTTCAAAAATCACTGACAAACGTTCCAAGGGTGAGAAAAAAAATAAAAATCAGTTTTCTTGAAAAAAATTTTTTACTTTATTTTCTCTCCTTTATCTACATATATCGATGTCCGTTGAAAAAAAAAATAGAAATAGATTGATAAATCGATAGTCTTTAGCATGTCATATTCAAAAATCACTGACAAACGTTCCAAGGGTGAGAAAAAAAATAAAAATCAGTTTTCTTGAAAAAAATTTTTTACTTTATTTTCTCTCCTGTATCTACATATATCGATGTCCGTTGAAAAAAAAAATAGAAATAGATTGATAAATCGACAGTCTTTAGCATGTCGTCTTCAAAAATCACTGACAAACGTTCCAAGGGTGAGAAAAAAATAAAAATCAGTTTTCTTGAAAAAATTTTTTTACTTTATTTTCTCTCCTTTATCTACATATATCGATGTCCGTTGAAAAAAAAAATAGAAATAGATTGATAAATCGATAGTCTTTAGCATGTCATATTCAAAAATCACTGACAAACGTTCCAAGGGTGAGAAAAAAAATAAAAATCAGTTTTCTTGAAAAAAATGTTTTACTTTATTTTCTCTTCTGTATCTACATATATCGATGTCCGTTGAAAAAAAAAATAGAAATAGATTGATAAATCGATAGTCTTTAGCATGTCATATTCAAAAATCACTGACAAACGTTCCAAGGGTGAGAAAAAAAATAAAAATCAGTTTTCTTGAAAAAAATGTTTTACTTTATTTTCTCTTCTGTATCTACATATATCGATGTCCGTTGAAAAAAAAATAGAAATAGATTGAAAAGTCGATGGTCTTTAGCATGTCGTCTTCAAAAATCACTGACAAACGTTCCAAGGGTGAGAAAAAAAATAAAAATCAGTTTTCTTGAAAAAAATTTTTTACTTTATTTTCTCTCCTGTATCTACATATATCGATGTCCGTTGAAAAAAAAAATAGAAATAGATTGATAAATCGACAGTCTTTAGCATGTCGTCTTCAAAAATCACTGACAAACGTTCCAAGGGTGAGAAAAAAAATAAAAATCAGTTTTCTTGAAAAAAAATTTTTACTTTATTTTCTCTCCTGTATCTACATATGCCTGATAATTGTCCACATAAACCACAAATTAGCCGGACACATACACACTGAACAATTTCTAAAAACCTACAAATTAATTGTCGAATATGTGGCATGTGCAGAGAGGGTTGTCTCTGATATGTATAAGGGTATCTATTCTCTTTGAGAAGGCGGAGTCAAAAGTGTACAGGGCTGGTCAGACTATATTTAATATGTAGGTAATAATGTAAACTTTTTAAATTAAACTGTTTATAATTAATTTCACTATTATAAATGATATTTTAAAGTTTTCATTGGTTCTTTCAATAAATGGTGAAATTAATTATAAACAGTTAGTATAATTTATAAAAGTAATAGGTATGAGTAGATTCCACAAAGTAGGGGCCCAAACAGTAAATTCTGATAATGTAACCATTGTATAAAGATACAATGATGTAACTTTGAATTAGGGATGGCGATCTGAAATCGGTTAATCGAAGAATCGATTCCTCGGACCAAATAAATCGATTTTTTAAATCGATATGTTGTACCGAATCGATTCAGTGAATCGATATTTCACCCTTGAAAATCTACATACGATTTTTTCTGGTTTGGTTTTGGGAACTAGGTATAAGCTATATTATCTATTTTCTTAACTTTTTAATGTAACAAATACATTTAGAAAATAAATGTCTTCTTTTATAACTGATCTGATACTTTGATATGGTAATAAAGATAATTGTTATTATCGAATTCCCTGAACTAAAAAATCCCTGATTTCACTGATAAGAGATCCCAGAGATTGTTTATTATGGTATATTTCTTGTAGTTCATAAAATGGATTTATATTTACATTGTAAATACAAACTTGAAAAAAATCGATTTTTTAGAAATCGATCTTTTAGACCTCGATTTTTTTATGAATCGATTCATCAGGTTACGATTCGAATCGATTTAAAAATCGATCTTTTTTGGAAAGAATCGCCATCCCTACTTTGAATTAAGACTTCTATGCCACATACTAATCTGACATGGGCGTTTTGTACTCTTTGAAGGTAGTTTTTATAGTTTTGTGATAAAACTGGTCCATAAATATTGTTACCATAACCACTGTTAGTATTGCCTTTTTTCATTGATTAAAAAAAATTTATTCGATGCTTTTCTATTTTCATGGCATCACCTGTTCAATTCATATCAGCCAATCAGGACTAGGATTCGGAAAAATCTCCTTAGGTAAATGGCACATGTAGGTAAATCCGTTGCGGTCTCACACCACCGGTACCCAGAACGGGGGGTCGTTGTTTTTCCCTTCCGCACACTACAAGGAGTAACAGAGCCGCCTTTCGGCGCCACAGTACCGATAAACAAAAAAATATCAGACGTCTGTGCGGGGAGCGGAGGGTTTGTTTTGTTTTTTCCATGCACTCTTCGACAAGTTTACATTCCTTTTGCCATGGGCGGCGTTAGGAGTAGGGGTATTGAGAAGGAATCGTTTAAAATAAACATCCCTTCCGTGTCAGAAGGTTATTCTATGACCAAACTGTTACGAGATTTGAGTTTTTAGATTGTCTACAATCTTTTTATTTTTCAATTTGAATTTAATATCTACACGTGCATTCGAAATGTAAAAGTATTTATTTCAATGAAAACATGATGTGTCTTTAAAGATATGTCTCGTCGTAATTATTTTCAGGGATAAATTCGTACAAAACAAAATTCCAACGGTGCACGTAGATTTTATTATCGTATTATCAATCTATTTCTATTTTTTTTTCAACGGACATCGATATATGTAGATACAGGAGAGAAAATAAAGTAAAAAAATTTTTTCAAGAAAACTGATTTTTATTTTTTTTCTCACCCTTGGAACGTTTGTCAGTAATTTTTGAAGACGACACGCTAAAGACTATCGATTTATCAATCTATTTCAATTTTTTTTTTCAACGGACATCGATATATGTAGATACAGGAGAGAAAATAAGGTAAAAAAATGTTTTCAAGAAAACTGATTTTTATTTTTTTTCTCACCCTTGGAACGTTCGTCAGTGATTTTTGAAGACGACATGCTAAAGACTGTCGATTTATCAATCTATTTCTATTTTTTTTTTCAACGGACATCGATATATGTAGATACAGGAGAGAAAATAAGGTAAAAAATTTTTTTCAAAAAAACTGATTTTTATTTTTTTTCTCACCCTTGGAACGTTTGTCAGTGATTTTTGAAGACGACATGCTAGTAACTATCGATTTATCAATCTATTTCTATTTTTTTTTTCAACGGACATCGATATATGTAGATACAGGAGAGAAAATAAAGTAAAAAAATTTTTTCAAAAAAACTGATTTTTGTTTTTTTTCTCACCCTTGGAACGTTCGTCAGTGATTTTTGAAGACGACATGCTAAAGACTGTCGATTTATCAATCTATTTCTATTTTTTTTTTCAACGGACATCGATATATGTAGATACAGGAGAGAAAATAAGGTAAAAAATTTTTTTCAAAAAAACTGATTTTTATTTTTTTTCTCACCCTTGGAACGTTTGTCAGTGATTTTTGAATATGACATGCTAAACACTATCGATTTATCAATCTATTTCTATTTTTTTTTTCAACGGACATCGATATATGTAGATACAGGAGAGAAAATAAGGTAAAAAAATTTTTTCAAAAAAACTGATTTTTGTTTTTTTTCTCACCCTTGGAACGTTTGTCAGTGATTTTTGAAGACGACATGCTAAGGACTATCGATTTATCAATCTATTTCTATTTTTTTTTTCAACGGACATCGATATATGTAGATACAGGGGAGAAAATAAAGTAAAAAAATTTTTTCAAGAAAACTGATTTTTATTTTTTTTCTCACCCTTGGAACGTTTGTCAGTGATTTTTGAAGACGACATGCTAAGGACTATCGATTTATCAATCTATTTCTATTTTTTTTTTCGACGGACATCGATATATGTAGATAAAGGAGAGAAAATAAAGTAAAAAAATTTTTTCAAGAAAACTGATTTTTATTTTTTTTCTCACCCTTGGAACGTTTGTCAGTGATTTTTGAAGACGACATGCTAAAGACTGTCGATTTATCAATCTATTTCTATTTTTTTTTTCAACGGACATCGATATATGTAGATACAGGAGAGAAAATTAAGTAACAAAATTTTTTCAAGAAAACTGATTTTTATTTTTTTTCTCACCCTTGGAACGTTCGTCAGTGATTTTTGAAGACGACATGCTAATGACTATCGATTTATCAATCTATTTCTATTTTTTTTTTCAACGGACATCGATATATGTAGATACAGGAGAAAATAATGTAAAAAATTTGTTTCAAGAAAACTTATTTTTATTTTTTTTCTCACCCTCGTAACGTTTGTCAGTGATTTTTGAATATGGAATATGAAAGACTATTTATTGTATTATCAACCTTTGTAGAAAATTTAAACGCGAAACATCGATATATGGTAATACAGTAATAAAAAGAAAGTTGTAAATTTTTTAAAAAAATTCTTAGTTTTCAATTTTTTCGACCTCCGTAGCGTTTATCAGCGAATTTTGAATTTGGAATATGATAGACTTTTATATTATTACAAATAACTCAGTTCTTTCTCAACCAAATTTTTATACCATACTTCAACCTCCCCCCGTATATTAGACTGGTCGAGCCAAAGCAACGGTGATAAACGGACATCTTGGTGCGCTGTTGCCGGCTCAGTCAATTGTCGCAGATTTACTTTTGGAGCTAGGAGCTAGCTTCTCACCCGTGCATTAAGGGAGTTAGCAAAAAGCAATTTATATCGCGAAATATTTCCATACCTTGCCCTTTGTTAAAAATTTACAACAAAAAATTTTTTTTCGACATGGAAAATGCTTAAAATTCGTAATAAGGGGTTTCTTGGGACGAGAAAGCGACTGCCACAGTCCGTTTGTTGATAAGATAATTTTTTCGTTTTCAAATAAAGTAATGGAATTTTCGAAAATCCCCTTTTCAAAACAAAAAATACTCATAACTCGATTAATTGGAAAGATAGAACGTTCTAGTTTTCGGTAATCGATTCGGGGGAAAATTTTACATATGTGAGTGAATTTTGTGTTGATATTTCCAAGCATTAAGGGAGTTAGCAAAAAACAATTTATATGGCGAAATATTTCCATACCTACCCCTTTGTTAAAAATTTACAACAAAAATTTTTTTTTCGACATGGAAAATGCTTAAAATTCGTAATAAGGGGTTTCTTGGGACGAGAAAGCGACTGCCACAGTCCGTTTGTTGATAAGATAATTTTTTCGTTTTCAAATAAAGTAATGGAATTTTCGAAAATCCCCTTTTCAAAACAAAAAATACTCATAACTCGATTAATTGGAAAGATAGAACGTTCTAGTTTTCGGTAATCGATTCGGGGGAAAATTTTACATATGTGAGTGAATTTTGTGTTGATATTTCCAAGCATTAAGGGAGTTAGCAAAAAACAATTTATATGGCGAAATATTTCCATACCTACCCCTTTGTTAAAAATTTACAACAAAAATTTTTTTTTCGACATGGAAAATGCTTAAAATTCGTAATAAGGGGTTTCTTGGGACGAGAAAGCGACTGCCACAGTCCGTTTGTTGATAAAATCATTTTTTCGTTTTCAAATAAAGTAATGAAATTTTCGAAAATCCTCTTTTCAAAACAAAAAATACTCATAACTCGACTAATTGGAAAGATAGAACGTTCTAGTATTCGGCAATCGATTCGGGGGAAAAGTTTACATATGTGAGCGAATTTTGTGTTGATATTTCCAAGCATTAAGGGAGTTAGCAAAAAACAATTTATATGGCGAAATATTTCCATACCTACACCCCTTTGTTAAAAATTTACAACAAAAATTTTTTTTTCGGCATGGAAAATGCTTAAAATTCGTAATAAGGGGTTTCTTGGGACGAGAAAGCGACTGCCACAGTCCGTTTTTTGATAAAATCATTTTTTCGCCTTCAAAAAAGTAATGAATTTTTGGAAAATCTACTTTTCACAACAATTAAGGGAGTTAGCAAAAAGCAATTTATAATTATATTATTTGCAGCATCCATCATGGGCGTACAATTCATATTTATGAGGGATCAATTAAATTTTTATACAATGGGAGGGCGATAAAAATTTTGAATGGGGTTAGTTTATTTGTTAAAATACTATCCACCATGAGCGTACCATAAATTTTATTAAATGCAATCATTCATTGGCAAAATTTTCATCTACCAAGGGCGTACGATAACGTTTTTATGAGGGTTCAATTTATTTGTAATAATTTCTATTTCATGTGCGTATTATGAAATTTTTTCAAGTGATCAATTTATTTGTACAATTTCTATATCGTGGCCACACGATAAAATTTTTGAAGGGGGATCAATTTATTTGTAATACTCTCTATATCATGTGCGTATGATGAAATTTAAACAAATACTCTAATCCCTCATAAAATTTTTATTTATTTCAATAAATTATCACAAACTCAAATGAATATTGCAAGCAATGAATTCTTTAAGGTTTTTATATGTTTAAAATCGTAAGCCGACTACTTATTCATCCAAATCCCCCCCTAATAATTAAAAAGTATTCTACATTTTTATAAAATAATAAAATTAAAGTACTTTTCGCTAACGTTATTTTCAAATAATCTCATTATTTTCTACCGCACCTGCTAAAAATTCAAATGAAAATAAAATTACTTTTGTCATGATCGAATTTGTCCGCTACTGCTGTTACAATTTGTGAGTTGTGTTTTAATTCGATTTGTTTATTGAAACGTCAGCTGGTGGTAGAATTCATGAATTAACTACTGTTTGCTGATTTAATAAAATTGAACGAATTCGGTGGAGTACAATTGGCGAACAGTCGATTAAATATTGTATAATTGTTAGGAGGTATGATGAATCATCTAATTGATCGAAAAAAAGCAAAAAGGCATTTCGCCAGAGGAAACATTTGAAATTAGTCTGTCTTACGCTTTAATGATTAATTCGGCTTGAAATATATGAAATATTTTCATCTTCTACAATGAGATTCTCCTCCGAAGTGTGAAGTGTGGAGTGCAGTGGAATGAGTCCAGCATATTCTAGTGGAGTGTACCTTTTTAAATGTTTTAGGTGAAAGGTACACTATTGAAAATAGTTCATCAAAAGCACAAGTATATATTCCAAAATATCAAAATTATCGTAATACTATGATATAGAAATGTTTACAAATAAATTGATCCCAAGTGAAATTTTTATCGCACGCACATGATACAGAAAGTATTACAAATAAATTGATCCCTCATAAAAATGGTAGATGGAAATTTTGCTAATAAATGAATCTCTCTTAAAAATTTTATGGTAAGCTCACGGTATTTTTTATGTCATGTGCGTACGACAAAAATTTTGAAGGGGGTTAATACATTTGTTAAAATACCATTTAGGTACTTTGTGCGTACAATACAAATTTTTAAAAGGAGTACATTTATTTTTTTCACTTAGCAGTCCGCATTACTGCCTTTTTTTATTTATAAAAAAATCACTACCGCCTTACTAATTAATTATACGTATTCTAACAAAGATGCCCAGAATTTTTATGTTTTTTTCAGTTTAAATAAATAATTTTGATTGCCAGTATAAATGTTTCGACGAAACGTCGTCGTATTTTGTATTTGCCACTTTCAGCCGCAATAAAATTTATGTTTGCTCCGATTCCCTACATTAGAACTAACTAGTTTACTCGAAAATGTAATAACTCATACACATACAAACTGAAAACAAGTTTTGCGATCACCTACTTCTTGCTCTACGCTAGTAAAATTAAATCAATTGCTCGAAATGAACGCATTTCATTTTTAAACTATCTCAAGTTTCTCCGAAGACGTAGCAGCAACAGAACCGGATCCGTTTCATACATAAAATGACAAAAGTAGTTTCCCAACAAAAGCTTTCATTTATTTATTGAAAAATTCTTCTTGGCGAATTAATATTTTGATAGGGGCAAAACTTATGAATTGGTGACCGCCTAACCGTCACCGCGTACCGTAGGCGTACTAATTTTTAATGGAGGTTCATTTATTTGTAAAAATAAAACTAACATACAGTAAACATTGCAATAGAATTTTAGAGTGCAAAGTTGTTAAGTTTATTAAACTTTATTGACTTTTTGAGAAATGGAGAGCGATTCATGTGATTTTTAATTTACAAATACGCCACCTAATATTAGGGAACAAGCCAACATAGCCTCATTAACCTTATTACAACAAAAATAAAGACAGGTATGAAAAACAATATAAGCAATGGGATGAAGACAACAAAATAAATAATAATTCAGAAAAAGGTTGAATAAGTGAAAAGGAGGATACATTATATGTATTACACAGTAAAGTGCCTTTTCCTCCCTTGAATAAATAAACTACATCCTGCGGGAGGAAAAGTGGTACTTTCCTCCCTAGTAATACAAATAGCTATTTCCAGTAAGTGTGCGCCGGTCCTGCAATTAAAAAATACAGAAAACCTATAAAGTCCATTAAAGTTTTTTAATTGATATCATTCTTCACGTTACTTTCTATAGTGGGTTGGGTCAATGGTAAACGTTACATTAATATACTTGACAACACAACCAGGTTACAGAATTATAAATGACTATTGATTTTTTCGTACCTAGATTTCGTAGCTGTCATATTCGAGTGCTAGTTTCATAAATAAGAAAAGTGTAAGAAAAAATATTTATGATAATGTAGTATATATAGGTAGTGTGTTATACCTTACAATTCGTGACAATGGAGATAAACATAATGGTTTTTTTTGAATGATAAATATTTTTATAGTTCAAATATTATATTGTCTATAGATGTCAAAGGTAATAGTTTAATACTATAAAGTTTTTTTTACGGATAACTGTAATTAAGTACATCCTGTATAGTAATGCGATCGAAATTAAATGTATTTGTTGTATACTTGGTTCGTGGACTGAGTTTACAGTGCTCCTAATGATTACTAATTTTATTTTGACACTCTAAATAGGCACTAAAGTGGTTGAAAGTTACTAAATATTGTTACGCGAGCTACTGCATTAATATGCTCACTTAGTGCCCCCAGTGAAATCCCCATATGAGACGACTATGGCTCCTCCGCCCAATTTTCGAGAAGCATCCAGAATACGAAACATCGAGAATATCCAGTGCACCCGCCAGAACGTCGAAAGCTTTCTAGAATTACGGCGCGCGAGTATAAATAGGCCACGAGCATCGCTGCAGGCAATTAGTCAATTAGTCAGTGTTGATACCGAAGGAAAGTAATCGCGCCTCGATAAAGTGTTTATTAAGTGACTCTCATATAAATTATAATTAGTGTGTTTAGTGTATTACATAAATTATTAAATAAGGACTGAATTACATATCAATCTGTAAATATAAATTAATTGTAAATATAAATTAGAATAAACGTTACAATATCATGTATTTTATCCCATTCGATATCTCAAAATTATTTTCAAGCTGAATATACATACCTACGTAACCGTTAAAATTCAGCTCGTTGCACCTTTATCCGATAAGCTTACTCCATTCACAGATGAACGTACTAACTAATATCTGTAATTATAATTATATACCCCTATGTAGTATACAACTCACTTCATTACTGTTAACTACAGTTTACTATCGGTCGAAATTACCGACTACCTATTCTTATTGCGCGTTGCAATTTATTACTGCTAGCGGATTTTATACGGGAAACACAAGTGAACAAATAGAAAATTAAGTTTGATGATAAATAAAGAAAAATTTGAGCTCAAATGTTGCACATTTTCGTTTGCAGTGAACTAAACTTTGATTGGATCACGTTTTTTCACCAACAGCCTTAGTACAACAATGCATAGAGTCAGTGGCGGCTCGTGGTTAATTCGATAGGGGGGTTATGGGTGATGTGACCAAAATCTTAAAATACGGAACGCCACTGACCAGCCTCCCGGAGGCCTAAATTTTTCGAAAAACCACTCCCAATTTCTGCCCAGATGTTGTTAAAATCGGTAAAAAAGCAAAATTTGTGGAGTTCCTTTTCAAAGCCCCAGAAGCAAAAAAAATTTTTGGGCCACGCTTGTTTTATATAAAAATAATGCTCTCTTAAAAAACAACCATATTTTATTCATTTCTATACAAATATTAAATATGACAAATTTAAATTAAATGATAATTAGTCTAAATCTTTTTTAAAATATAAGTAAAGCCTTCGATCTTTTGTATTTGCAACAACTTATTACGTCAAAACACAGCTCATTATTCCGCTTCAAATGCTCTCCTTTAAATCAAAATATAGCGCGGCCTGCCAACCCCTCTACTCATCTCTTTTTTAAGCGTATAATAATCAGCCGACGTAAGTCGATTCATCGTCGACATTAAACCGGGCTTTTGACCCATCACATGTAAACTTTGGGCGTGTTTCTCTCACGTCGCGAAGATCGTCAGCGCTCGGCAAATTCTGTTCCCATATAACACCTTGAGGTCAACGGTAGCCACCAGACCGCTTTCCAATTTCGGTATTTGCCGAGTACTTGATGCGGAATAACGTTTACACGGGTGGTCTTGAAAAACGTTTACACGGGGGCTTGAAACGTTTCAGGTAAATTTTATTTAAGAGGAATACTATACTATTTCATTTTTTAGAATTCTTATTTAATTATTTTTTAATGGGAGGTCATTGACCCAATGACCTAATGGAGGAGCCGCCACTGCATAGAGTAAAAGTTAACTTTTACGTTAAAAACAATCAAAGCATTCTATTCTACTGTTTTTTAATTGCTTCTTTCAACAATATTTTTGAAGTAAAACTTCTTTACTCACGCTTGACTTGGGGAGTAAGCTGGTCAATGCGTTACGAGAGCGTTACGAAAGGTGTGATCGGGCGGTGCGAACGATAGCTGAGGGAGATATGAGTTAGTGAAGATAGAAAGAGGGAGAGTTACGTTTCGTATATTACTGTAGGGGCAAGAGAGAGAGCACTGCGCGCGCAGATTTTATTTTTCTCTTCCTCTCATAGCTAGCGTATCGCGAACGGTGATTTCTTGATAATTTTGTAAATTAATATTTTGTTCAATACATTAAATATTTCAAGTTTAAACTGAATAAAATTGTAAATGCATTTGAAAGTTCATATTTTGTGAATATTCGGGTGAATAATAACAAATTATGACAGGAAGTGACACAGACTCAGAATATAAAAGCGGTGCTCCAGGACCATCAACTAAGAAGAAATTACGTACGGAAATTGTGCATAAAAAGTGTGTGACAATATATTGAAGGCAAGATTTTAAATCTAGTGAGACCCAATCAACTAATAATGAATCACGAAGGTAAGTGCGAATCTTATACTAGTTGCTGGCGTCGTAGCGTCATATGCAGCGTTCCTTTTTCCTTGTCTATTTTCTCCCTCTACTAATACGCGACATTTTACTCTCGACATTGGGGCGCGTTTGATTCTCTGACCTTTTCTGGTCTCTCTCTCTCTCTCTCTCTCTCTTTCTCCTTGCTACTCTTCCGTATTTCGGCCTCGCGTTTCTACAATTTACTTTAGCAAATTTTTAAAATAAGATCGAAAGAAGTTTTACTTCAGTTGTGTGGTCTAAAGCACACTAATTTTTTTTTAACAGTACGAGTAGATTTAAGTTGTTACCAAGATATGTTTTAGTTGATGCAAGAACCAGAAATGGAGGTGGAGGTGCGAACATGACTTCAGAACAAAAGGAGCATGATGAAATGAAATGACCGAAACGACCATTTCCCATGTAAATCTCCTTAAGAAATTCTAAGGTTCATTCTGGCCAAAATTTTCGATTCCAAGGTCACACGCATCATCTCGCTTAACTGCTGCTGAAAAATATCATGCTTCATTTAATTCAACTTCTGCTTCTTTTGTAGTATAGGTCACCTTGTCTTTGAGCATTTACAGTTTTATGTCCATTTTGATCAAATATTGCTTCATTTTTCTAAAATAAAACATAATTTTTGTCAGTTATTTTACCCACTGACATTAGATTTGTCGTTAAATTTGGTACATTCAGAGTATTTGTTAAATTAACAGTATGTTCTTCAGACATTGTTAATTTTATTGTTCCAATGCCTTCAACATAGGTAGTTTGATCTTTGGATGCAAGTTTAAGACATTTTTCTTTAGTATTAGTATCTATTTCTCAAAATTTTTCTTTATCTTGATTTCGTAAATTTGACGAATAACATATTTTTGTTTTGAAAGTAGATTCTGCATTAGAGTTATTTTGGTCTCTTGGAAACTTAGATCGACAGTATTTTGCTAAATGTCCATATTTAAAACATTTGCTGCATTTTATTCTATTTTGCTTATTAGGATATTTATAAGTATTTTCTTCATTACGATTTTGGTTGAAATTTCTTGAAAAGTTCCTGCTAACAAATGCAGGATCTGAATTTTTGTTACGAGCTTCATAGCGAATCATGATACTTAACAAATCGTCATTTATTGTTATTTGCATATCGGTTAATTTTTCTTCTGTATCACAAAAATTATTTAAATATGTTCTTTCATTATCGCCTTTTCGCATTTTCTGTAGAATTAAATTTTTTAATAAATTCGCCTTTGCTTTGGTAAATTTTCTCCAATATGTCCCATATATCTTTAGATGTTATACAGTTTTTAACTTGTTTAAATTCCGAAGGGGAAATGATTAGTATTAGTTCTGATTTGGCATTTAAATCATTATCTTTCCATTTTTTTCAGCTTGATCGTCTTATGCTGTCATTTTTGCTTTTCCGGAAATTTAATCCCAAAGTCCAGTTCTTATTAATAACGCTTGTGCTTGAATTTTCCATGTATTATAATTATCATTACGTAGAGGTGCAATTCTGTGACTTGTGTTAACTTTTAATTTCCTTTTTCTTTTCGTATAAATTGCATAGGCCCATAACCTATTGATTATTAATAATAGTATTTGTACTTTAATATAATAAACTATTTAATATTTTTAACATGTAACTTTTTATTAAAATGACAATATATTTTTTTTAATTAACTGACATAAACATCAAAAATATTTAAAACTAAATAAATATTTAAAACAGTTTCATGCTGCTATTGGACTAACTTTCCTCTTTTTAGACGATAATGCACGACCGCAGATTATTTTTCTACTGTTTTTGGTATATTAAACACTAAAAATAATTAATTTTCTTTGGACCTCGACATAAATTATTTCAAGCTGTTAAAATTTTGAATTTTCTTGTAATTTAAAAACGAAACTTTATTAAACACCAGGAAATAATTTATATTTCTGAAACTATTCATATATCATTAGACATAAGCCCAACATTTTTGTTTTTTTTTAGATCCATAATTAATGACGAATATAATTAGTGATATTGCATAATTCACTTTCAGTTTCTTACCCAGCGTGGTGTTGAGACCCTCAAATTCTTAAAATATTGTCATATATATTTTTGGTAGTTTTTTAAACTGTTTGAAGCACTACCTGACGATAAATAAAAATAGGATTCGGATGATATTAAAATATTTGGGCTTCTACCATGGAAGTTACGATGTACACTGTAAATCAATCGCTGATAGATTTAATAGGATTTCAGAAAATTAAATGGCTTTAAAAATAAATATTAGTTGAATACATACGATTTATTATAGTTAATTTGGGATTTTATGAATTATTTAACTATGTAAGAGATTAGTATTTTATCCATGGAGTTAATTTATTTCAATATTAAAGTTTGGTATTGAATTTAAAAAGAAAGTTGTTACTTGTTTATATATTGACGTAAAATTATTTTTCCACCGTTACGAAATATATCGAAATTCGGACAATAAAAAAAGTTTCGTAAATTTGATTGGTTGATAAGTGAGCGTTTCAATTCTACCCGTAAAACAAGACGCACTATTTAAGATGTCTACAAGCTTACTCTTTCTATATATTGGAAACTACATCCACGATTTTTATGGAAGTTTATATATATATATATATGGTTCACACGTTATGGCGAATTCATAGAAAATATTTTGACAGACATGTCAAATACACCGAAACCGATCTACAAGTGATGTTGTCCCTTCTAATTACAAACCAGAATGGTTGGTTATATCTTGCAGATATACCAACCAATAACTTCCCAACTAACAAAGTTGTTTTATAATTTTTGGCTTATATAACAATTATATTTTAATGTTGATGCAACTTATTATATAAAGGTTCCATAAGAGCAAGTTTAGCTTTTCGTAACAAAATTGTTTTATAAATTTATCACAAAAACAATTTGGCAACAAAATTATATAATATTTATAAAGCAATTTTATACGTGTTATGTAAGAGATTTATAAAACATTTATTGTTTATAAAATTTAGTTGTTTTATAACACTTTTTTAAGAGAGTTTGGTAGCATTTATAAATCAGGTATAAATACATTATAAAACTATTGTTATAAACACTTTTAGCAGCTTATAAAATAATTTTATTGTAGTTACAGGCACAGCTATAAAATAATTATATAATTATTACATTGGAAGCTGTTATGTAGCTTTTATAAAATAACTAATAAATATATTAGATTAGGCTTGGCAGTTTTAGAAAAACAAACCGCGTAAAATTTCGGAATTAAGGGAGTGGAAGAAAATCAAAAGGAAAACTTTGAAAGTATTATGATTAGCAATAAAGAAATTTTTAATAATACGCCTGCATGTTCAAATAGTCATCCACAAGAAGTAATGATAAATCACTCAATAATAATTACAAATAATGATACTATGCCAGAAAAAGAAACCAAAGATGAGAATTTATCATTAGAAGTGCCAAATTTTATTGGTACAAGTGATCATAATGACTTGGTAAGAGAAAATTGGTTAGTACAGATAGAACCTGACAACGAAAGTGATCTGTTGATGTAAGATTTAAAAAGAAATTCTGAATTTAGAAACATCAGATCATGAGCAGTTCATCACAATATCTCACATATGGCCTTGCGAGTATTATTTCGAAATATCAATAAAAGGTTACCCAGTATACTGCCTCAAGACCCTAGAACATTTTTGAAAACTAGACAATAAATAATATAATCGTGTTGAATTTGTTTATCAATTCATTTATTCATTATATTTTTAAAATACGGTCCTGTTTTGTTGGGTTCTTTTGAAAATAAAGTATATTTTATAAATGTTCAAAAATTATCACAAATGTTGGTAAATTATTTTATAAAACCTACTTTGTCCACTAAACTGTTATATTACTGGCAGCCATGTTAATAATCAGATATAGATAAAATTTTAATAATATCTCTAAAGATAAAAATATATTTCACTTCTACAAATAGTTTTATGTGAAAATAACAGTGAGTATAAACAAATTTAGAAGAATGCAACTGGTAGTTTCAAATATTACTACCAAAACTTGATTTTTTTTATTATTCAACTTCTAAAATTATTATAAAACCTTGATAAAATTGGAGCGCAAGAAAAATTCACTGCATCTATACCCTATAAATCACAATAAAATTTGTTTTGCATCAAAATTTTTCTTCTGTCGGAAACTACCTTCATGTACAAAAATCAAAATTAAGTCGGACATATTTATTTTCTTTCTAAAGTTGGTGCTGCATTTATATTATCACCAGCAACTCTGAAATATAATTATTTGAAAACAGTTTAGCTTTTTACGAACATATTAATAAAACAAAGTTGATTTATTAATATTACTACAATAGCAATAAAGTGGCATATAATTTAATTATGAAACATATATATAATCCTTATATAATAATTTTTTAACCATTATATAAGTATCGCATAAAAAAATTTAAGAAATTTTCTAGCACGTTTATTAAACACTTATAAATCTTTTATAAAACAATTTTATTGTATTTTTATTAACATTGTATATCTGTTATATAGTAGTCGCTGGAGTACTCATAAAATATATTATATAAACAAAATGTTTTATAAATTGTGCCCATTTTGTGTTTATAGATGTTTTATAAACAATTTAAAAACGTTTCTGAGACTAGCATTGTTTTATAATATTTATCGCCAAAACATTCCTACGACTATTATAAAATAGCAAATTGTTAGATGGGTTAGAAGTGTAATTCAATGTCTGTCGGGGCATATAGCTCGAGAAGTAGTTGTTGCTTCTTAGTGAACGGTCTCTGTTATTTGAAAAATATTTTTCAAAAACTTTCTAAGGCGTTGTAATAGTATTAAACTATTATCTTTAACATCTATTGATAACACGCTTTACTAAAATATGACAATTTTTTAAAGGTAACGAAGACTCCCTCCCTAACTCGTGCTGATACGGGGTGAAGCTCTTTGCCCGACACAGATTAAAAAAAACTAATGTTCACGATAATATTTTGATATTACATACTTGGATGGTTCATCCTGTTTTGGTTTTGCAAGGATCACGAATATTTATTCTTATAAGTTTCGAAAAATATAATGTATATTTTCTTAAATAAATTCTCAACATAGTGTTAAACGGTGCTTACAGTAAATTTCTATTTATAAAATAATTTACCTTGTAGCTAAAAAAACATCTCGTGCCGTTATCCATTACCTTCTAATACAAATTTTTTCAACTTCATCCGAGGAATTAGAACGCAACGGCCGTATACGACTTGCGAAAAAATATTCGCGTGTTGCATAAATTCTAGGCGTGGTCCGTGCTCGAGCCGCTACCGGGCCATCGAGGGTCACTTCTTATAGACAAACTCGAGATGAAATTATTTATGATAAGACCGAGACTCGTTCATCTATATAGATTCTATGCAGCTGGAACCCGTTAGTTTGATCTGATAAGCGACCTCTATCTCTTGAATATCGGTGTAGCGGAACGTATCGGAAATGATTAAATATGTTTTTGCGCCGATTTAAATAATGCAGGGAATGAAGAGATTAACATAATTTTTCTATTTTAACAACAAAAAAGGTTCGAGTCTATTTTTGTATTCATCTCTTCCTGTAATGCAACTTATTCTTCTACTACTCTGTTTTTTAATAACCTTTTTGGTTGGTTTTAAAAGACTACCAAATAAAAGTATTGAAACAAACTGTGGATTACAATACGGTTCAAAAGCAATAGAAAGGGCTGGGATAGAAGTGTACGAGCCAGGAACTAAACATTCCCAAAGCTTGTGAAGAGCCCCAAGAATATTTCAGGCGGAAATTCACGCCATAGTAAAGTGTGCCCAGTTGAATATCATGAAAAATATAGAAGGCAAAGGATTATTAGTTAAAAAGAATTAGAAGTTAGTGAACCTATGTGCAGAAAATGTGAACTTGATCATGAAACACCTACTCACATACTCTGCTTCTGCGAGAACTCACAAGAACTAGACGGAAGCACTTTGGAGAGGAATTAATACAAGCATCACCTTTATAGAAGACACGAAGCTTCTGGAATGGAAGTAGATAACATGGGAAATGGTACAAAGATTCAGTTCAAATGCCTGGGCTGATGAGCACAATCCAAATATATGAATGAATATTATCATGTCGGAGAGTCAAGCAGCCATTAAAGCACTGAGTTTTTGCGCAAGCAGTTCTAAACTGGTATGGGAATGCCTAGAAAACCTCATTTAACTGCATCTCAACATTCGCCCTGTCCTCTTTGCACCACCTGGCTCGTTGCAATCGCAGTTTTACTTGCGTTCGACTTTAGACTCGCGCTTAAGCCAGACAAAAAGCCTAACAAAAGGCAGACTGGCCTGACGAGAAGATGTTTGTCCAGACACGTCCGTAAAAAACCAAACATGGCAACCCTACACTATACTAGTATTTTGAGAACTTCTACTTCTAGTAAGTATTTTATAAGAAATTATGTTTCACCAAGAGCTTTATATCAAAATAACTGGAGTAGTTTTGCAAAGATATATTGTTGGTTTAGTAAAACATTGTTTAGAGTTACGCAAACTCATCACATAAATCAATCCACCAACGTATCGATCAATATTTGATATTGGCAAATACAGATTTCGATCGATTCATTTATGTTTGTTTTGTACGTAATAAAGTGATAACAGTATTTACATTTGTACACAATCGATAGACAAGTTCTTGCAAGTATATTTTAAAAATATATATTTAATATACAAAGTGAAAAGTATTTGGGAAAAATGATCTGTCTGACCATTTTGCATGAAATTTGGTTCAGTTCTTTCAAGTTTTCATCTTTGGAAATAACCTATTTTCGACAATATCTCACTATTATTATTTTTTTCTACTAGCGTGCGGAAAAGTCCACTTTTCCGCACTAGTCACTTAGTGCGGAAAAGTAAATGTGTTAAGTTTTTGGGGAGTATACTGACATTTGAATATTTAAAATACATATTTGTATGGTTGTAGTTTACAAAATGACTGAAAAATTAAGAAATTTATTAGAATTCTGCTATAATTTTTAATAAAAAGAAGCGTATGTTTCAATAATTTTTTAATGAATGAATGAATGAATTTCAAATAATAATAAACATCTGACATTTTTTACTTTGAATTTTTTCACTTTGAATCACCGTAGCAACAAAGAAAAATTAAACCTGTCAGTCGAAACACTACCTTGTCAAAACCAATTTTACCGTCGCAGCTTTTTCTAGAAGATAATTTTTCATGGATTCTTCAGACGAAGATTTGCCAGAGTCAGTTTTGGAAGCGGATAGAACTGCAAACTTGGATCTACTACCATCAAAATCCCGTTATAGGTATGAAAATGAATATATTTTGTTTGAAAACTGGTGCCAAAATATAAGGGAATTAAAACTTTTAAAGAATACGTTTTTTTGGCTTATTTCGCTGAAATATCCAAAACATGCAAGCCAAACACTCTGGTCCAGGTACTCAATGTTAGAAAGTGTAATTAAACTCAAAAAAGACGTCGATTTAAGATAATTTTTCAAGGTCACGGCATATATAAAAAAACAAAACATTGGATTTAGACCAAAAAAGGCAAAAATTTTCTCAAAAGAAGAGATTTTTAAGTTTATAAATGAAGCGCCTGACGAAATTTATCTTCATATAAAAGTCGGTACGATTTTTGATTTGGCGGGCGCATGTAGGACAAATATGTCTTTAGATCAGATTGATGACAAAGGAAATATTTTATTGATAAATATCCCAGACACAAAAAACCACTCATCCAGAAGCTTTATGATTTCTGAGGAAGCTGAAAATGGAAAATTGCTCAATTGGTTCAGAAAGTATGTGAGTTTAAGAAACGCTGAAACCCCACAAAAGCGATTTTTCGTGAAATATAAGAAAGGAACTAGCACTGTACAATGTATCGGAATAAACACCTTCGGAAAAATGCCATCAGAGATTGCAAGTTATCTGAAGCTTCCAAATCCTCAATTATATACGGGCCAAAGTTTCCGACGTTCCGCCGCCACAATGCTTGCAGATTCCGGAAAGGAATATATAGTCAAATAACTCTTCTACCACATTGTGGTGTAGAGTGATATTTCTACTCTTTCATAAATTTTTTCCACTTCTTTCTAACAGTGGCCGGCTTTTTAGCTTCTATCCAAGCTATTCCTTTCCGCTGTAATATTTCCCCTATTGTCTCATCCCAAGTCTTCCTGGAATAACAAATATCAAACGCCTCGGAGGTTGGAAATCTTCTAGCGTCGCAGAAGGTTATGTAGAAAGCTCACCAAGTTTCCAAAAGGGCCTATCGAATAAAATATTAAACTTCAGTGACGCTGTCGCTGGCCCTTCCACTACTCAGCAGCTGTCGCTGACCCTTCCACTAGTTAGCAGCTGTCGCCAGTAAAGCCTTCCAAAATGACCTCTTCCAGCCTCGGTTGCAGCAATTAGTGCAGACAAAGCAGTGAAAAGCTGAAATCTGACTTCATTGGAAAACATTTTAGCCTCTGCAATTAATTTGCAGAATGCTACAAATTGCACGTTGAATGTTAATATTAATAATAATTAATTTGTTGATATGTATTTAATAGTAAATGTTTCTTTATGTTAACTTTTGGTTATTTTTCCGTTCGCTAGTAGAAAAAATAGTGTAGGTACCTAACACGTGCGTAAAGTGACTTTTCCGCACGTGATTGCTGGCGCTATCTGCAATTGTGTGTGGAAAAGTATCACTTTTCGCACTTGTTAGGTAAACTACTATTTAGCGATGTATCATTCTATAGAGATGGTTTTTATTTCTGGTGAAAGGAAGTATTTTAAAAGAATTCTATGAGTAACATTTTTTCAAGCTTGAACCCAATTTTTGTGTTTTGATTGAATCTCTTACGACTGGAAACCGGTAAATAATTTGTTCAAGAAATATTACAACTGACAACCAAAAGCAGGAACAAGAACTCAAAATATAGATTAAAACCATAATTTCAATCGAAAAATAATTTTATACCATCAGTGTATACTTTCCTAATAGTAATTTATGCAAAAATTGCATAGAGTGGTGATTTTTTTAAGCATGGAAAAGTTGACAAAGAGTGACAAAAAGGCACTTCATGCATATGTTGCATACAATATTTTTTTCTACAGCCACATACAAATAATAAAATAATAAATATTTGGAGTTCTTTAATTAAACTTGAATTAAATTTTTATATGAAAATGTTAAAATACCTTTAAATATGGTATGTATAAGGAATGCAATGGAAAAAAGTAATGCATTATTAGAAATTAAACATTCAAAATTGCAACTAAAACAACAAATTGGTTGAACTTTACTTAACAATGGTAAACTAGTAAACCCCATCGTTAATATTTCCGCCGTCCCTGTCTAACAAATCAAGGTAAAAAAAATTAAACTCCGGTACACACCCACTAACTATAAACTACACGTTACAGTGGCTTTTTTCTATTCTTTGAAGCCTGCCAGGCGCGTTCTTAATGCCGCCCCTGCAACTCCTTAAGCTACTTTCAATCGCGTTTACAAACAAACATTCATTTGGTATATGAGACTAACTAAACAACTGACGTATTATCGGATAGTTACTTGAGCACAAAAATAGGGATGTTAAAGAATAATCGATTTTTATTTTCTTATAAACGATTTTTAGTTATCGATTTTTATAATAATATTATTCGATTTTTAGTAAACCGATTTTATAAATTACGTGTTTGAATCGATTTTCAAAATTAGTGACCATCTTTCCAAATTTTTGATAATTTTTTAACATTTTTCAAAATGATGACAATTTTTAACCATTTTTGACAGTTTTTGACAATAATTGTCCATTTTTAACAGTTTTTAACAATAATTGATAATTTTTTATAGTTTTTTACCATTTTGACAATTTTTCAAAATTTTAGACCATTTTTCAAAATTATTGACCATTTTTGATAATTATTGACAATTGTTGACAATTATGGACCATTTTTCCAAATTTTTGACCATTTTTGACAATTATTGACCATACTTCAAAATTTTTGACAATTTTTCAAAAACTTCAACAATTTTTGACAATTATCAACTATTTTTCAAAATTTTTAACAATAATTGTCCATTTTTGACAATTTTTCAAAATTTTTGACCATTTTTAATAGATTTTGACAATTATCGACCATTTTTCAAAATTTTAATAATTTTTGACAATTATTGACCAATTTTGACGATAATTGTCCATTTTTGACAGTTTTTGACCAGTTTTGACAATTTTTGATAGTTTTTAACAATAATTGTCCATTTTTGACAATTTTTCAAAATTTTTGACCATTTTTAATAGATTTTGACAATTATCGACCATTTTTGACGCATGAGTATCATACAATATTTTATCTACGACTTTCCCTTAATTATATATTACATATCTCGGCTTAATTCTAGCACCTCGCAACTCACAAATAGAAAATTTTACAGAAGAGCCAAAAAACGATATAAAACTGATTCTGAAAAGGACATTATGTAAATCCAATAGTTAAATGGAAAGAGTAGAAAATATTTTGTTGAAAACAGAATTATAAACATATATTTGTGACAAAATTTTACAACTTAAGTTACATAATCTAACAATGTAACAATCTAACATAAAAACTGATTTTAATTACTCAAATTAATTACAGTGAAATTTGGACAATTGTTTATAATATTAATTATTACATTTGGTAATTTTTTTATCTACGATTCTTCTTCCATGTTTATTTAGCTTAACAATCAGTGTTTTATCAATCAAAATTTGAAAAATATTTTGCAAAATGACGATGACGTTTCACACTTCTTAATGACAGTACAAAATTATTACAATTACAGAACCTTTGACAGAACAGAAATCACAAAATTATCTAAGGTAACTTAATAAATATACAAATAAAAAAAGACAGGTGAGCGGTCGTCGGATCGCCGACAGAAGCTTGCTTCTTATGCACAATAGAATGACCATTTTTCGAAAATTTTGACAATTTTTGACAATTATTGACCATTTTTTCAAAATTTTTGACTATTTTTTCAAATTTTAACAATTATTGACCATTTTTGACAATTATTGACCAATTTTGCAAACATTTTGAACATTTTTTCAAAATTCAACAATTATTCACCATTTTTGACAATTTTCAACAATTATTCACCGTTTTTGACAGTTTTTTATAATTATTGACCATTTTTTCAAAATTTTAACAATTTTTGACCATTTTTCAAAATTTTAACAATTATTGACCATTTTTGACAAATTTTGAGCATTTTTGACAGGTTCTGACAATTATTGACCATTTTTGACAATTTTTGAAAAAATTTGACAATTATTGACCATTTTTGACAGTTTTTGACAAAAATTGTCCATTTTTAGCAGTTTTTGACAATAATTGACAATTATTGACCATTTTTGACCATTTTTAAAATTTCTATTTTTGAAAAATTTTGACCATTTTTCAAATTTTTTTCAAGTTTTTGACAATTATCGACCATTTTTGACAATTATTGACCATTTTTGACAATTTTTGAAAAATTTTGACAATTATTGACCATTTTTGACAATTATTGACCATTTTTGACAAAAATTGTCCATTTTTAACAGTTTTTGACAATAATTGACAATAATTGACCATATTTAAAAAAATTTGACAATTTTCATATAATTTTATTTGATTTTTAATCTGATAAATTGTTAATGAATGAATCTCTTAGGTTTATTATCGGAATATGAAAAGCATGTACTTTTTAAAGTAATACAAAAAAATCGATTTTTTCGCAGAAATCGATTAATTTTGAATAAAGAGAAATCGATTTTAATTTAACCAATTCTTTTCCAATAATCTCACATCTCTACACAAAAATAGCAAATAAGTCAGAAGATATTATCAATATGCAAAATCACGACGACAAAAAGTAATTATCAAATTTAATTATTCGCCGAAGCAAAAGCTAATCAAAGGAAAAAGTCGGCAAGGGAGACGAACATAATAAGTTTTTCTTTATTTGCGGCCGAAAGTAGTTTCTGCTTCGACCGTGAGCCATAAAATCTCATATTTATGCATTGGTAGGTGCGCGCTTGAGAATTGAGATTCCTGCAGTGCAGGAATCTCAATTCTCAATCGCGCCCCCACCAAAGCATAAATGTTAGACTTTCTGCTTCACGGTCGAAGCAGAAAACACGGGCAAAAAGTTTGCACCTGCACCTGCAGGAATCTCAAACTTTCTGCCCTTGTAGTGTAATATACTATTAACTTCTGATGTTGATTTTGGACAAACTTTACGGACTGACCTATTGCAATAAAAAACCTCCGAAAAAATCATAGTAGAAGAGAGATAGATGGTAATCGATTCAACCGTTCCTTAAATCCAAGACCAGAGCTTTACCACTGAGCATCTATTTCAGCAATAATGGTTAAACGACAAAACTACTCAAGAAGTATAAAGCTAATATCCAGTACAAATATAGACCCTGAAACAGAAACATCATTCGTGAACCGTATTACTAAAAATAATTTTGCTCCTTGGTTTACCATGAAAATATTGAATATAGAGGAAGTATTCACATGAATTATTGATCATTGTTAACTCCATAAATTAATAAGTGACATACTTGTAAAGTATATGATTTCAGTAAGTATGGGCTAACGTGAATAATGCAGTACTCTGTTACCTGGAAAATGTACAAAAAGCCAACTTGTTCTAAGTACTATCTATGCCCAAATTCTAAAAGTTGCAGATATGAACACTCTTAGATGATACAGAGGACGACACACAACTGGTGAAATACATATAAAGGAAGAGGGAAAACATAAAAGAAAGGTAAGGAAGCGAATGAAGTGATGATAGCAATAAAGGAAAATAAAAAACATAGAAACGATCCAGTATGAAAAAGCAGCAATATCAAATAAAAAAATAAAAGTAAAACAAGCAGTATGCAAGAAATAGAAGAATAAGAAAAACCAAAACAGTAATAGTAACAAAAAAAAAAGCTCAAAGAAAGACTGGAACCAGAAACATATTAATTAAAACGAAGCTAGGACCAAAATAGACTAAGAAGTTCCATTCAACAATCAAGGACCAACTAACTTGTACCAACCAAACTGGTATGATGAACGACTGCGTGTGCTCGCGAACGAGCGGGCAAAGAAGCGCGGTCGGTCAAGTGGAAACGGCTCTATCACTGCCGGCTATCTGCGCGCCATCGCCAGCACGGTGCTGGCTGGCATGCCGATATCGGCCCAGTCGACTAAATCCGCAGTAACAAACAACTTGGCTGCCGGCCAGGAAGTAACAGACTGCTGAAATCATATTAAATAAAAGGTTGTCGCATTTTTCATACCAATTGTATAAAATATAAACATACTGACAACAAGCATTTTAAAAATGATTTAGAAATGTTCTTTTATAAAACAAATAATATAAGGAGATAGAGGATATATTATTATCGTACTGATTTATATTCAATGGAAAAAGATGGAGTTGAACGGGGATTCTTGTTTGCTGAATATAAAGGTGCATTAGAAGCAATTTTTTACAGATGTACTGGCTGTAAATATACTATCTACTTCCTTACACTACCTGCAATTGCAGGACAGTTGTTCGTCAACACCTTAAATACCTGGAACAGGTCTACAAGATCTGATTACAGACCTAGCTAGGATTTCTCAAATGCCTAGATATTTAGGACTAAAAGATAGATGTGGGGTATAGGGGAGACCGGGGCTTGTTGTTACCCGGGGCAAATTGTTACACTCCCTTTTCGCGCGCAAGCGATCTATTCCGAAAGTTGACGACGGGATTAGCAGCGAAAGTATGCCTCAACTACTGTGTTCTAGGAATGGAGAACTATCGATAGTCCCGAGTATCGATATTTATCGATAGTTCTATTTTTACTATCGATTATTATCGATAATTTTAGATAGTCTTACATCGGTATATTTGACATCTGACATCTATCACTCTGTTGTTTATATATATTGTCAAAATTTTGAAAAATGGTCAATAATTGTCAAAAACTGTCATAATTGGTCCATAATTGTCAAAAATGGTCAACAATTGTTAAAATTTGGAAAAATGGTCAATAATTGCCAAAAATTATCTAAATTTTGAAAAAATGAAAAAGAATTGTCAAAAAATTTGAAAAATGGTAATTTTTTTGTCAAAAATTTTGAAAAAAGGGTCAATAATTGTCTGAATTTTGAAAAAATTAACAAGAATTGTCAAAAATCTTTGAAAAATTGTCAAAAATTTTCAAAAGAGATTTAAATCGGTCTAAAATGGTCAAAATTTTTGAAAAATTGTAAAAAATAGACAATAATTGTCAAAATTGGTCAGAAATTTTTAAAAAAAGGTCAATAATTGTCAAAATTTTGAAAAATGGTCAATAATTGTCAAAAAATTTTAATAATTGTCAAAAACTGTCAAAAATGGACAAATTTTTTTTTAAAAATGGTAGATAATTGTCAAAATTTTGAAAAATGGTCAATAATGGTCATAATTTTTGATAAATTGTCAAAAATGGACAATAATTGCCGAAAACTGTCAAAATTTGTAAATAATTGTCAAAAATTGTCAAAATTTTTGAAAAATGGTCAAGATTTTTGAAAAATTGTCAAAAATGGTCAATAATTGTCTAAATTTTGAAAAATGGTCAATACTTGTCAAAATTTTTGATAAATTGTCAAAAATGGACAATAATTGTCAAAAACCGTCAGTCAAATATAATGATTGTAGTCACACGCAATACACTCTGTTTCTCTCCCGTCTTTCTCTCTTTCTCTTCCTTCTTTCTCTCATTTTTCTTTCCTTCTCTCCCTTCTCTCTCTCTCCCGTCTTTCTCTCTTTCTCTTCCTTCTTTCTCTCATTTTCCTTTCCTTCTCTCCCATCTCTTTCCTGATTTTTCTCTTTCTCTCCCATCTCTCTCTTTCTTTCCTATCTCTCTCTTTCCTATCTCTTTCTCTCCCATCTCTTTCCTAACTCTCTCTCCCATCTCTTTCTCTATCCCATCCCTTTCTCTCATCTCTCTGTCCCATCTTTCTTTCTCTCTCTCTCCCATCTCTCTCTTTTCCAACTCTTCCATCTCTCTCTCGCATCTCTCTCTCTTCTATATATCTCTCTCTCCCCCTTTCTCCCATCCTTCCCTATATCTCTCTCATTTTTCTTTCTCTTCGCTATCTCTCTTTCTTTCTCTCTCTCCCTTCTCTCTCTCCTCTCTCTTTCATATCTCTCGTCTCTCTCTTCCATCTCTCTATCCCATTTTTTGGCCGCATTTTTATTTCATATCAGCTTTCAAAATAAATTCTTCACCTAAAAGCACCTCAACTATCGATAGTACCGAAAACTATCGATTTTCTTTCGATAGTCAAAAATATCGATAGTTATCGATAAACCATCGATAGTTCTCCAATCCCACTCAGTTCAGTACGTCTCGCGGATAAAGCGATGATAGTTACGGCGAGGTGGATGTTTGAGTGTTTCTGAACACGAAAAGTAAATATTCTCTAGTCCGTATTATTTGATATTTCGAAAGAGAGGATTGCAGGTAAGTCTCTCTTATAACATCTTCGCATTCTATCTTTATTAACTCGTATTTGCAAGTTTCTACGTCATATGGCAGCCATTTTGATCCCAACAGGTGGTCTGAGGCAAGTTGTTACAGTTGGACTGGGGCATTTTGTCACACTGTAACAACTAGCCCCACGGTTTTCAAAGTAGGTGAACTTATTAAAGTAGCCCTAATTCTTTTCAGAATGGTTTGTAATCATAAGCGAAAGACAAACAGGGCAGAGGTTAGCCTCGACAGTTACAAAATAGCGGCTGATGACTTGAATAAACAAAAAATGTCCCTCCGAAATTCATAAAATCAACTTTATGAGTTTATCCTGGAAACCGGAACAGCTCGAAAATGGCAACAGAAGATTGATTGCTCAGTTACAAAAAATGGCATTCAAACCTTAGTTTACGTCAACCGGAGGCGACCAGCTTGGCAAGGGTGACTAGCTTCAATGCCAACAATGTTGGAGTGTTTTACAATAATTTTGAAGAAGTTTTGAAGCACACCAGATATGGAACGTAGACAAAACGGGGTTAACCACGAAAATTCTGGAGGAAAAGGGCAAGAAACAAATAGGGAGAATTACTTCTGGAGAAAAAAAAGTAACAGTCACAATCGAATTGGCAGTCAGTGCAACCTCTCTTCATTTTGCATTTCAAGCCTCATTTCGTCAACCAGGGACCAACTGATTGCATTGGCTCGGCCTATCCGAGTGGGTGGATCACTGGCACAATATTCAAGCAATTCATGGAACACTTTCATAGGCACGTCCCATCATCTATAGTAACTAGCCGTATAGCATACTTATACTTAATGGTTAATGGTTAATGATTACTGATCTCTGACTATTCAACTATATAGAATGATCTTCTTTAATTATTCTGAATCGACTTTCTCTCATAAATATTGAATGCATATTCATATAACCAGTAAAGTTCAAATAAAACAAATAAACATTTACTGTTTTGTCTTACTTCACGCTTTGAACTTGACTTTCTATTCAATAACCTTCTTACTCTTTATTTATATAATATTAAAACGTTTGAATGTTTTGTTGAAATAAGATCAAGGGAAGTTAATTCTTATTTTAAATATTTATTATTACATTATTATATTGGGCCAAAAGGCATCACAGTTACAATATGACCGTACTCGGGGCAATTTGTTACGTTTGACACCATCCCAATCAAAGTCTTTTTTTCTGTTTTCGGCTGAAAATGTATTGATGCTAATTTTTCTTAAGATAGGTTAAATACTAACAAAGCGTCATACCAAATCTCAGATCCGAAAATTGTAACGACAAGCCCCGGTCTCTCTTACACAAAAGGAAGACATCAAAAGGTTTGCGAAAAAGTATAATAACCAGCACACAACATCTTTCGCATATCCAATTATTGAAAATGAGCTCGTATGCTGTTAACTAAGACCATTGATAAATGGACGAATGATTTCGATTTTTGGATAATAAAAAGCTACTACACTTTGACAATAATAGGTTAACAGATGTTAATAATGATGTATTAAAAACAACAAAAAATAATCAGTTCGACCCACCTGGTGCAATTCCAGACATGCCCAGCAGCATCACTATGTTATTTTAAAATGATTATTCACCTATTACGCTGCTATTTACAAAAGTTTATAAATTAAAACCCTTTCATTAAAAGTTACCTTAAAGATTTTTAGTTTAATTAAATATTTGTGGCAAAGAGTAGAGTCGTATTTTATTGATTACTTCATTAATCGACACCGACAATGGTATAAGTTTAGTAGGGCGTGCCTAGTTAAAATACTAACAACGGACAAGGCAACACTAAGCATATTCTGAGGCATTATGGGTTTTATAGTCTGGAGCATTGATCTTCAATAGGCACAGATAAAAAAGTTTGTTGTGGCTATACATCATTTACTATTAAAAAGGTTATTTCGTAATAAAATAAATAAAAGAGGAATAGAAAAAATGAAAGATGATCAAGAACGAGCCAGAATTTCTAAAGAAAGATAAAGAGGTATTTACTCCAAAACGGATGAAAATGAAAAAAATCGTATGTATACGTTTTCAAGGAATTCTCTTATTCGACGTTGGTATTAGCAACAGCATAATGACATGAGCATAAAAATATACATAAATACACCAGAGAGGTAAAAAGTAGAGGAGAAAAATCAATAATAGTCTACATACTAGACAATAGAAAAGTTGTAGAAGATACAAAAGTGAAAAAAGAACCAGAAATAGGCAGTGATCATTATGTAGTACTGAGCACAATAAAAGAGTATGTACTGGAGTAGAGTTAGATCATGGCGGATCACAGGAAACCGAAATGAATAGAAGAGTCCAAAAAACAAGTAATCTTTATTATTCTAAGAATAAAAAGGAAATCTCAAGAACAACTAAATTAAAGGTCTTTAAATCTGTTTACAGACCAGTGTTAACACAAGGCTGTGAATCATGGATACTTAATACAACACAAAAGAGTAAAATACGAGCGGCTGAAATGAAGAATCTAAGAGGAGTAACAAAAAAAGATAAAATAAGAAACACAATAATAAGGGAAGAACTGGAAATACAGCCAACTTTGGAGTATATTGAGGAAAGACAACTGGGATGGTGGGGACATTTGCAGCGTATGGAGGAGACTAGATTAACTAAAAGAATATGGGGAGCGAAAATTCAAAATAATAAAAAGAGAGGTACACCCAGGAAGACTTGGGATCAGATAATAAGTGAAATATTACAGCGGAGGAATAGCTTGGATAGAAACTAAAAAGCTGGCCACTGACAGAAAGAAGTGGAAAAAATTTATAAAAGAGTAGAAATATCACTCTACACCACAATGTGGTAGAAGAGTTATTTGACTATATATATATATATATATATATATATATATATATATATTAGCAACAGCAATGCTTTTAGGACGAACAGCAACCGTTTGCCACTATTGTTTTTGTTTATTTATGTTTGTTATATCTACAAAAAATTCATCCACTCTTTTAACTACATTTTTGCAAAAAATCACTTTTTTAAATAGTAGTTTCAATACGCCCCAGTTTTTACACAAATTGAATTGTGCTATTTTATAGAAAAACAATTAACAAAATTGATATTAATTTTTGAATTTTAAAATTAAAACAATGTAACAGTTATCAAAATTAGTACGTAAGACCTCGTACTTTATTATTTTGAAATTCAAATTGAGATAACGATGACAAACTACAAAGTTCGTGACTGGAACACTCATGCCTTTCTAGTTCTAATTTCTGCCATACTCTAATATCTGCTCGTGTCCTTTTTTTCTCTTTCGATTCTTTGCCGTATAATATTCAGTAGCGGAGGTAGATGTACATAGATAATGAATTCTAATTAGATAGCATCGTAAAGTGATGAATATCATGTTTCTTCACATAGAGAAGCGATAAATCTTTCTTAATGTCAGCCATAAAAAACGATACTGGAATTATTGGACCATGTCGGAGATAACGTATCGATAGGGTAAGGATTTTAAAAATATAAAGTTGTTTATTCTAAAAATTACCAACGTTGTAACAAAGTACTAAGTATCCATATAAAAATGTATCTTGAAAACTTCCAATATTTAACAAACTTATATGAAATTTATTGAATAAACAGGTGCATATCTTTGACATGTAATAAAAATAGGCAGTATAGGCATTTCTATAGCAGGTAGTCTTAATTAGATAAATAAGATTAATCTATAGAATCAGTGGCGTACATTTTTTTGTTAAGAATTGAAGATTTTGGAACACTAAAAAATAAACATTTGACTAACAAAGCTACTACTTTCCTTTACAATTTCTGCCATAAAATTTCAAAATAATCGAGTAATTTTTAACATACAGATAATTAGGATCTGTGTCTAATGTCACACTCTGTATAAATCTACAACTTAATTTTAAGTTCAGAAACTCTAGAAACAATAATTCTCTTTCACTCTTACCACTACTTTCTTTTCCTTCTTGACTATTTCGAGTGGGGCCTGAATGCTGGGTTTCCCCAAATACCATTCATCTCTCGGGTTGTAATCTCCCAAAAATCGGACTAGTCTCGGCACATTCACGTAGTTGTCGTCATCGAAGTGACAGAACCATCTGGAACAAGAAAAATTGATAGTTATTATCCTTTTTATAAGCCATTTCATACATTTTTGGAAAAAATGAATATACGTAGATACTAGAAAATTATATGTTTGTTTAGAAAAGAGTTTTGTAGAGAATTTTATTTTCAATCGTAATGTATAGGTTTCATTTTTGACTGGTTCCAAATTTGGAAAATATACAATTGTTGACTTTACTTTCGACTCGGGTGGAAAGGTCGTACTTTAGGCCTGGCACTATCAATAGGTTTGTTCCAACTGCCGATAAAACCGTTCTGGGTATCGTTCGCGCAAGTGCTGTATTTCTTTCGTGTTCCAACTGATTATGTATCGTTCTTGGGACGGTACAAAAGCTGTGCCAACTGGAACGGGTTGATAATGAAAATGTGGATGTGTTAGTTCAAGAAGCATCCATAAATCGAGTTTGCGCACTATATAGTACTCGATTCGATTCCAGAACGGTTCATACATGCCAGTTGGAACAAACCTCTATCGTGTTCTTGGGACGGTACAAAAGCTGTACCAACTGGAAGGGGTTGATAATAAAAATGTGGATGTGTTAGTTCAAAAAGCATCCATAAATCGAGTTTGCGCACTATATAGTACTCGATTCGATTCCAGAACGGTTCATACATGCCAGTTGGAACAAACCTCTATCGTGTTCTTGGGACGGTACAAAAGCTGTACCAACTGGAACGGGTTGGTAATGAAAATGTGGATGTGTTAGTTCAAGAAGCATCCATAAATCGAGTTTGCGTACTATATAGTACTCGATTCGATTCCAGAACGGTTCATACATGCCAGTTGGAACAAACCTCTATCGTGTTCTTGGGACGGTACAAAAGCTGTACCAACTGGAAGGGGTTGATAATGAAAATGTGGATGTGTTAGTTCAAAAAGCATCCATAAATCGAGTTTGCGCACTATATAGTACTCGATTCGATTCCAGAACGGTTCATACATGCCAGTTGGAACAAACTTTATGTTCAGTTGATTATTGTGCTTAACATTTGCTATCTACGTCTTATTAGTATCTTGCTCCAATTTTTTCAGTTCATCTTTTGCGCACATTTTCATACCTGTACAAATTAATTCAAATCTATGGATTTGTCATTGGATCACATTTTTACCAAAAAAGATAAACAATTAAGTGATGCCGAAATTAAAAAACAAGTTTGTCTTCAATGTAGAAGTGTGAAACAATAATTTGCAACTGTCAGTGATGATGACGTCATGCAGTACGATTTTACCCACCGGGACAAGTGGATAGTATTGTTTACGTACGTGGATATGTGTTCTGTTGTGTTTTGTTGCCGTTAGTTCCTTTATATTATGGGTGTTTACAGATTGGCACACAAATATAGAAATAATGTCTTAAGTTCCATGGTAGTAAACATAGCAAATGTGTCATAGTAAGTATAGACACATACAATATTTCACCATAAGTTACGTCACACGTTAAAGGGGGGGGAGGGTATTAATTAGTCGCGTGACATCTGATATATGCACTTGGCACTTCGGCTCGTCGTGTTTGACTCCACGAAAGTCACAATAGTACTAACAGCTACATTTACCCAATTTAGGAAGATAGGTGGGGCGGCAAGTCGATATCGTTACGTAGGCCACAGTAACAGTGCCTAATACAACGACTGCATCTCTCAGATACGGCGCGACCATCGGAGTGTTAAATTCGTTTTACTGGCTGTCGATTCCTGACGTTTCTATGCAATATATACTTATGGATAACAGCATATTTTTGCTATTTAAAAATTCTCTGTATTGTCGTCCACAATAATTTGTTGTCAAACATTCTAATGGTTCAATTTATATCTACTATTGAGTTATCTGGACATAATTCTTGCTCGCAATGGATTTTCCTTTGATTCAATTTATTAACATTGTTCAAACAGCGCACGTGCCAAAAGAATGTACGAACATCAAGTGAAGTTAACATTTAATAAAAACTCAGTGAGAAGCACGATCTTGTTTTAAATTATCCAACGAAAGTCATCAAGAAGACTGAACAAATCCAAGATGTCGGTTAAAGTGGCGTTACACATTTATATTTCATAGCCGTTTGAAATTTTAATAAAATGTGACTGGAATAAAGTGTTTGTTCACTAAATGTGTATTATTTATAGCAAATTTGTTAATCCATTAAACATCCCATTTTATCGACGAGGTATACTCTGTTGACACCTTTATATTATAGATTTCTTAATGTGCGTGCATATTACGATTCGGAGAGTTTACGATTCACACCACTGCCAAGGCATAAATCATTGTACAGTATTTTATTGCGTACATTTTATGACAGGTACCTTACTGAGCCGTTTCAGTTTCATTAGCTGCACAGTTGTAGCTACCTTCCCAACTATTCCACCAATAACACAAATCACAGTTTTCATAGAAGACATTTCGTTCGTTTCAATATTCTTAGATCAAAGTTGTTGTTGAAAAGTGACATTAGAGTGAGATAAAGTGACATTACAGTGAGATAAAGTAGTTTTTTAACAATAATTTTAAATATTTCCGCTAATGGCTCTGCAGATTGCACAAATCTGACATTTTACTTAGCGTTTTGTCATCATGACAAACATAAACATCCAAATCGACGCCATTTTTAGTCCATTTAGAGCAACCTAAATAACACATTTTTTGGTTTTTGCTTGATTGTAGAAAAAATAGTGTATGCAACATATGCATAAAGTATCTTTTTTTCACTCATGGAAAATCGGCATTTTTCCACTCGTGCACTTTATGCACTTGTTGTATAAATAACTATTATAGTGTACCTAATACTGACCAAAAACAATCAAATTTATAATCAGGAAGTAAACAAGCTGGAAGCAAAAATACTCGTTATTACTTCTTGTCCTTCATAGTAGAAGAGCCAGTGACATTTTTCAGTGATGTATTTTCTAGAGGGCGCCACTAAACCCAAAACTTTACGGTTTTCGAGATAATGAAATTTTAAGGATTTGCTTTTTTGAAGCTTCTTGCTTCTTATTGCACGACATAGGACTTTTGAGAAGGCTAGTGAACTCGTGGAACGTGTGATGTTACGAAAAAGCGTTCGTCACGCGATAACTCATTCAAGCAACTTTGCGCAATCTCTCTTGCCGCACTGAGCTCGCACACCTATAGGTGTGAAAAATTGTCAAAAATTGTCAAAATTTTGAAAAAATGGTCAATAATTGCCAAATATGTTAAAATTTGTGAAAAATTGTCAAAAATGGTCAATAATTGTCAAAGACGGTCAATAATTGTCAAAATTCGTCAAAAACTGTCAAAATTCGTCAAAAACTGTCAAAAATGGTCAATAATTGTTAAAATTTTTGAAAAATTTTCAAAATTTTTAAATATGGTCAAAAATTGTCAAGAATTTGGAAAAATCGTCAAAAATTGTCAAAAATTTGGAAAAATGGTCAATAATTGTAAAAAATTGTCAAAATTTTTGAAAAATGGTCAAAAAATTGTCAAAATTTTGAAAAAATGGTCAATAATTATAAAAAACTGTCAAAAATGGTCAATAATTATTAAAAATTATAAAAATTTTTAAAAAATGGTTAAAATTTTTGGAAAATTGTCAAAAATAGTCAATAATTGTCAGAACCCTGTCAAAAATGCTCAAAAATTGTCAAAAATGGTCAATAATTGTTAAATTTTTGAAAAATGGTCAAAAATTTGAAAAAATGGTCAATAATTGCCAAATATGTTAAAATTTTTGAAAAATTGTCAAAGATGGTCAATAATTGTCAAAAATCGTCAAAAATTGTCAAAACTGTCAAAATTTTGAAAAAATGGTTAATAATTGCCAAATATTTTCAAAAATTGTCAAATATTTGGAAAAATGGTCAATAATTGTAAAAAATTGTCAAAATTTTTGAAAAATGGTCAATAATTGTAAAAAATTATCAAAATTTTTGAAAAATGGTCAAAAATTGTCAACATTTTGAAAAAATGGTAAATAATTATAAAAAACTGTCAAAAATGGTCAATAATTATTAAAAATTATCAAAATTTTTGAAAAATTGTCGAAAATGGTCAATAATTGTTAAAATTTTGGAAAATGGTCAAAAATTGTCAAAATTTTGAAAAAATGGTCAATAATTGTGAAAAATTGTCAAAAATGGTCAATAATTATTAAAAATTATCAAAATTTTTAAAAAATGGTCAATAATTGTCAGAACCCTGTCAAAAATGATCAAAAATTGTCAAAAATGGTCAATAATTGCCAAATATGTTGAAATTTTTGAAAAATTGTCAATAACTGTTAAAATTTTTGAAAAATTGTCAAAAAATTTTAAATATGGTCATAAACTGTCAAAACTGTCAAAATTTTGAAAAAATGGTTAATAATTGCTAAATATTTTCAAAAACTGTAAAATATTTGGAAAAATGGTCAATAATTGTGAAAAATTGTCAAATTTTTTGATAAAATGGTCAAAAATTGTCAAAATTTTGAAAAAATGGTCAATAATTATAAAAAATTATCAAAATTTTTGAAAAATGGTGAAAAATTCACGAAAAATGGTCATTCTATTGTGCATAAGAAGCAAGCTTTTCTCGGCGGTCCGACGACCGCTCACCTTTTTTAACTTCAAAATGTCGTCAATATGTCAATCAAGTAAATTATGACAAGATACTTTAGAGCACATTATTTTTCGGTACTTTTTTTTGTGCATACCTCATAAACTGCTTTGTGGAATGTAACACGTTTGGTGGAATGGAATGCTCACAACCCGGCGGAACTGAATAGTTAAAGATTTATGATTTCAAGATTTATAACGTTTTAAAGACGCTTATGACCATTTCTGTATCAGTAAATTGATGAATGTGCTGAAAAAATAAATAAACAATACTCGACACATTCACATTAAATTTATATTCGGTGATAGTGAAGTTTGTCCAAAATCAATTGTATAAGCTGAAACACGTGTTCGTCGACCTTGCCGACATTTTCAAGTTTTCAGAGACCAGTAAACTCGCTTGTTGGTTGGTACATTCCAAATATAGTTTTTGAAGGCGTTGACTATAAGCTACATATTCCGAAAATTGAAAAAGCGAAACCATCGCGGAATCGAACCCGGGACCTCTCGGTTACAAGCCCTTAGCTAAGCCCAGCGCTACGACTGTTCCTACCTATCGATGTTCGGGTCGGTATTATAAGTTACCATTAACCGTGTCTGCGTCTTACATTACTGCATCTTGCGGGGACTGGATCTTTGGACGCAGTTTATTCTCAATTTTTGGAAAAGTAAAAATGTCGTTAGGACTTAAGTCGGGACTGTATGGGGGATGGCCTTTCTTGCTTTAAAAACTCAATTGTTTTCCGAGCTGTGTGGGAACTGGCATTGTATAGGTGGAGGATCATTCATCGTTTGGGGTTGGTTTTTCGAAAATCGGCAATTTCTTCCGGCAATCGATATGTGGATAGGATTGTGCAGAGGATTTGTTGCTACAAAACTTCGAGAACGGATAACTTTCGCCGCTTTTGACTAGTTTATGTTGATTAGACTGTAAAGGCAGTAAAATATTGCGTATGATATATTTTCTCGTACAGTTTGTCCAATGATTAAAAAAACAAATCTTAAAACACGTTTTCTACGAGAAAAAAACCAATCTATTTAAAGTTATGTTATTAATATTAAAATGAGAAAAACTTTCATCGGGTCCACAAAAAAAACATAAAATCTTAGTTATTATCTCCGTGTGGTCATTTAAATGACCAAATCCAAATTTGTATTCATTGGTTACACTCATTAAGATATGTCTCTAATATGCATGTATATTAGTTCCATCTATTTTTTTTAAAACGAACCAGCAACTACATTAAGAAATTCTGATTTATATAAAGAGAGTTATTCAAACCACAGAACCAATTTCCTAGCCCATAAATGAATACATTTCGTAGTTGAAGAGCCGCGGCTGTCAGAAATCTTTACATCCTTTCCATCATAAATATTTCAAACGATTATAATAAAGGTCAATTTTCTGAAGATGCCGCTGTTACAGGAGCAGTAGATAATGATGTATCACATTCTTATTATTTATGTACAGGAAGAATACGAAAAAGCAAAATATCAGAAAATAAAAGTTTTTATTGCAGTAATGTTAAATAGTATAATTTTTCCAAGGCAGTTGTCTCAACAAAAAAGCCTTGACGAGTTGGTAATGAAGCACCAAATCGTCCATATCAGTAGACATTTTCTCGTTGGTATGGAGAATTTAAACGTGGACGGACAAATCTTACCATCGATCCAAGAACAGGTCCACCAACAACCCAGGAAAACGTCGATGATGTACGTAAGCTGATCCAAGAAGATCGGCAGCATCATTGGGCATTTCAAAGACCACAATTCAAATAAGTTTAAATGAAGAATTATCTGTGAAAAAATTAGTTTCTCGTTGGATACCGCATCTTATTTTTAATCTGTTCTATAACTAAAATATGTTTTACCATCTTATATATTTGATGTTTGATGAATATTTGATTTTCGGTAGTCCACACAGTACATGCACTCCTGTACAAATCAAGAGTGACAGCTGAACGTTTCTTTGATGAATAACAGGCGTATTCAGGACGGGTCTACGGTCTACCATCTAACATGTCTGATAAATACCAAAGGTAAGGGAGCTTGACTTCTGACTGATTAATGATCAGATACAGATTTAGATCTTTTATTAGATAAAAATGGGTTTCGATTGCATATAGAGATGGTTAACTTTTACTTTAGGATTATTTTGGAACAAAAGAACAAGAAGTAGAAGAAAGTATTTTCGAAGATCTAAGAGTTGGTAACAAGAAAGTCATCTGTTATATTTCATATTTCTAGAGTATTGGACAAGATCCATTAATATGTCACTTTGCTTTATTTATTAGGCGATACATTCAAATGTTTCACTATATTACGAAAGCATTAGTTGTTATAATATTAAAGTATCAAGCGAAAGTCGCTTAGTTGAAAGCAAAAGCTGCTATAGTTTTAGTTTTTTAACTTTAGCTAAGAAAATCAATGATTCTTCCTAATGATTTTCGAAAAATCGGGAAGTTGTTTTTACCCCGTTTAAAAAAAATCGAGGTTTCAACAAATCTCGACGTTTTGAAGCCCTAAGTAGCTTTCCTGACTATTTTTACGATGATGTCCGTACGTCTGTATGTATGTATGTGTGAGTGTGTGTGTATGTAAACCTCTTATAACTTCTGAAGGGCTTGACCGATTTGATCGCAGTTGATGTCATTTAAAAGGGCTTCGCCAAACTTAGATTTCCTGTAAGTTGGAACCAATTCGGACCAGTAGATTTTGAGAAATTGCAAAAAAAGTGAAAAAAAAAGTTGTTTTTTTTCATTTTTACAAAATATCTCCGTATCAGCTCTTAACCTTGAAAACCCGCATCGATCGCCACCAAGTGCTTCAGAATCGGTTGATGCGTTCGTGAGATATCGTTGTCGAAAAAAATCGAAAATAAGTGTTTTTTTGTAATAACTCCGAAATGTTTCATCAGATCCATTTTTTTGTTCGACATTTTTTATAGAGCTCAAAAAACTACATCGATCGCCGCCAACCGCGTGAAAATCGGTTAATTAATTCAAAAGTTATAGCAGTTTGAAAATTAAAAAAATCGTGTTTCATCGAACTTTGATAAGAGTTTTGAGCTCGAAGAGCTCAAAAGCTTCGAATAGCTTTATCTTTGAGCTCGGAGAGCAACTAGCAGCTAGCGACAAAATCGCGTGCGTTTCAAAATTGAATTTAGCGGGAAGTTGCAGGGATGGCCTGTAGGGTCAACCGTTTTCCAAATTTTTTTATAGGAGTACACTTTTGGAATTGAGTATATAATCGATAATTGACGATTTTCAGTTCAAGTTTGCCAAATAATCTTGCCAGTAAAATAAAGAATAGTGATAAGTGATAACAAGTACACTTTCATCAGTACGAGGTAAAAGATTTTAGATCAGGATACGACAACCAAAAAATGAATGGAATAAGCAAACAACGCTAGTTTTTTTGGGCAACACGGCCTATCAGCGAACGATAGTTTTTTTTTTGGCAACGCGTAGCTATCAGCGAACGATAGTTTTTTTGGCAACACGTGCCTATTAGCGAACGATAGTTTTTTTTTGGCAACGCGTACCTATCAGCGTACGATATTTTTTTTTGGCAACGCGTACCTATCAGCCAACGATAGTTTTTTTTGGCAACGCGTGCCTATCAGCGAACGATAGTTTTTTTGGCAACACGTGCCTATCAGCGAACGATAGTTTTTTTGGCAACGCGTGCCTATCAGCGAACGATAGTTTTTTTTGGCAACAAGGCCTATAAGCGAACGATAGTTTTTTTGGGCAACACGGCCTATCAGCGAACGATAGTTTTTTTTGGCAACAAGGCCTATAAGCGAACGATAGTTTTTTTGGGCAACACGGCCTATCAGCGAACGATAGTTTTTTTGGCAACGCGTGCCTATCAGCGAACGATAGTTTTTTTGGCAACACGTGCCTATCAGCGAACGATAGTTTTTTTTGGCAACGCGTGCCTATCAGCGAACGATAGTTTTTTTGGCACAAGGCCTATAAGCGAACGATAGTTTTTTTTTGGGCAACACGGCCTATCAGCGAACGATAGTTTTTTTTGCAACGCGTGCCTATCAGCGAACGATAGTTTTTTTTTTGGCAACGCGTGCCTATCAGCGAACGATAGTTTTTTTTTGGCAACACGTGCCTATCAGCGAACGATATTTTTTTTTTGGTAACGCGTGCCTATAAGCGAACGATAGTTTTTTCTTGGCAACACGTGCCCATAAGCGAACGATAGTTTTTTTGGCAACACGTGCCTATAAGCAAACGTTGCTAGTGTTTTTTTGGCAATACGAGCCTATAAGCGAACGTCGCTTGTGTTTTTTGGGAAACACGTTGCCTTTGTATTTTATTTGGCAGAACATGTTGCCCGTGAATAAGCAAAAAGACACTTCATTAGGTACCATGGATTATGTTTTTCATGTTTTTTTATACTGTTCTAACGATTAAAACTAGTTTGTATTCTACGATGATATATTTTGTATTCTACGATAATGTATTTTGTGTTCTGCGATGATATATTTTGTATTCTACGATGATATAATAATTGAATAGTTGAGGCTTTTACTTGATTAGGATCCATACTAAATGATGAAATAAAACAATTTAATTTGTTTAAATCTCCATTTTATTTTGAACTGATGTTCAATTTAAAATTAGTGACGCGTTCAAAATAAAATGGAGATTTAAACAAATTAAGATGATATTATAATATGTTATATTTTATATATCTAGTGTATTATTTTCATTATATGCTATTGTATAAGTTGTTTCGATTCAACTTAATTTTTTTGAATAGTATATTTAGGGTCTGAGGACAGTCCAATTGTCAGGTTGGCCGAATGTTATATTTCGTATTTCTAGAGTATTATATTTATTGGACAAGACCCATTAATATGTCACCTTACTTTATTTATTAGACAGGACCCACTAATAAACATGTCACTTGAATGTTGAACCCAGTTTTGTTCATCTCATCTCCTGTAACATATACACATGGCCAAGAGTCGAGGGGATCTGAAAAGGAAAGTGCTCTGGAATATGCAGTCCATGTGTAACCGTAACGTTGAAGAGAATAAATTCGGATAGTATTATTATCGAGTTTTATTATACAGGGTGTCCAGAAACTCTCCTGCAAAACGCAAACTACAGATTCTAGATGATGTCTATCTAACCTAATATTTTACATCAAATATGAACTCATAGACAAAATTAACGCAACACTTAAAATTTGGTTTATTTATGAATTGGAAGAAATCTTTTAATTTTCAACCGATATTGTGAAATTTATTTTTACAAAAATTCAAAATGCCTGTGATAATTTTATTGAATTTCCTACAATGTGCCAAAAAAATCATTTTAATCGGTTGAAAACCAAACGAGTATTCTAAATCAAAAATAAGTTTTTCTACAGTCGCGCGTAAAATGACTAATTACGATATTCAAATGAAATCGTAAAGTCGACAAATGCCGACGATTGTTACTTTACGCGCTAGCTCAAAAAAGGAATCTTTTTCGCCTTCCGAATTAACCCAATTGGTGAATATTTAACAATTTATCAGATTAAAAATCAAATAAAATTATATGAAATATGGTCAAAAATGGTCAATAATTGTCAAAAATGGTCAAAAATTGTCAATTATTGTCAAAAATTGTCAAAAACTGTTGAGAATGGTCAATTTTTGTCAAAAATGGTCAATAATTGTCAAAAACTGTCAAAAATTGTTAAAATTGAAAAATGGTCGATAATTGTCAAAAATTGTCAAAAACTTTTAAAAATGGTCAAACATTTTCAAAAATGGTCAATTCTCAAATTTTTTTGAAAAATGGTCAAAAATGGTCAATAATTGTCAAAAACTATCAAAAATGGACAATTATTGTCAAAATTTGTTAAAATTTTGAAAAATAGTCGATAATTGTCAAAAACTATCAAAAATGGTGGATAATTGTCAAAAACTATCAAAAATGGTCAAAATTGGACAATTATTGTTAAAAATTGGACAATTATTGTTAAAAATTGTCAAAATTTTGAAAAATAGTTTTTGAAATATGGTCAAAAATGGTCAATAATTATCAAAAATGGTCAATAATTTTGAAAATGGTCTAAAATTTTGAAAAATTGTCAAAAATGGTCAAAAACTATCAAAAATGGTTAAAAATTGTCAATTATTGTTATAAATGGACAATTATTGTCAAAAATGGTTGAAAATTGTCATCATTTTGAAAAATGGTCAAAAATTATCAAAAATTTGGAAAACTGGTCACTAATTTTGAAAAACAGTCAAAATGGTCAATAATTGTCAAAAGTGGTCATTAATTGTTAAAATTTTGAAAAATGGTCAATAATTGTTAAAATTTTGAAAAATGGTCAATAATTGTTAAAATTTTGAGAAATGGTCAATAATCGTCAAAAGTTGTCAAAATTTTGAAAAATAGTCAATAAATAATACGAGCCGTTTCCGAAAATCGATTTAAACACGTAATTTATAAAATCGATTAATATTACTATAAAAATCTATAGCTAAAAATCGATTATAAGAAAATAATAATCGATTTATATAAAAATCGATTATTTTTTAACATCCCTAGTCAGTAGATCTTTTTAAGGTTAATCATGATGAATAGCGAAAATGACGATTATTCTAGCACTCCTATTATAACCTAAGATAATATAAAAAACTGTTTTAATTATTAAAAGGGCGACGTGTGTTTTTCGAGCGAAAAGTAAAATTGCCGCTTTCGAAAGATCGCCGCGTTCCGCTCCGCGTCGCGCGGCAACATTCTTTCTCAAGCGGCAATCTGTTACTTTACGCTCTAAATACACAAATAACTATTTGCGTTAATTTTGTCCATGAATTTAATAATAATCCTTTAATTATGTCGACTTATTCTTTAATTAGTTACTGTTGTACATTATGTTATTTTGGACCGGTTTCGTAAAAAAACGTTACTATCTCGATGTGTAGTAACTGTTTTTTCCTTTAGCCATTTATAGAATGCTACGAAATTAACACTAATACAATACGATTAATTTTTTTCAGGTGTCAATAAAATTTTTAAATTTGTTCAGTTACCTGGAACATAACAGTATTGTTCAAATACAACAAGTGAGAGAGATGAAGCGAGAGATGTGAAACTTAGTAGTAGAAGGATTATTGGGAGAATGTAAAAATAGTTTATGAAATGGTAGAAGTACAGTTGTAAAGTGGACACAGTTTTTGGTGTGAGAAAAGTACAAACTAAAGTAGAGTTCATATAAAAAAAAGTGGGAGAGATGAATTGTTCGCATCACAATTCTTCTCTCTCTTTCTAGTAGTGTTGTTCATATTATCCATGTCGTACTTGTGTAAATCGTATGTCGAGCTAAGATTTTTCGCAATCTGTATATAACCCAAACGTTACAGCTGGTTTCTCAGAGGGGTTAAGGCGTTTGGTCCGTGGCACTCAACGTGTTAAATTAATTCAAGAAAGTAATTCACTAATAAAAATTAAATAACACAGAAATTTTAACTTAGAGGTTAGAATTGTTGTTGTTTGCATAACGAACCGCTGAACAACTTAGCGGTCAAATTCGCCCTCTGCTTACTCAGCGCTTGCCTAGCGCTAGCGTGGCTGAACGCCTCCATTTTAAAATTTAAAGTAATCTGTAGTAGCAAAGATTACATTGTAATCTTTGGTAGTAGTAACAATTGATAGATTTTTTTGTTTTTTTAAATACTATTTATTTTTAAATCCAATGTTCACTGCCAAATAGTGCTTTCAACCAATTCAGAGCAGTAACTGAATTGGTTAATATCAACTAGGAGCCGGTAGGTTTTTCATTGGATTATTCAATTGTACAATAATGGTTATATAAAGTGTACATTGCATCAACACTATTGACACTCTCCTACTACTTCCATAGTGGTGTATCATTTTAAATACCGCCCATCAAACAATCAACGAAGTCACTGCCACCGAGTCGAGTTGTATTGACAATAGATAAATGTATTAAAATAGACCTTGACAACGAAAACCGAAAACATTCACAAGGTAAATAACATCGTAAATATATTATTCTTTGATATTATTGTGGTTAGCTTTGAAAATAACTTTTGATATATCGAATATAATAATATATAAATAGTGAGAGTCTACAAAGTTATTTTATTTAATAATAGAACGTAAAAGTGAGGTTAAGTGTGGTAAAGAGGTAAATAATTAAACTAAGATTATTCAGTCAGAGGTTCAAGAGCTTTTTGGTTGTTTGGAACTTCTATTGTATAAAAATACCTAGGTAAATATGAATTTAGATTATAGTGTTAGATTTATATTTGAATTATATACAGGGTGTACATTTTAAAACTTACAATGGGCTAGACCTCGTGAACGAAAAGAGGTTTCAAAAAAATTTCAAAACTGTTTCTAGGGTAGAGAGAGGGAACTAAAATGTCATGAGAGAGAACGCACCTTCATCAACCCCCTATGCCCCACCTATAAAAATTTAAATGGCAACCCCTACTTGTGATACGTCGTTAGAAAGCCAGTAGAAAATGCTTTCCAACGGTTGTCAAATAAATTGTTCTGCTTTATTGTTACACTCTGTATAATTATGACTTAGACCGTTGGAAATCATTTTCTACGGGCTTTCTAACGACGTATCACAAGTAGGGGGTTACCATTTAAATTTTTGTAGGTGGGGAATAGGGGGTTGATGGGGGTGCGTTCTCTCTCATGACATTTTAGTTCCCCCTCTCTACCCTAGAAACTGTTTTTTTTTATATCTCTTTTCGTTCACGAGGTACAGTTTTAAAATTGACACCCTGTATAAAAGAGCACCGTAAATCAAGACAATGGTAAATTTAAAACACCTATATACAATTTTTGAAGTTTTGAAGAAAGTATATCTACAAAAAATTTCTAATTTGTATTTCCATCCCCCGAAATGATATACAAAAAAATGTCTATTTCATCTGCCCCTTTATCAGCCTGTATCTCGCAAACTAACAAGGTTAAAGAAACATTCTAGGTATTTTAAATTTTCCTTCCTAATTGGACAGACATTACTTGACAAGTAAATTTGGACCATTTTATTGAAAATAATTATTTGTTCAATCTTGCCATATCGCTGTAGTTTATGGTGTTCTTGAGTTATGGGGATAAAAAGTTAAAATTGTCTACAAAACTGAAAATTGAAAAAGAGAAGAATCAAAAAGCTCACTTTTAGTTAAAAAATTAATCTATTCTATGTAACCAGAAATCTTTCAATTTTTTTTAAATATGGTTTCATTTAAACTATATATAAAAATTTCAAAAATGTCGATCTAGGATTTATCTAGTTGAACGAAAAATTGTCCAGTTTCTACATGATTACTACTTGTTGATAGCTGTCACTCTAAAATGGCTTGCGCTAGTGACGTACAGTTTGAGGAAGACGGATTCGGTTTTTTTACTGACAAAACAACCGGGAAAACTTCCCCGGTGAGAAGATTTACTTGGAAAAATGCCAATAATGTTACTGTTCAAATTATTACTTACGGAGCCACGATAACGTCGATACGATTACCAGGGAAGGATGGCAAAGTAGATGACATTGTTATGGGATTCGATAACATTGAAGGTGAGAAATACTTTGCGGTTGATTTACGGTTCTTGAGAAGCTGAAATTGATTTTAGTTTAAGAAAAATTCGGATTCATTTCACCAGGAACGCCATATTATCTATGCATTTAGTCGCAAATAAATTTCTTTTACTCTTTCTAAAGTCAATGTGAATACATGAGAAAAAAGGTTGTCCGATATATTTTCTAAAAAAATCGTCAGACGAATAAATCATGATTGCAGTGGCGTCGGTTTAAGTCGTTGATTAATTATTCTACTAAAAAAATAATGTACAAAATAATATTTCATCTGCAAAAAATATATCTTGAACTATTTACAATTTTAGTATTGTTGAGAAATATAAACACTATGGCTAATTACTATCTATTTATTTAAAGAAACACAAACTGTATTAAAATTAATTTATATACACTCTCTACTTAATGTCTATTAATTTATTTACACTTGGTATAATAGATCTAATTTATTTTTACCACTTGAATATTACACTATTTATCTTCACTATTTTATTCACTGTCCGATTACTAAGAACTTCTGTGAACTAACTCTCTACTGTCCGTTTCACTAATTCTGAACTAACTGTTTCAATAATTATCACGCACTCAAAAACCCGCGTCTCAATTCTAGAAAATTCCAGTACCTTCCGCGCTCGCCCTATGCACAAACAAAGCGAATGTTCTCGAAAGGAGCGCAGCCACCAAAATTTACAGTCGAGGGACAGGACCGGCTTTGAGTTGGTGACCTTGCAGCATTACGTTTGTTTCTACTTTGATCTTCTAAACTTTCTAACACGACTACATCTTGCACGCTATTGAGTGTTTTACACTGTTTGGGCGTTTACTCGAATATGCTAAACCAATAGCCATCGATATGTAATTGGCGACGAATGTAGAAAGCTTATACATCGTTACATAATTAGTATCTCTCAAAATATCCATCAAAATACATACCCAAAACTGTTATTCCTTACAAATTCCAAATTTTTAGGTTATCTCAATCCTTTGAACCCCTACTTTGGTGCCACAGTAGGAAGAGTGGCGAATCGCGTAGGCTACGCCTCCATTACTGTCAATGACATCTCTTATAACGTTGCTGCAAACTTGGGAAAACATCAACTACACGGTGGGTTCCGAGGTTTCGATAAGATTAACTGGAACCACTATGTAGATGGCACCAAAGTGATATTGAGTTATCTCTCAGTGGATGGAGAAGAAGGATATCCTGGTGATGTTATTACAAACGTTTCTTTCGAGTTGAATAATGATAATGAATTTTTGGTTGATTTTAAGGCTACAAGTAGCAAACCGACGTTCGTTAATTTGACGAATCATTCGTATTTTAATTTAGCTGGACATGATAAGGGAGCTTATGAGTTGTACAAGCACGTCGTTTCTATCAATGCAGACACTACAACAGACGTTGATGAAAATTCTATTCCATCAGGTAAGTAATAAAAAAAATCAATCTAGTAATGTATTCATTGTATATGCTTTTATTCCATAGGAAAACTTCTACCGGTAGCTGATACAGTATTCGATCTAAGAATACCCAAGGTTCTTGGAGATGTTATTCACAAAATTCCTGGTTACGACGGATACGATCACAACTTTTGCGTGAATAAAGCTTCTGCTCAAGAAAATACGTTTATGGCGAAGGCTGTCCATCCCCCAAGTGGGAGAGCCATGGAGATTTATAGTAATCAACCTGGTGTTCAGTTCTACTGTTCCAATAGCATACCCGAGGATCCCAAAAAAGTCAAAGGAGGTAAAGCGGCTACAAAATCAAAGCACGTGTTCGAAATTTGACAGAATGTTTTATTTTTTATAGATACAGTGCCGAAAAGTCTAATTGGAAAAAATGGATGTCATTACTTCAAACACGGAGCACTATGTTTTGAAACTCAAAACTGGCCTGACGCTATTAACCATGTAAGTAAAACGTTGGTTACTTGTGGATCAACAAACCCGTATGTAATCAACCGGTAATTTTAACCAAAGGTTTACTAATACATCGCTTGTAGAAACGATAGTCAAGGTTTTGTCACGTTGTCTTACTGGTTAGAGCAGTTGAAAACGCAAAAAAACGCCAAAAAAATTGAGGTTATGTATATCAGTACACAGTATAGTAATAAGTGTATTAAATAAAACCAAAAGTTTCACGAGCCATATATAAACACTTTGTAAGGCAAGGTGAATGGATTTAGTTCTAAAAAATTCAAGCCAATTCAGTGAAGTTTGCTTAAAGGGATTTATCAACGCGAACTTTATGTAAGTGTATTATTTTTAAGTGGTTTGAACAACGGAAAGTTCTTTTATCTACGTCACTATTAATAATGCAACTAATTTTTTGAAGTTATACTTCTAATGCGACTTCCAACAAGGTTGCGTTAAATGTTTATCGCAAGAAAGAAAGATACACAAAGGTAGAAAGTAGGAGAGAGAAAGAGAGTGAGTCCTTCGGTATTCGATAACAGATGGCAGTGTAAGTACTCTTTTTATTATTTAAAAAATAATTTATTAAGAGATTGTAATTTTGAAATTTCCTTCACATGACCAAAATCTTCGGCATTTATCAACAAATGATAGTGTAAGTATACTTTTTTCCTTAAATAAAGTAACTTTTAAAATGTAATTCAGAAAAACTTCCTTTTTTGGAATTTTCTTCATATGACCAAAACCTTCGGCATTCAATGACAGATGGCGGTGTAAGTATTCTTTTTAAAAAGTAATTTATTCAGAAGCTGCTATTTTGAAATTTCCTTAAAATGACCAAAATCTTCGGCATTCATCAAAAAAAGATAGTGTAAGTAAACTTTTTTTCTTAAGTAAGGTAACTTTTAAAATTTAATTCACTAAAAAATTCCTTTTTTGGAATTTTCTTCATATGACCAAAACCTTCGGCATTCAATGACAGATGGCAGTGTAAGTATTTTTTTGAAGGAATACTTCTAATGCGACTTCCAACAAGGTCGCGTTAAATGTTAAAGAGAGAAAGATACACAAAGATAGAAAGTAGGAGAGAGAAAGAGAGTGAGTCGGTAGATCCCAAGCACATGCGCGTGGTATTCTTGCTATGCAGCGATGATCAATTGTGAATTGTAAGCTATGTTAATAAAGTTTGTCTTAAAGAAACAATATGATTTCACTAAAAATCTACCCTTTCCTATTTTCATTTCCACATTACGAAGTATAACTTCTTCAGCGCGGAGGGACTGCACGCACTAATTTTTTTTTTCATTTCAGACAAACTTTCCACGAGCCGTTTTAAATCCAGGAGAAACTTACCATCATACAGTTGTCTATAAATTTTTTGTAAATTAATGTAAAAATGAATAATTTTATTGTGAAATTGTTTATTGTAATAAATTATAATCATTACTCTTTTATTTTATGCACCCAGATAATCCTGGAAACATCATCGGTTTCAAAACAAACCATGGCACTGGGGCTCGCATAAACGGAACTAGAAAGAGAATGTTCTTTAGCCTTGAACGATATACGTCTGTGTTTCAAGCAGAGACGATTGCCGCTCTAACCTGTCTTGATGAACACATCAGGAGAGGAAATACAACCAGGCTCTGCTTAAAGCTATCAGCAATCCAACAACTACGTTTAGACTGGTAAAAAATTGTAGAAAACCCCTTAATAGGCTGGCAACAACACAGTGTCTCTAAAATGGGTGCCGGGACAAGGGTAAGGTAGTAGTAGGCAGGTAATAAATTGGCGGACCAGTTAGCTGAAGAAGGCTCTAAAGGAGACTTCATAGGCCCGGAACCTAATCACAAAGTATTGCAGAAAAGAGGAAATCAGGAACTGGTTAGATGAAGAACACCAATTCAAAGGTTGACACATGGTCACCTCCACACAAAGAGTTTACTGAACAAGGTAGACAAGGAACCTTCAACCAGGCTATTGAAACTGGGTAAGAGACATTTGAAGTCAGTTACTGCCCTGGTGATTGGACACTGCACCCTGAGGAAACATCTGCACAAAATGGGCATGGTTAGTGAACTCTATGATGAAACACATAATCTGCTTCTGTGAGAACTTACAAGGACTAAGAAGGAAGCACTTTGAAGAGTAAATAATATCCACCAAAAAACAAAATCCCCCGCCAAACTAGTGGTCTATATGGAAGACACGAAGCTTCTGCAATGGAAGTAGATAATATGGGAAATGGTAGAAAGGCACAACCCAAGCGAGTGAATGAACTATTGTGACATAGGCTAAGTGAGTACTATTTGGAAAAATATGGCAATAGGACCGAATAGTAAAGATACGATAATTTCCGAGAAAACCGCAACTAAACAGTTCAAAGTTTCAGAAGGAGAAACTTGGAACGTATGCTTTATTTCGACGATAAAGCTAAATGTAAAATGTGGTGATATATCCTTGGTACTTATTTCTTAGCGAAAAGGAAATAGTTAAATAAGGGTTTTTGTACACGGAAATAAAACAATCAATTGTGTCAAATGAATATTTATTTAATTGAAACTTGATTTGCATATTAGTTACAATAAGATATTTATTTGAATTCGTCATTATCTACTTAACCATCAGTAGTTCATTCTATTGAAAATCTAAATTTAGTAGTAGTATCATACACTTCACCTGGACGTAGCAAAGGACTGGGAAAATTGTGCTATAATAAAAATCTTCTTTAAAACATGTATCAACATTAATTGCATATTAGTTAAAATACCGCTGTGATAGAAATAGTAAAAAAAGTACCACCAGACGACATCGTTCTAGATACTATGACGCCATTGATCTATGTGTAGAGACAAGAGCAAACCAACTCCACACAGACCAGATATTTTCGGATAACCTTTGTAAGTACTTAGCTCCCAACGAGCAGTGTAAAAACGGGTAGCAAACTGCCAAAGAAGGTAATTATCTCTGGATGCCTGGGATCCCTAAATGTTAAAGATAATTCAATAGGAGCAGAGCCCGCTTTGACATACACCAAACAAACACCTTTCTAGCAAAATATACCAGAATTCGATCATTCATTCGTTTGGGTTGTGCTCAACAACTTGAACTTCCCATATTTTATACTTCCATTCCAGAAGCTTCGTGTCTTCTAATGGTTATATTATTTCCTATCCGAAGTGTTTCCGTCTGAGTCAATTTACAGAAGCAGAGTATGTCAGAAGGTATTTCGTCCCTTAGTTCACATTTTCTGCACATAGGTTCACTAACTTTGCCCTGTCTTCAAATGTCTCTTACCCAGTTTCAATATCCTGGTTAAGAGTTCCTTGTCTACTTTGTTCAGTGAACTCTTTATATGAAGGTGATCTTCTATCAACCTCCAAGGCTTCTAAATATGACCTCTACGTAGTCTACAGGTCGTTGTCATCTAAATTATCTCAATGAAGTTTTAACTGAAGGAAGATCTAACTGTGTGCTGGATCAGATTTCCGATGTTTGGAATGATTTGATTCTTGCTCTAGAACCTGTAAGATCATGGACCAAAAAACTGACCACTCTTATTTAAGAAGCTGGATTTTTTGGGTCAAATTGGTGCGAGCTACATACACCCTAACGGGTTGCAGTAGAGGCTCGAATAGATACTTTTAACGTTGAGTTTAAAACAAAACACTACAATAACAAAATTTAATGTAATAGCTGAAAACTTACGTGGTTTATTGCATCTGGAAAATTCTGAGTTTCCAAACAAAACGCCCCATGTTTTTGGTAGTAACCACCAGTTTTTCCTTGGATGCTCTTATCTTCTGGTAAAAAGTTTCCTGAGTAAAATTGTACAGCGGGTAGGTCACTATAAACCTCCAAACGTCGTCCAGACTTTGGATGAACGACACTAGCGATAAATTGTTCGAATTTACCACTAATTCGTTTTTGAGAAATGCAAAAATTATGGTCGAATCCTGTAGAATTTGGTACTTTATTTACTACGTCACCAAGGCGAACAGGTTTTTGAAAATCGAACGCTGTACCCGAAACGTCTGTAAATACTCCTACAAAAATAAGCATTTATGTAAGTACTGTAAACTGTACTCGGAAAACTTTTGCATCTGATCAACTTTAGTGGACATCTGTTGAGTCCTGAGTGGGTCAAACTGGGAATTACGGTCAGCGCAGTTTTAGCGTCTAACAAGACCATGGAACTTTTAGAAATCTCACTGTGAGTAATTATACATAAATATATATAGTTTTTAATACCTGTAGGAATAAGACCATCGTCAACAGCCGTAATGTATGGAGCATTGATGTTGACAATATGGTTGTATAATTCTTCAGCACCTGCTTTATCACCAGCTAAATTAAAATATGAATGATTGGTCAAGTTCACTACAGTCGTTTTCGTAGTCATCGCCTTGTAATTTATTATCAGCATGTTACTACAGTTGAGTTCGAAAGTTACATTAACCAACAGAGTACCAGGATAGTTCTCTTCCATATCTGGCGACAGATAACTTAAAGTTACTTGATTTTCTTTGATGGAGTAGTCCCAGACGACTTTATCAAAGCCTTTGGCTCCTCCGTGAAGGTGGTTTGGACCATTGTTTTTAGCCAAATTGTATTCTACACCTTCTACGGTCATCTTTCCTAAATAAAAATTATATTTTTAACGTAGGTATTTTAGTATTTGCATATAAATACAAAACTATGTATGATTCAGTGAAAAATTAGCATACAATATCGTATTCGAAAAATAAATAAAACATTTTTAAATTGAATTTTGTGCAACGCCGAATGCACGTGAGCACGTTGACAGCCAAACGAAATTGCAATCAAAACAAATGAGTTGGAAAGCAATATTGGTTTCTCTTTATTTATAAAATCAGATCACTTTTTATCGTTTAATTGAAATCTCTAACAAGTTGTAGTAAATCGTTTTTGAATGCATTAACGATCTCTTTATCCTTCGACAAACATTGTACCTGAAGTGCGAGGCTAATAAATTGTTCGAGGCCGAATCAGGACAGTTTGGTCAAATATGCAACATATCCTTCAACTCACATTGTCCTGGTGAAGAATTATCGATCTCAAGTTGACGATTGAGCGATATTGGAGTCTCAGAGTCTAGTAGTTCCTTCAGTTCTTTTCCTGAAGAAATTTTAAAATATCCGCAGGATTCATTTAGGCCAAGTATTCGTCTAACAAGGTGTTGTGACCTAGGATTATGTAGTGTTATGCATACGACAAGTATGTGAATAGAGATTTTTCATTCCATCCACAGAATCTACATTCTTCTTGCTCCACTAGTTTGAGATTGTTGAGGTGCTCATTCAGGCGGCAGTATCCTTTCAAGGCATCTGTCAAAACTCTTAGTGCAGTCTTTCTCTGGCTTAGGCATTTAGCCTCTTCATTTGCTAGTTCATTCAATTTCCTTCTATTCCTGGTGTCCTGGAACTGACGAGGATCTTTGCCTGAAAAGGGTTTTTCCAAGCTTTCGAAGTTCCTGGCTCATATTCCAGTCTCTTCTATTGCTTTAGAGCCATAGGTATACCATTGAATGTCATTCTTTCCGATTCTGGTAATAGTGTTGAGATCTCGTTCCTTCTTGTTACTACATACATCATCATAACTTTCTATGGCATACCCATAATTTTTGATTTAAAGAGCGAGGATGGTTTTTTTAAGAATTATCTCTTCACTTAGTCTGTATCTTGCTCTCTCTGCAAACCCTTTCCACCAGCAGATGTAGCGGCGTAAAGTTAGAACCACTTCCACTGCCGCTATTGAGTAGGTATGTTTCCATTGCTCTTGTAATGCATATACAGGCTAGTCTTCGAATTCTGGAGAGGTTGTCTCTTGTACTACAACTCCAAGGAATGGCTCCATAAGTGACAATATGGCTATGTACATCCACCTCAGGATCCTTGGATTACAACCCCAATTTCTTCCTGCAGGCTCCCGTTCCGTTTACTAAATAGGGTCAGACCTAGATACTCGACTTCTTGTCTTCATTAAACCTAAAAATTGACCGCTGTCTCCAACGGTATAACCAAAGAAAGAGGCGACTATTTTTCTTGGACTTTCGATTATTTTGGCTCGTTTTGGACGCTATTCAAACGCATAACGGCATGGATAGATTTTACGTGGCAACACTCGAAATATGTTAAATACTATGCTAAATATAGTTTTGAACATAATGAAGTAGTTACTTACCTTTGGCTATCCGGTTGCCGAATCTACCAATTGTAGATCCAAAATAACCATTATTTGGTCCAAGATATCCTTCTAGATTATTAAAACCTAGAACTATATCTTCAGATTTACCATTTTTATCTGGCAAACAAATAGACGTAATGTGTCCTCCATAGTTAATTAACCGTATTGTTGTTCCAACACTGTTCGTCCACGTAAATTGCTTTATTTCTTTACCTTGAAAATTTCCATAATCATCAACTGAAAGTACCACAGTTGAAGATTTTCCAGGCTTACACTTATTAGACATTTCGGTATATTGAACCCAACAACACTGTTTAGAAATATTTTCTATAATAGTAAGTACTTAAACAAAACTTTTAACATTTTTATCATTGGCTAATGTGAATTACATAATTTGTAGATACGGTAATCTTGTGCACTTGACATTGAAATTTGAATTAGGATATAAATAACTTGAAAACAGATATGATTGAAACTTTCTCAATTTTTATAGAAAAATATTTACTGTTTTCTCTAGAACACGCCCACCCTGTCAAGATATGCCAAAAAATGTCATAGACGAAAATCCCGAACCAGTAGATGGCGCTGTAAAAGGAAATTGAACTAAATTTCTACAGCATCACAATAAATTCGAAAATGTGTTTGTTGACGAAGATGAAAAGAAATCAATCCAAGTGTAAGTAGCGGTCGAACTACGTAGTCTGTGAATAAAAAAACATGCCTATACCTACTAAGACGATGTCAATAAACAATAAATGACTAAAACTAAACCTAACCTCAATTGTGTAAAACCTGCTGCATTTTTCCAATTGATATGACAACGTCTTGAAGTTTTGCCAACCCGTAAATTGCTCTGGCTGTTAAGTATAAATTGTATTTACCGCCGGTAAATTTATATTTATTCTGATAAGCAGGAAAGTTAATAAAAATGACGCCATCGTTTTTTTATCGTAAATAAACCAGTTTTATTATTTTTATTACTGCTGGTCTCGTAGTTTAGAGTTAACAGTACAGGCACGTCATCAATCTATGCACTCGTTTCCAACCGATTCCCGTTCCAGAGTCGCACCCTATTTAAACTTATTAAAAATACCTACCACCTACTATTTAAATCCTCAAAATATCCACCTAAAAGTCAAAGTCGAACTAACAACCCGTCACCTAACAAACAACGAAACAAGAATGAGCTTTCTTCTAGAAACCATGTTTACTGGGCGCCTCTGAGACTTAAACAAGTGATCAGTTGCCAAGCAATCGGACGTTTTCGGTGATGACCAATTACCAATTATTATCACTACATACTTAGCACTTTAGCTTTTTCATAGTGGAACGTGGCAATATCGAATGTTTTCGACCGCATTCCTTTCACGGCTTCAGTTAAGTTTGCCAAATTATATACTCTGTTCACCAATAGCGACCCGCCCCGCCAAGGCTTCAGTCAGTGACGTCCACCTCGTATTTTTGTTACTTGCAGCATTTTTATAACCGTTGTAACTTCTAAACGAAAGATCCGAGTCGAAAAATTTAAAGAGGAAAATACATGTACATAATCAACATTTTCTAATATATATTATATTATTTAGATGGATGAGGATTATTTTCGATTCTATCGTGTCTTGATGAACTAATTTGAACCAAAAACGGCTATTGTGACTTAATTATAACTCGCGTATTTTTTTGTGCGTTATGAAGAGTACGATAGACTTGTACTAATTTTTGACACCTTGTGTTATATACTATTAAAATTTTTGTATGGATTTCCAATTTTTTTGAAGCTTCCGTCTATTGGTAAAAACCGTCAGTAATATTCGAGTTTATTGAACTTGTAGAGAGACAGAAAAACGTTGTTCGTAGACCGGTCAAAAATGGTTGAGAACTGGACGATTCACGCGCAGTGAATAAAAACCGTCCATAGAAATGCTCTGCGCATGCTCTGTCCAGTTTCCAACCGTTTGTGATCGCTCTACGAACAAACCTAAGGTGTGTCATTTATTAAATATAAAACTAAAATCCTTGCATAAAATTATTGAAACTGAAATAAAAGGTTTCTATAAAATTTATAAAAACTTCATAATTATCATTATAATATTTATCAAATGTTATGTAACATACAAACACTCCATTGTTAGATAAATATTTTAAGTACCTACTCTGATTTATCAATTTTGATTAAAAAAATTAAACAATTATGGAACGTTTATATGAACAGTTGCTATGTGTGTTTCAAGTATTTTGCAAAATTAGCAGATGGTCAAAATGGACGAGGTAGTCCTTACAGAAGATACATTTGGAAAAATTACAGATGGAAAACATAAAACACAATCAGTGAGAAGATTTACATGGCAAAACAAAGATAAAGTCAGTGTTCAAGTGATTAATTATGGAGGTTACATAACATCAATTAAAGTACCAGGTGTGGATGGTGCTATAGAAGATATTACCATAGGATTTAACGATGTGGAAAAATACTTACAACCATACAATAGGTAAAATACGTGAAATATTATTAGATTTCTAGTTAGCATGCACCATTTAACGAATTTCGGTCCGCCGTCACTGAAAAATAAGATCAAGGTGTCAATTGAATTGGAATGACATCTAGAAACTTTTTTAATCGAAATAACACCATAACCATCTTTCTCCTCTCGAAACCTTCACTGTTTATGTGTTTACTCGTAGAAAATAATCTTCAAATTAAATACATTATTTCCCCAGATAATTCAAACTTTGATCTTTTGTTATAACGAGTTTTATTTGTTTAGATATTTTGGAGCAACCATTGGTAGAGTTGCTAATAGAATTGGTAACGCTAAAATGACTGTAGAGGGAGTAACTTACAGCCTAGCTGCCAACAACGGACCTAATCACTTACATGGTGGTGTTGTCGGTTTTGATAAAGTTTTTTGGGAAGCTTGTACTAGAGGTAATTATATTTCAACTAGAAGATTATACCCTGTTTTCATCACATTGATATACAAACTCAGTTAATAAACGGAAATAAGCCAGAGGCGGGCAGATTATTTTATTTGTAGCGTCTGAGTTCGTGAATGTTTATCGGTGACTGTAAAATATTTTTCTATAGTATTGTTATGATAAGAAGTTACTTTTAGAAAATTGTAATAAATGCGCATAATGCAATAGGTGGAGGCTATGGGAATAATACTTTCATGTATAAATAAAAGCTGTTTTAATATTTTTGTCAGTGGTAGAGCTCGAAGTAGAAACGAAGAAAAAAATGAGGAAAATTCAACACATACAGAACGTGAGGATAAGATGGGAAGAGCAATGAAGAGGAAACGGGCCGACGCAGTGTTACAACTGCCAAGGATTCCACCACGGACAGATGGCATGCAGCATAAGCACTAAGTGCGGAGGACCACACAAATCGAACGAATGCCCAAGACCGAGGAACAAGCCAGCCACTTGCGCAAACTGTCAGAGGAAGACAAGGAAAACAGCCCCAAAAACAACTAAGCCAGGAGTCAGCTACGCCTAAAACGACGATGACAACGACACCGACGAAGCAACAGATTCTCGAGCAGGTGACAAGTCGTCTATTAGCTCAGCTAATGGTCTAAAGTCACTTGTAAGAAATCTCAAGAATAGAAGTCGCACCTACGAAAAGTCCCGGTACATCCATAATAAGATGAGTCGGGATTTCAACTAGGACAGCAAAAACAAGTGGATCCACTGTATAAGGTCGTCTTTAGCCGCTTTAGCTAAGGATTCGCTCCTTGTAGAGGCAGCGGAAGTAAAAAGCAAGTTAGAAGACCGCTGAAGATAAACCACCTGGTTACACAGCCAAGAAGAAGACATCCCGACCCCAGCCATCAGCCATTTGGCTGAGGACGCGAAAAACGCGAACGTCGACGATGAGGACCCATTGGATGAGATGGGGGGCTGGTGGAAGTTCTCCCCAAGATACATTGCGCTCAGAGCGATGCATTCTGGGAAAAACGGGCACATCTCTCATGTGTGTGTTTTTGTCAGTTTGCAGTTGGAAATAATACCTACCTGATTAATGGTGTCACTTTTGTGTAAGTGGGGAATTCTGTCATTTAATTGCTAAGTAGGAGATACACAATGAAGTGCTGCCAAGTCGATCTTTTAGCTGACCAGAACGATTTGATATTAAAGGAAACTAGAAAGCTTTCTCCTGTAGTATTAAGCTCTACTGAGTAGACAGCTGGGATCATAAAGAATGGCAATTAGGAACTTGACATTCCCCTCATCGTTGTTGATGTCGCCTGCGCTTGCTGTTATGTCGTAAATTAAAAATAGTGCTGTTATCCATCGTTTAATAATCAAAAATAAGACAGCCCAGTCTTTTTGTATCCAAATGACTTTTACTGAACTCTTACCAACGACTGATATTTTCTAGGTACTCAACTGATACTCAGTTATCATGCCAGCGACATGGAGGAAAATTATCCAGGAGATTTAATAGCAAACGTAATTTTCGAGTTAACTAAAGACAATGAATTTCGTATAGATTATAAAGCTGTAACCACAAAACCTTGTCCTGTTAATTTCACAAATCATACGTATTTCAATTTAGCTGGCAACGGAGCAGGCGCTCAAGAATTACATAAACATATCGTTTGTATCAATGCTGATAAGATTACAGAGGTTAACGATGGTATTCCAACAGGTAAGAAAGTTATGTTGATAATAAGAACAACAAAAAATAAACAATATATGATTTTGTACATATTTTGTTTCAGGCAAACTTCTTAGCGTTCAGAACACCGCCTTCGATTTAAGGGTTCCAAAAGAACTTGGTAAAATTATATATAACGTTCCTAATTCACCTGGATTTGATCACAACTTTTGTATTTCGAGAGGAACACAACAAGGAAATGCTTTTGTTGGTAATTGTCCGTTCTCTTCTTATTATCATGATCAATTTAAAATATTACTATTATTAATAACAATAGTAATTATGCGCAAGGTAGAAAAGTGAGGTATTATTGTCGAGGTCCATTAAAGACCAAGAAGCGAAGCTTCGAGGTCTTTAATGGATCCGAGACATTAATACACTTTTCTACTTTAGCTCATATAGCATTTTTTTCACTACTTCACTACTGGCATTTTATTTTTTTAAATATTAGTTTGTCGACTCCCGTTTCACATGACATGACAGCTGAGCACAATTTAACCTCACATTCTATTAAATGGATTGATATTTAGTTATAATCAAGTAGGATCTGTATTTTTCTACCTTGGTTAATAATGAACAACTTTACTACCTCAACAAAAGTCAATAAAGTTAGGTTTAGTTTCCTTTGTTGGAGTAAGCCTAAAGCTCTTTGATAAGATTGAAATATCGTCCCTTATTATTCATTAAAAAATACAAAAGTGCAGTAAATGACTACCTATATTTATTCATTCCTAATGTTGTTTGTAGCGAGTGTTCATCATCCAAAAAGCGGTAGAAACATGGAAGTTTATAGTAACCAGCCCGGAGTTCAGTTTTACACCAGTAACTTTCAACCTGAAGATGATATTTTGATGGGTAAAGACGGATTTATAAAGAAACATGGAGGTTTGTGCCTTGAAACACAGAAATATCCCGATTCTGTGAATAATGTAAGTAATAACATCGCTAGAAGAAACATAGAAGTTAATGTTATAACATTTTTTTCAGGAAAACTTTCCAAATACGATAGTTTACCCAGGAGAGCAGTACCATCATTCTGTTGTATTTAAGTTTTCAATTAAACAATGAAAAGTATTTTAAACGTACTCAATAAAGTGTATAATAAAATTTAAACCAATTGTGTTATCTTAGAGAGAAGCTCAATCGACCAAGTGTCAGCTTATGAAATGCAAAGAATCCCTCAACAGGTTGGCAAGAGACAACAAAGTATCTCTAATATATGGGTGCCGGCACATGAGGGGATTGCAGGTAATGAAATGGCGGACCAGTTAGCTAAAGAAGGCTCTAAAGGAGACTTCATAGGTCCGTAACCGTTGAACACCAATTCAAAGGGAGGGTGACACAAGGGCACCTTCATACAAAGATTTTACTGAACAAGGTAGACAAGGAACTCTCAACCAAGCTACTGAAATTGGGTAAGAAACATTTGAAGACAGTTACCGATCTGGTGACTGGACACTGCAGCTTGAGGAAACATCTGTACAAAATGGGCAAAGTTAGTGAACCTATTTGCAAAAAATGTGAACTTAATGATGAAACACCTACTCACATACTCTGCTTCCGCGAGGACTTACAAGAACTTAGACGGAAGCACTTTGGAGAGAAATTAATACAACCATTACAACTACTGAAAATTCCCCCAGTCAAACTAGTTGCCTTTATAGAAGACACGAAAATTCTGGAATGGAAGTAGATAACATGGGAAATGGTACAAAGATTCAGTTCAAGTGCCAGGGCTGATGAGCACAACCCAAATATATGAATAAACGAACTTTGCCAGAACATAATCAAACAATCATGAATAGAGAATCAATAATGAGAAGCAATGAGCAATAAAATGAGAAACTGTCGATCAATGTGTTAATAATTATTGTCCTTTCCAGTATTATTCTTTTTAATAATTCTATTCTATTATCCACTATTCTGTGTTAACTGCCGTAGGTCAAATTTGTTTCTATCTATCCCGATCTTGGCATAAGCCTGAACAAATCATGAACGCTCTCACATCTCGTAGATTGACAGTGGTCAATCGAATACGTTTGGTCCTTATGTTTGTCAGTGATTCGTTGGTTCACTTGGCGAATTACAGATAACTGACCATGATGTGACCGAGTTAGGAAAGACGATGCTATGATGCGACAACAAAAGTCCTGAAATGTACTTTATCTAAATAAAATGTTCTCCACGTTCATATGAGGTTACAGTTAAACATGTTAATAACAACCAGGATCTTAGTGCGGATCCTGACAGGGTACTGTAGACTCACCAAACATATAAACAACATTGGATTGGCAGATACAACCATATATGCAGGTTTTGTCAAGAAGATAAGCGCAAACAGTCTGGAACTGTAAATAATCCCTTGAGCAACTGGCTAGACACGACAAAGTAACTTTGTGATGGGTCCCAGAACATAAAGCAATACAAGCAAGTGATATTGTTGATGGTCTCGTATATAAAGGAGGTTGTACTCCTTTTATTGGACCCAAACCATTTTATGGTATTCCAAAAAGCAGCACCGTGTAAGAAGTTCGAAAATGAGAATACTAACTTAGTGCAGTCTAGCGGAAAAATACTCCAGACCAGAGACAGGTATAAGAGTTTTTATGACCTTGTTTTGACTACGCCAAATTGCTCTTGGAGCTTCAGAAATCTGATTTCAGAGTAAACACAGGAATTCTCACTGGACACTGCTCACTGTAAAATGGGCAAAGTGGACAGTGGAACATGAAGATACTGCGATGATGCAGATGATGCAGATGAGACGGCGGAACACATTATCTGCAACTGCAGGGTATTAATTCCTTTCCAAAGTGCTTCCGTCTAAGTTCTTGTAAGTTCTCGCAGAAGCAGAGTATGTGAGTAGGTGTTTCATCATCAAGTTCACACTTTCTGCACACTAACGTTACCCATCAGTGTGTCCTTCTCGAACATTGTTCGGGGACCATAAGTCTCCCGATTTTCTGCCTAAGAATTGCCATCATTGCCTCCGCTCTTATAAAAAGTTCTAGAGGAGGAAGTCCAATAAGGGCTTCCATTGATGCCGTCCCCGTGCTGTTCATTGTACCGGTAATACCAAGAAGGGTTTGTCTTTTGATTGCAGTTAATATATTAACTGCAGAGGACATTTCTGTCCTCCTCCACCAGACTATTGTTCCATAGGAGATCGTTGGCCTTATCACAGTTATGTAGAGCCAGTGAACCACCTCAGGTCGTATTCCCCAGGTTTTGCCCATAACTCTTCTGCAGAGAAGGCCAGAGGCAGAGGCAGAGAAGGCCAGAAAATCCTAGTCGCCCTGGTAGTAATTTTTTCCAGGTGAGCCTTCCAATTCAGTTTGGAATCAAGTGTCACTCCCAGATATTTAGACGCCTAAATATTTTGTGCTCAAAATATTTTATAGGTTGCAATGTGGTGATGCCTACCGGGCGTGAAATGATCTTTCAAGTTCTAATTTGAGAGAAAAACCTTATTAAAGATACTGCTACTTCATCATCTTTCAGACAAAGACGCTTTTTCGAATCTTCCAACAAGCCAAGTCTTGTTAACTGATAATTCAGACGTCAGTAGGCCTGTTAAAACATGTCATTGATGATATTCTGGGAAGAACTTAAAATGGACAAATCAAGGTAATTTTTTTCAAAGACACACTATTTTCGTAGTCCAGGTATTCGTTTGACAGAATTTAATAAGATACCAATAGCAGATTCTGGTTCTATGAAGCCACCTGCGTTTAATCTGATGAGACTAAAAGTTCAGTTTAAAAATATTCATCCACTTGAACCGTTAACATTATAAGTATCCTCATCAGTATTAGACCACATTTTTCAGCGGCGGGAACAAATAATGGATGATTCGTTAATTTTATCTTGACCTGTTTAGAACTTGCAACAATAAATTATCAAATTTAGCAATTTCTAATTAATGACTTCTAATAAAATCGTTTCGTTAATTGTTAAAAGTTGCGAAGGCGTGCAATCACCCAACAACAATAATCTCTTAAATAATTTATTATACCTTCCAATCTGCAATAAAAGAATTGACATACTGAGAAGATAAGCTTATTAAACTCGAATGAAAATTAACGGCCGTATAGTGGTCTCGTTTTGCGAGAATAATCAGCGCCGAAAAAAAAAAGAAAACATTGGCAACTGAATAAATTATAAAATCACAACGGGGGCACCAATTATCCGATTATTGCGTATTCATGGTAGTGATTTATAATGTCCCATATCAGCAGATGTGTATGTGGATGGGATTATAATTATAACAAGAACAAGTTTTGTTTCTTTCAACAATTACATGTTTATAGGCCGGTATTTTGTAATCGCTTTGATTTCGTCGGACGTGTTATAAATATCTACATAATCTTACAAATTCCTTATAAAAAAAACGCAGCACAACTTACTGCGTTACATAAAATCAAATCAAATCAAATCGTTAGTTAGATGTGAGGAGAAAACAGCTTATGACTGAAAAAAATGCACCAAGGGTTCAATAAATGTACGAAATGGAGCTAGTGAATTTTTTTCTCAAATTAAAGATTTCGGCAGTGGAAAGTGAAAATGGTCCTCTCCTTGTCTATCATTTCAAAAGTTGTCTTGAAAGACCACTAAGCTTGAGACGTATGTCAAAATTATAAACCCTGCTTCTATGAGTATGAAAGAAAATTTGTTTGTTTTTTTAAGGTAAACTATTTTAAAAGTCTCTTGCTCCAGCATATCATTATGATGCTGATACTACTTCTACCCCCCTCTAGCTTCTATTTTTCTACAAATGAATCCAAATAAATCTAGTGACCATAAAACATCGAAAAAAAAAAACCGTGGCGCTGACACATAACCTAGAAAGTTAGTGGTATTTTCATATGTCTATTGCTTCACTAATAAAATAGAATTTGTCTCAAAAATAGATAAGATGACACAAAAAACTGCAGGCTGACCAAATCACAAAAACTGCAATAAAATCGTATCAACAAATTAACAACACGTTCTGCAAAAAAAGTAAGTGACCCTTATTATTCAATATAATCCTCAAACCCGAGCCTAAAAGAGATCGGACTACCAAAGGGCATGCACAGTTGCTGGTATACAACACAAATCATTAACCTGTTCTTTGCGGATGGCGGATGTTACAAACTAATTAATTCCATGACCAAAAAGTCATCATAATGATACAGTTGCAATATGAAGTTGGGAGGATTGGACTTTTTAAATTTGCATAAAATGATGCATGCCGCGTACTTTTTGGGAATTTATATCAGTGGTGGAGAATGTTTGGAGGGTGGAAGATTTTTTTTGGATTTGTGGAAATAATAATGGTGATACGATAAAATAAAAATGGTAATATAACTATAGTAAAAGCCAAATAAAGTTGCGTTTACGTCACCAAGGTTACCAACTTTATTAACATTGCTTACAATTCACAATTGATCGTCGCTGCATAGGAAGAATACCACTCGCATGTGCTTGGGATCTACCGTCTCACTCTCTTTCTCTCTCCTACTTTCTACCTTTGTGTATCTTTCTTTCTCTATTTAACCTTGTTGGAAGTCGCATTAGAAGTATCCCTTGAAAAGGATACTTACACTGCCATCTGTCATTGAATGCCGAAGGTTTTGGTCATATGAAGAAAATTCCAAAAATGGAATTTTTTAGTGAATTAAATTTTAAAAGTTACTTTATTTAAGAGAAAAAGTTTACTTACACTATCTTTTTTTGATGAATACCGAATATTTTGGTCATGTGAAGAAAATTTCAAAATAGCAGCTTCTGAATAAATTACTTTTTAAAAAGAATACTTACAGTGCCAACTGTCATTGAATGCCGAAGGTTATGGTCATATGAAGAAAATTCCAAAAAAGGAAGTTTTCCTGAATTACATTTTAAAAGTTACTTTATTTAAGGAAAAAAAGTATACTTACACTATCAATTGTTGATAAATGCCGAAGATTTTGGTCATGTGAAGGAAATTTCAAAATTACAATCTCTTAATAAATTACTTTTTAAATAATAAAAAGAGTACTTACACTGCCATCTGTTATCGAATACGAATGACTCACTCTCTTTCTCTCTCCTACTTTCTACCTTTGTGTATCTTTCTTTCTTGTGATAAACATTTAACGCAACCTTGTCGGAAGTCGCATTAGAAGTATAACTTCAAAAACTTTTTTAACAAAATAATGTATATGCAATATAGTTTTTTTGGGGTTAGACGTCCCTCAATGTAAAATTTTGTGTTCAAATTTTCATAAAGAAGCCACCAATTAATCACGGTAAAATAGTCACTGCCAGAAATACTATCACGTTGCCGCGTCGTTTGTGACTTTTCTACTCGAAGTGTCATCGATTTTTGAGGTTATGGATTATGGCCGTTTGCACCAAATGAAATTTAAGTATACTTAAGGTTATGTGGCGCTTTAAAAAAGTTTTGTTTTGCACCATGTACAACTGGTTATTTTAAGCTGCGCCTATCTAAGCTTAGAAAATCACCCGCTTATTCTCCACTTATCTTCAAAGTAGAGATTTCTAACCTAACATTCTTGTGATGTTTTCGGGTTTTCGTTTACCGTCTTCCAATTTCATTGTGTAAGGTGTGTGTTTCTTTTGATTTTTGAAGGAGGATGTTTTAGGAGTATTGGATATCCTTGAAAATGGATTTCCAAGAAGACAGCACAACTACTATGAGGAATTTGATGAAAAAACCTTTTTCCAAAGGTTACGCTTGACCAAGCCAACTGTTATCCGGACAATTTGTAAGTCCAATTCTTAAAGTAAGTAAAATAGTTGCAGGCTGCAGCCACCTATTTATTTGTGTGCTGATCTGAAACTTATTTTGCAGATTTTGCTATAATAATAATTGACAAATTTCATGTTTAAAACTTTAATTATTTTTTGTTTCATCTGTAAACCAAATTTTAACAGCTTTGCAATTTTAGGCAACAGGGGCTCATCTATCAATGATTGCAGATTTTATGAGAATTCATACTGCAACAGCATCAATAATATTTAAAAAACTGTAAAATATCATTTATAATTATTTAGATATTTGCATATCATCGTCAGAATGACAAAATAAGGGTCCAAACAGTAAATTCAATCATATTAAGCAATAACTCATCGGAATCGTTGCTCTGTCACCTTTTTTCTCAATTTTTTTTTCAGGTTTTCATACAACTGCCTCAAAGACTCAGCACTCCTGAAACACAAGTTTGGGGCCACCAGGTTAAATTCAGATTCAATTTTTCGCCAAATTTAATTTTTTTCAGAAACAGACAGGCCATATAAGAAATTCCTTTTCACGAACTATATAATTTGTCGATCTGCCATTCTTATTTTTGACTGGGTTTTTCATTATAATCAGTTTTCTTAAAATTGTCCTTAAAATTGTCAAAAATGGTCAATAATAGTCAGAATCTGTCAAAAATTGTCAAAAAATGGTCAAAATGGTCAAAAATAGTCAATAATTGTCAAACTTTTTGAAAGTTGTCAAAAATGATCAATAATTATCAGAAACTGTCAAAAATGGTCAAAAATTGTTGAAATTTTGAAAAAAGATCAGTAATTATAAAAAACTGTCAAGAATGGTCAATAATTGTTGAAAATTTTCAAAATTTTTGAAAAATGGTAAACATTTTTGAAAAATTGTCATTATTTTGAAAAAATGGTCAATAATTATAAAAAACTGTCAAAAATGGTCAGTAATTGTTAAAAATTGTCAAAAATTGTTGAATATTTTAAAAAATGGTCAAAAATAGTCAATAATTGTCAAACTTTTTGAAAGTTGTCAAAAATGGTCAATAATTGTCAGAAACTGTCAAAAATGGTCAATAATAGTTAAAATTTTGAAAAATGGTCAAAAATTGTCTAAATTTTGAAAAAATGGTCAATATATATATATAAAAAACTGTCAAAAATGGTCAATAATTGTCAGAACCTGTCAAAAAGGCTCAAAATTTGTCAAAAATGGTCAAAAATTGTTAAAATTTTGAAAAAATGGTCAATAATTATAAAAGACTGTCAAAAATGGTCAATAATTGTTGAAAATTGTCATAAATGGTGAATAATTGTTGAATTTTGAAAAAATGGTCAAAATTTTTCAAAAAATGGTTAATAATTGTCAAAATTTTTGAAAAATGGTCAAAATGTTTGCAAAATAGTCAAAAATTTTGAAAAAATGGTCAATAATTGTCAAAATTTTTGAAAAATGGTCAAAATTTTCGAAAAATGGTCATTCTATTGTGCATAAAAGGCAAGCTTCGGTCGGCGATCCGACGACCGCTCACCTGTCTTTTTTTATTTGTATATTTATTAAGTTACCTTAGATAATTTTGTGTTTTCTGTTCTGTCAAAGGTTCTGTAATTGTAATAATTTTGTACTATCATTAAGAAGTGTGAAACGTCATCGTCATTTTGCAAAATATTTTTCAAATTTTGATTGATAAAACACTGATTGTTAATCTAAACAAACATAGAAGAAGAATCGTAGATAAAAAAATTACCAAATGTAATAATTAATATTATAAACAATTGTCCAAATTTCACTGTAAATAATTTGAGTAATTAAAATTAGTTTTTATGTTAGATTGTTACATTGTTAGATTATGTAACTTAAGTTGTAAAATTTGGTCACAAATATATGTTTATAATTCTGTTTTCAACAAAATATTTTCTACTCTTTCCATTTAACTATTGGATTTACATAATGTCCTTTTCAGAATCAGTTTTATATCGTTTTTTGGCTCTTCTGTAAAATTTTCTATTTGTGAGTTGCGAGGTACTAGAATTAAGCCGACGATATGTAATATATAATTAAGGGAAAGTATTTTTTAATGTGGTCGTAGATAAAATATTGTATGATACTCATGCGTTGCGAAAAAAGGCACTAGCTACGTTCGTGCCTTTCATTTTCGCAACTCGTGCGCAAAAGTATTACTCCACGCACTTGTATCATAAATAACTAATTCAGTGCGATATAGAGAATTGAAAAAAATGTTTTCTTTTCTAGAATTCAGTTATGGTAGCCAGATGGACGGAACCACGTCTGGACGAATGAGTAGTGACTTGTATATGCTGCAATGCTGGACCGCATGCAGCTAGCATAGTGACTAATTATCCTGATGTGATCCACATTCAAATATTAGATTGGCCACCATACAGCCACGACTTAAATCTGATAGAACATATGTGGGATTGTTTTAAACATCGCATAATGCACTTTCAAGTAAAATAGAACAGCTACGGATTGCTGCACAAGTTGAGTGTAACATGATTCCTCAAAAAGATCTCCCAACTCTACTTGGCAGCATGCCGAAAATAGTACCAGCAGTGAGAGATCGTTACTAAATATGCTTCTGTATTTATCATTTAAGTATAAAGTATAATTTAAATAATTATTAAAACAGTTTTCCAAAGATGTTATGGGTTTCCTTCAAGCCGGCAACGTCGTGCGAAATTCATAATTACCACGCCCTCCAGACTAACTCAATTGGTGAATATTTATCGAACCGCAGTTGCTAGGTAACGACCTGACTTCCTATTGGCAAGCGCGTGCGTGTGTTCTTCCCTCTCACTTCGACAATTGACTGATATTGATTATCCAGTGGCGTTTATATTGTCAGTATTTACCTTCGTATTTTCAGTTTTACTTGGTATCTTATTATTTCGTATACATATTGAATTCAAGTACGATTTGTTTTTAACAAATACCGTGTTTTGAAAAATACCTTACCTTTAAAGCAAAGCATGAATCAGTGTCTATATATGATTATAATATATTAATAATTATTATTTTTAATACTTTTATAAAGTAGGTACCGTACGCCTTTGGTACGTTTATGACAGATATCGACCATGTTTCCTCGCCCCTTACCGATGCCGCGTAGTTTCAGATAGACTTGCCAAACAATATGTATCTATTTGTATAAGCGGCAGACCACAATAAAAGTGATGATTGATATTATATCAAAAATTATCATTTTTATATAAAATTAAAATGTATTTTTCGACACAAAATGCATGCTTATTTTTATGTCCCCCGCCACTGGGATTAATGTACCAATATCGCTACTTAAAATAACTTGTCTTATGTTCCTAACATCGTTCGGTACTCCATATCGAGATATTCGAATAAATAATCTGTTCAGGTTGGTGTAGAACACACCCCGAATATCAAGATAACTTTGAAATTTTAATTAGATTTTATGTCTTCTGTCATTAACCCACAACTAATCAAGATTTATATTTTTCTTTTTAGTAAGAAGAGCTCGTACAAATTAATTTAATTTTATATACTGATACTCTGATATTCCGATTTTATATTTGATAATAAAATCTTAATTAGGTAAATACCAACGAGATTTTTGTGTGGGTAGGAAGTTTGAAAATGTCGAAGGATTATATTAAAATATACAATTTTCATTAGTCTACTCATACAGAGTGGTGAGCTAAATAAAAACAGAATATTTTATATTCAACTCGAAGGAATAACCCTGTATTTCTTCGTCGTTCAATTATTGTAAATTGTCTGCAAAAAAAACAACCGACCATATAGCTGTAACAGTCTCAACTTTCATTTTATTCGATAAAAACTAAGTTAATAAAATGTTAATTAAAAATATATCTCGTTTAATAACAGACAAGAGACAAACAACTTCCTCCTGTCCATCAAAACGACCTCAAAACCAGTATAAAAAGTGGGGAAATTCTTAAAATTGCCTAACACTACCGTATTACTTAAGTTCGTGTACAACCCGTTACATTTTTTTTTCTCACACGAAAGTAACTACCAAGAAACACATCATTTATATGTTATTGTTTCTTAAATGGGTATCATAACGAGGCAGCTCAAAAATGTGAAATGAGTTCCAATTTCGTTTAGGTATAAACCTGTTTATATATAATTTTTCGAGTCTTCTCAAGAGGAGCTACTTTCCAAACACTTTTCCTATGATTGCATGGTACTTATCAAGGACATACGTATTTCACACAGAGTTTAAAAAGAAAATTGTACAAAGTAGATAAGCTGCCAATTTTGTTTTGGAAAACTTAACGATTTTATCGTGATAGTTTTAAGTTTAAAGTTAGAAACCTACCTTTCTGCGCTTGCTACTGTTATTTAATTCGGCGCCCCTGTTCCCCTATTGCATTGGCTCCTTTATGCTCCACACTAGGGATGGCTGATCCAAATATTTTTATGGATCAGTTCCAACCTGATCCAGTCCAGAGTGATAACTAGTCCAAAGATCAGTTCCAGTTACCAATCCAGCAGTAGGTAAACAACCGTAAACGAGTACATACTAAAGAACATCCAACGAACAAACAGAGCGACCCAAACAACGATAGATGCGAAGTATGATCACCATGCGCTTTTGCATCTATTGGCTAAAAAAAAATATGCCTCCCTACGCTCGCCAATCGGATTTAACTGCAATCAGTTTCATTAGTCCAACTTCTGATCCAATGGATCAGTTCCAGTACAGGTTAGCCAGCCCTACGCCACACACTTCGCATACATGAGCGAGTGAGAAAAAAAAAGCATCGACTGCAATATTTTGTTGCGCATCGCTTGCAACATTGCAAGCTCCATCTTTAATTAAAGACAGAATAAAGCTGGCTTGCACCAAACAAAACATTGTCTCGCAATCTATCACAACAAGAGGTCATTCGCAACTAAATTAAGCAGTCGGTGCGTTTCCTGCTTTAGTAGCATCGTCAAAATCTTTATCCATGGGAAATAATTCTTAATAATAGAAGTCTCGCTTAAAGTACAAGATTAAGAGTACGTTTTGGTCCAAATTTTACTGAAAAAGATTTGCCCGGCCGATATTTTTTCCTAGTTTTTAGCCAATTATTGTTAGTATGTTTGTATTAGTGTCTAACATCAACCTAATTGTAAATGGTTATGGGCATCATGATCTTGATCTTCATTTTCTTGAGTTTCATTTTCAGGTTCTTCATCAGTTTCACTTTCACTTTCCGATGAGTCCACATGCGGGAGTTCAACAATTCCATTTCTTTCTTCATTGTTTTCATTTTCTTCATGTCTCAGTTCATTATTTTCATCATCATTTTCCATGTTTTCCACTAAGATGAAAATTCTTTGTTTTTCCTCATTCTTCATCATATTCAGAAAAATTCCATCTTTTGATAAAAAAGTTTCCTGTGTATTTAAATCCATGATCCGATTTCCATTTTCTGAATATCCCACAAATATTCCTTTCTTACTTCTTGGTTCAAGCTTCTTCTGATTTCCAAGGATTTTGGTGTACACTAACGAACCAAAAATTTCTAGTTTTGATAGGTTAGGTTTGTGTCCGTACCACAGTTCTGCTGGTGTCTTGTCTTTCAACTCATTGGTAGGGCTTCTGTTCACCAAATATGCTGCGGTATACAGAGCTTCACCCCACATGTAGTTTTCCAGATTGGAGTCAACCAGTAGAGCTCTGACTTTGTTAACAAGAGTCCTGATCTTTCTTTCTGAGGTACCGTTGTGCTGTGGTGTGTATGGAATAGTGTAGTTCAATACAATCCCTTTATTCTTTCACCATGTTTTAAAACTGTTGCTGCTGTACTCACCTCCATTATCACACCTCATTTTTTATGCTTTCAGGTTGAAATTAGCTTCAGATTCAGTTATGAACTCTTTCAAGCATTCTCCCACTTCACTTTTCTGTTTTAGTAGATATACTTTCACAAAATGTGTGTAATCGTCCACACAAGTCATAATAGTTATTTATGTATTTAGAGCGTAAAGTAACAGATTGCCGCTTGAGATAGATCTTTTGAAAGCGACAATTTTACTTTACGCTCGAAAAACACACATAATTTTTTCTACAGTCGCCCTTTTAATAATTAAAACAGCTTTTTATATTATCTTAGGTTATAATAGGAGTGCTAGAATAATCGTCATTTTCGCTATTCATCATGATTAACCTCAAAAAAATCTACTGACTAGGGATGTTAAAAAATAATCGATTTTTATATAAATCTATTATTATTTTCTTATAATCGATTTTTATAGTATTATTAATCGATTTTTAATAAATCGAGTTTATAAATTACGTGTTTAAATCGATTTTAGGAAACGGATCGTATTATTTATTGACTATTTTTAAAAATTTTGACAATTATTTACCATTTTTCAAAATTTTGACAATTATTGACCATTTTGAATGTTTTTCAAAATTAGTGACCATTTTTCCAAATTTTTGATAATTTTTGACCATTTTTCAAAATGATGACAGTTTTTAACCATTTTTGACAATAATTGTCCATTTTTAACAGTTTTTAACCATGTTTGATGGTTTTTTACCATTTTTGACAATTTTTCAAAATTTTAGACCATTTTTCAAAATTATTGACCATTTTTGATAATTATTGACAATTGTTGACAATTATGGACTATTTTTCCAAATTTTTGACCATTTTTGACAATTATTGGCCATTTTTGACTATATTTCAAAATTATTGACAATTTTTCAAAAACTTCAACAATTTTTGACAATTATCAACTATTTTTCAAAATTTTGACAATTTTTAACAATAACTGTCCATTTTTGACAATTCTTGACCTTTTTTGATAGTTTTTGACAATTTTTCAAAAGTTTTAACAATTTTTGACCATTTTTCAAAATTATTGACCATTTTTTAAAATTCTAACAATTTTTGAAAGTTATTGACCAATTTGGACAATAATTGTCCATTTTCGACAGTTTTTAAAAATAATTGACAATTTTTAACCATTTTTGATAGTTTTTGACCATTTTTGACAATTTTCCAAAATTTTAGACCATTTTTCCAGATTTTTGACAATTATTGACGTTTTTGGACCATATTTTAAAAACTTTAACAATTTTTGACAATTATCAACTATTTTTCAAAATTTTGACAATTTTTAACAATAATTGTCCATTTCTGACAGTTTTTGACCATTTTTGATAATTTTTGATATCTGTTGACAATTATTGGCCATTTTTGACAATTTTTCAAAATTTTAGACAATTTTTCTAAAAATTTTAACAATTTTACTAAAAATTTTAACAATTTTTCAAAATTTTTGACCATTTTTGATATTTTTTGACAATTATCTACCATTTTTCAAAATTTTAACAATCTTTGACAGTTATTGACCAATTTTGACAATAATTGTCCATTTTGACAATTTTTGACCATTTTTGATCGTTTTTGATAATTTATGAAAATGATTGACCATTTTTTAAATTTTTGACAATTATCGACCATTTTTGACAATTATTGACCATTTTTGACAATTTTTGACAATTATTGACCATTTTTGACAATTTTTGAAAATTTTTGACCATTTTTCAAATTTTTTTAAAAATTTTGACAATTGGCCATTTTTAACAATTTTTGAAAATGTTTGATCATTTTTGTAACGGTCTTGCTGCTCTTCTCCTTTCAGTATTGAAAGGCATTCTCACCTGTTTAGCTTTAAGGCATTCTTCACACTGTGAGTCATTTTTGCAGTATTTCACTGTTTCCCGTACCCCACTGCATAGTTGAGGAATTTTCTTGAGGTTGTTGTAGCTGAAATGTCCGAGCTTCCTGTGCCAATCATCTTCAGTTCTTAAAGTAGCAAGAGCTTCTTTTGAGTTCCTTAAAGTTTCAACATTCACCAAATAGAGACAATTTTCATTCTTGTATTCTTGCAGCAAAACTTCATTATCCTTGAAAACTTGCACTTGATATTTTCTGAACAATACTTCTCCTTCACGCTCAGTGATTGCACTTACGTTATAGCCAGCTGTTGTCTTTTTCTCACTTATGTGCACTTCGTCAGAAAACTTACTTTTTCACTTTTCTTGTCCCTTTGGAAACACTTCTCCTCTGAAAGATTCGTCTTCTTACAGATGGTGCATGGTGGATACTGTTTGTTTTTCTTTTCTCTGTACTTGAAAAAACAATTTTCTTCATGATGATTTCTTTTCTTGCAGATTCCACATGGAGGGTAAGTATTCTTTGATTTCTTGTTGTATCTTTTCTTGTATGCTTAGAACACTACAGCTTCTTCCTTGGTGTTTCATTTGAGAAGATCTTCTTTTGACAATCTTGACTTCAAATTATCAATGTTTTTGACATCTTCTGCCGCAGAATCTCAGGCACTTCTGAAATGTTTGTACTGATCTGGAAGGACAGTCATGATTTTTGTTATATTCATGTCATCACTAATCTCATCTCCAGCAGTCTTCAGCCTGAACACAATGTTTTGAACATGACTTATGTTACTCATAACATCTTTTGATTTGTCCCAGGTAGAGTTGAAGAAATCAGATTGTAGCTGTTGTTTCTGTTGTGCAGATGGTCTTGTGATGTATTACATCTTAAAATGTGTGGCTTGATATGATGATCAATTGTTTTCAATATTCTGTGCTTTAGCATCCTTTGTTTTCCACTTGTCGATGTTTCCTGCATTCTCTTCTATAGGCAATGTTTCTTCACCACTGACTATTTTGTAGAGTCTCAGCATTCTTGAGTTTGGGGATGCTAGACAGCTCATTTTCTTCGGTCGCCATGCTGAGCGTGGTCCTCTCAACCTCTCTGCTTTTCTTTTCGTGTACAGTCGTGTATATTTAAATCTCTCCTGCAAAAGGCTAAATGCACACCATCTAAACAAAATTGTAAGAATTATGCCATCACAACTTTATATTTCATGAGCTTAAATGATTTCCATATGCCTCCGATGGGTGGAGTCACAGTGGTTGTAATAAAAATGGTCAGCTTTTGACTTTCTGGGATCGGAAGCCACAAAATCGAAAATTGTCGAACGCTACATAATATTTTCAAAGAGCTTGGATCTAGATTAGCTCAATCCGACCAAAACTGTTCGCGCACTTACCATTTCTAAGCAAATAATCGCTTGTATCTTTGGTTTATCTCGAAATACCTTTGGATGGTGATAAGCAAAGCCAGATCAGGATCAATGCAGTCTTAAAATCGGTCTTGGACTTGCACATTTGGTCTTGGGCTTGCATTCTCGGTCTTGGTTTTGATCTTGCTCTTGTTCATTCGGTCTTGGTCTTGCTAATGTAAGTACGATATTGGTCTTACCAAATCGACCAGCTCTAATATTGCTAATCACTACCTTTACAGCAGCGTGAAGGTTGTTCGATGGAATGTGTAAAACTAATCACCAACGAAACATTATATTCACCCCGAATTTGGTTCCAAATAGCTTCAGGAATAAAGTACATGGTCAACGTTAATTCATTCAGATTGCACTTCAATCAGTTCTCAATACCGAACTCTATTGACATTCAAAATATTTACGAAAAATTTTTAATTATAAATATATCAGTTTGTTTCCCGAAATATGACTCACTATAACTCACGTATATAGTAATATCTTGTTCCTCTTATCAAATATAAAGTTCCCAATTCCAATACGTAATCCTTCGACGGACAGTTTAATTAGTATCGTCAAAATTTACCACCATTTCAAATGCAAATTCATATGATTCCATCGCTTTAATGTGGATTTTGTAGGATTGAGTAAAAAGCATTAAATTGAGAATGGGGATATTTTAGTCGATACCGATAAGATCATTCAATCGAATAAAATATTTAAGGTCGATAATAGAGATAATTTTGTTTTTAAAATCAGGATTTTTGGACGAACCGTTGCTGTTTCAGGATTAGCGTGAGGTTATATAATGGCTTATACTTACCTAATTTTCCCAAATGATATTTGAAAGTTGTCCTAGCGACATTTTATGATCAATTGTGGCTTACACCAAAAAAATTCATCTTCTTAACGAAACCGATTAATTTATTTGGTGAATGATTTTTCAAGTCCCAGAGTGATAGTGAAACCCTATCAAATGCGGTAAGCCTGATTTGGAGTTGGTGGGGTAGGCACATTGCACATTGTATATATTTTGCTGTATCATCATCTTCTAGACAGAGATATTCCATTTCATTTCACAAGATTGTTCAACTGATTCAAACGTCAATCATGCTTATTTTTCTTAGTTTGCTTAGAAACGATGTATAAAAGCCTTGGAGTAGGCCAAAGATTGTAGAAAGTCTTTTCTTGAATTGCAGATTTTAATGGAGCTAGACAGGTCATCAAAATAATGGAAAGGTTGTGGTTTTTCCTCCTCTACAGTCGAAAACCTAAGGCAAGTCAGGCCTTCACAGTAGCACAGTGTGTGCTGAGGTTTCCTCGGATTATTGTCAAAACCTGCTAATCCGATGTTGTTTGTCTACAGTTCTCTGTCATCCTGGTTGTTCGCTTATTCTGACTTAGTAGGTACTCCGTGAATTTTGGCGATGGTTCTTTGATGAACTATTTGTCCTTTCTCATTCCCAGCACCTTGCTCCACCATTCTCGAGACCGCTTTTTGATCCACGTACTGCTATTTGTTCTTTGTAAGGCTTTCGCTATACCACAGAAAGGTTTTGGACCCCTAGGAGCACATGGTGTTCCTTCTCGGGCTAGTGAATCTGCTCTCCATTGTACTTGTTAACTGATTGGCTATACTTAGCAAGTGTGATGACATTACCATTATCATTCAGGGTAACTTTGTCCATCAGTATAACATTGGCCCTCTTCTATGAATATTAGATGAACTTATATTCATCGAATGTAATCGTTTTTACAATTGAAATTGCCTTCAAGTTCATTCAGTGCCACCTAGTGACGGTTGTTTGAACTCAGGTTTACTATGTGTAGCTATTCGCGCCTAAATATCTATCCCTATAAACACGTCGTTTGTAAGCCCTCTATTTAATTTACATTTTCGTTAAGTTCCAAGTGAAAAATAAGGTAAGCAATAAGTACAATATCAATATTAATGCTTCTTGAAAAGATTTATTAAGTTTATTTGGCACGCTGTAAACATTTTTAAATTATATATGTATTATTTTAAACTTTGTTTTCATCTGATAATTATCAGGTTCAGCATTACCCAAATACAATTTTTACACTTTTTATGTCTTAACATGTACATAGGCTTTTTGTTTTCAGTTTAGGCACAAAACGACAAGGAAGAAGGCCGTTTTAGGACCTGGAATTCGCCGTTACGGGACGAAGTCGGGCCCGAAGAAAATGCGGAAGTATCAGCTCCCTGTTTTTCCGGGTCAAAGTGTCGCCGCCGATGAACTTGAAGCATTTTATAATACAAAAGAAGACGCTAAAAACCAAATAAACGAAAGAAGAAGACACCTTTAAGAGTGAAGAAAGGCCAACCTAAGAAGAGAAAAATTCCCATCAAAACAACATATGATCTTTCTTCAAATAGCGAGTCAGATGTTGCCATATCGACAATTAAATCTGGCGTAGATAATGAAGGATGCTTAGCTACGGAAGTGTGGAAAACTGTATTTTTGAAGAAACCTGTAAAAATAGGGAGAATGGCAAATAGATATTGTCAGAAATAGAAATTGAAAATGTGGATATTGTTGAGGAACATATTACTGAAATAGGAAAAGAAGAACCGATGGAAGAAGAAGCATCAGGAAGAGAAAACAAGATCGTCTAAAATGAAGAAGTTGTCCCACCTAATTTAAAAAAAAATAACCCGAGATTGGCTAAACAAGTACAAGTTGGGTAACACAAAAGTTTTCGAAAATGATAAATTTATTCAAAATTTTGTGGCTTATACTATCGATTATATTGAAGCTTAACTATTTATTTTTTAACTATAAAGCTAATTGTAGGAAATAGATTGATTAAGAGTAAATTGTTAACACAAAACTTTAATTTCACTGTACATCAATCACGAGAGGAAAAATAAAGCCTTTAGTCGAATACCGAATTCGGCACAAACATTCACGTTTCTCCACATCATGTTGGTTACAGTGCAATAGAATCAATGTCTGCGGGTGAATGATTAATTTCATTGATGATTTGGCGCTTTCTGTGGTGACTTTGGGAAATAATTTAAACCAAAATACCATTTACTCATTTCAGTTTATGTTTATTCACCGTAGAAAGTGTATAAAATAAAAAACTACCCTTTAAAATGTATTTTCATTGGAAATGTCTGTCTTTCGTTTTCCGACCTGTAATTTAACACGAAAAACCCACATCGGCTCATATGTCTTACAAGTTCAAAAAGATTAATTCACCTGTTAAACGTTCTTGATGGTCTGTGGGTTGTAATAATATCCGATACTACCAACAGAAACTACTGAGGAGACAAAGGCAGGAAGCCGAAACGCAGGAAGTATGGGTAAATTCCTGCTGACACGTTATTATTAAATACAATGGGAAGGGTATGTTCACCTTTACGAGGAACGTTTTTACAAACATCAAAAGAAGTTTAGTTTCCTAAACGAAAATAAAGCAAAGAAAGGTTACATTATTAATTATTATTGTATACTTATTATTTATTGCGACAAGTAAGAAGCGGCAAAAAAAAGAGTGGGAGTAAATGAGTAAATAATACATGAAATAAGAATTAATACTTCTACATGTCTTAAAAAAAATTATTGCCATATCAACATATATGTTGGGAAATTCTTTCCTTCTGAAGTACTTTGGAAATTTGACATAATAAAAAGTGACAGCGAGATTTTATAAATTCTGCGTCAGAATTCAAAATTTGTTCCGAAAAAATTAAATCAACGACTTAGCGTAGTGTGATGCCTTTTTGCCTAATATAATAATATAACAATAATATTTATATAAGAAATAAATTCCCTCGAAACTAATTTCAATAAATCTTTAGAATGTTGAAATATTACATAAATATGAGTAGGAAGGTCGACAGGTACGAAGTCAAGTTCAGCACGTGAAATAAACATAAATATGTAATATTTAATATTTACTTACGTAGCCGGTGTATAAATATACATGCATCCAAGATTAGATCAATCAGTGGTCAGTCACCAATGATCAATCGAAGATGAATTAATCATCAGTAATCCTTAACTATAAGTATGCTATACGGCTAGGTACTTATATATAGATAGTTAGTTAAGTAGTGTAATGTATCGTAATACAGTAATTTAATAAATAGATCTTATCCCAGTGCCAGAAGTAGTTGTTTTATTCCATTAAGATGACCCTCCAGCAACAGCACCAATTAAGAGGCCTATCCACACCTTTTAACCCCAACATTACAATAGAGGTCAAGCCAAAATTATGTAAACACTTCTTATAAACGTTTTTAATACAGGACGTTTCCGAGTTACGTCTCTCTCCCAAAGTTAGAATTTTGTACTTGTTCAACCAAGAAACATTCAAGGATTAGGTATCATGAGACTTCTCCAAACAAAATCAAAACACAATTATTTTATATTCTGGGATACAAAATCTGGGACGCCTTGAAAAATAACAGTAACACCATTCCGCAAACTCAATTTTAACATATCAATTATCAGCAATAAGTAAAGTTAAAATCTGAAGCCATCACTTCTAGAAACATTTTTAGACCAGCAGTAACATAATTTGGTATCCAAACCAACTCACTATAACATTTCATTTATTTCAAATTAAACCCTTAAAAAAGCTACGATAATCAAGTGTCTTCAAATTGGCCACACCATCTTAAAATAAGTAGGACAAAATCCTAGGAAAGTTTGTAATACAACAGTATGTATGTGTGTCAGACTGATGACTAAAAGACCCATTGCGCCCATTTCTTTTACTCTGTTCCTGAGGAAGATCTCCTATTCCTTGAAGGAATTGTAGGACATTCGTAAGCTTCAGTTTTTGCAAGTTTTCCTTTTCTATTCAGTTGTCTCTTAGGTATTTATCCTGGAATTATGTGATGCTATCCATTCCACTGAATCTACATACTACTTTGCCATTTGCATTCTTTTGATCTAGCCTGGTCCGGAGTGTCTTTGATCTTCTCTGATTCCCCAAAACATTTCCGGTCCTCAAAAAAAGGTTTCTTAGTTAGTTCTGTTAGTTCATCCACTATTTCGTTGTTTCCTTCTACTGCAGTTTGTACTTGGTCTTGACTAGTTCATTAAGTTTTCCCAGGCACCAATAAAGAAGCAATGATGATCAGAAGACTTTAAATTGATCAAGATCTCTCAAGCTTCCACCAGTTCCCAGTTACTAAAGATGGAACTGTACCAATCAGATCAATCACTAAGATTATTATTAATCTTTATAATAAATAGTATAACGTCAACTTAAGCAAAATAAATAGATAATCACATAAATTAAATTAATAAGTCTCACGCAGCTAAACAGATGGTTATTTTACGAAACACGAAATTAAACAAACTTTTATTCTACAGTGATTTCCTTTAACGATTACAGTCGTTAGTAATAGTAAATGTAATTAATCTAAGTTAACGTCAATAAAGAGCTATCGATGTTAAAATTCAATAATAAAACACCGATTATAAATGAAGCGAATTCGTCTAACATGTTATTAGAGTTTATTAATCTTGGATCGAGTTGTAGGGTTTCGAAAAAAGAACCAATGGCAGAGCGAAGAACGTTTATAGTTTAAAAAATCCGTGAAGCGAACTACTTTCATCGAACTGACAACCTTCTTACATATTTTATTGGTTTTGGATAATTTATAAGAGCACTGGATCCAGTTTTAAGTTTCTGTAAACGGTTTATGACACCATAATCGTAATATCTGACCATTCTGAAAGTTGTTAATATTATTTATTCATTATAGAAGCATAAAGGCAGATGAAACTTGCTCACAAGTTTTCCTTTCAATAAAATTAGTTTCGAAATTTTAAAAACCTCTTTTAAAATGCTTTCTTTGAACTACGTTATAAGGCTACGATCTGCTAAGAAAATTCCCTTCTCTTCACTTTTAAAATAGAACAGGAAGAGTTAGAACTGTATTCAAGTAGAATTGGCAGTTCGTCCTCGAAATCTAGATTACATTGTCCAGTCCTACTCTTTTTATATAGCCAATAAGCCTCGAGACTGAACCTTTCATGTCTTACCATATTTCATCCGCCAATTCGTTGCTCTTTTGACCCTCAAGCTACCATTACCTTGCAATAATCTCCAAGTGCGTTTAAAGCACCCATGCAATCCCTTACTACCTTAGAGTTGCTTTCAGTGCAGCTTGGCTGTCTATAAAGATGGCAACTGACCTTTCCTGCCTTTCAATTCCTTCATCGCAGTATCACTTTTGCTTGAAAAGTTATGACGTCCTTAGATGGGCTTATTGGAATAGCTAACCTACTTCTGCCTTGGAGTCGTCCGTATATCAGGTTGCCTCAGCCTGTCTGGATGCACCTTTCTTCCAGTCTTCCCTACCTGGTATAGTTATTTGGAACTTATTATTAAAGCTTTATCTCGTAGCCGTTGCGTTAATGGGTTGCCCCGCTATTAGCCCCTCGATCAGCTTTTGGTTTGAAGGCATCTTCAACATAATGACCAATAAATTTGAAGAAAATAATTGTTCTATGTCCGAGTGTTGGTAGAGTATAAAGAAGAAGAGGGAGAGGAGACGAGACACGACGAAGCTGAGGTTAATACCCATAGGAAAGCTGACGAATGTGATGGTAGTAGGATGTTTTTCGGAGCCTCCCGTCATCCTTATATCATCCACGGTGGGAAACCAATACTCCGTGCCTTCTTCCAGAAGATTTCCACACCAGAAAAAGAATATTTGAAGGCAAATAAAGTAATTCTGCCATAAGGGTTGTTCGTAGTGCAAACACCTACGCAGGTTCTTTTTACACGTATTATAGGAGTTAGCGAAGAAAATATTATTTCACTTTACCGTTAACGCAATAGTTTGAAAATTATACGCCACTGATTTGAAGTTGTACTCGTTAATTTTTCATTTTTTATAATCCAACTTACCGGGGGGTACGAAGCAGGCCCGTCATTAACAATTTTAATACCAATTAATTTACTACATGGAGATTGATAAAAGCAGAAATAATAAATTTCTCTACGGGATTACTTTTTACTATAAGACCGACACGATTGATTCGTAAAGCCCGAGGCAGCTCCGCATTGGATACGATTATTTGCTAAGATACGTAGAGTCATTAGGTTTTGTAACAAATTCAAATCAAAATAAAATAAATTTAGTCACCGTGGAATGGAAATAAGAATCAATCCTTTGTTTTTAAGTGTTAAGTTTCGCAGAACGTCAGAGGAAGAGGAATTTTGTAGTAAAATATTCATAGCCTGACACCAGTTCGTATTGATGGTGTTCATATGGAAAATGATTCTAATAGTGTTGTGCACCTCTAGGAATTCTTGAAGACCTCCTAGATTTAAGATTTGTTCCAAGAACAATCAGAAACTGTCGAAAACTGTCATACACGACACTGCTAAGAAAAATCGTTGTTTGCTATGACCAGTTATTTTCTGATCGTTCGTGATTATTGTTGGAGCAAACATCTAGTGTATTAATGTTTATATTTACTTCACATAAAATTATGGTAATTGTTGAGCTTTTTGCATGTAAAATGCTGAAGCTACTTGTGATTTTAATAACATGTTTACACATCAAATTTTTTCTTGTTTGTTTCTTTGGAAAAACGAGTCAAATTGCATATGTTGCATTAAAAGCAAACAGCACAACAAGTTGTCGATTTTTTAGCAGTAATAATATAGAATTATTAAGTCAGAATTACCCAATCACATCTTCTTATTCAGCAATATGAACATAAAATATCTTTGAAGCAAATAGGTACTTTAACAATATAATAACACAATAATTTGATTCCAATTTTGTACCAATATCTTGACCAAAATAATCAGGTCTACTATTTAGCGTACTATTTCTTATTTCTTTAAACTATTTTTTATAGAAAAAATTATTATATATTTTATTATTTTTGGTATTTTCAATAAATTCATCAAATTCATCGTTTACCACAAATAATTTTTTAATAATTTGAACGAAAACTTAGTAGAATGAGAAACCGAATCTTTTCTACGGCATTTCAAATTTGATTGGAATTTCCATTTGATAAATTTCCCATCTAAGGCAATAGAAAATCAAAATGAAAGACGAAATTACTTTTCACCAGAGGCATCTCACAATGTGAGAAATTTTGTGTTTAGCCCGTCATGTTTGAGGAAAAAGTACATAAAACTATTTAAGAATTTAAGTTTTAAAATAAGAAGAAACAACGACTCGGTTAATTTACCCCAAAGACGTAGAATAATTTTTAATTATTTTAATTGATAAGATTTAAAAATTAAGAGAACTTTTAAAATACTAGAAATATTTTCTGAATGTCTTTCAGCACGCCACTGTAAAAATCTTTTCGGGATCAAAAATTCAGTTCAAGCAAATTAAAATGGTTTCAAGTTAAATGCCTACAAAGTTTGTCGAAAATGTTTGAAAACTATTTAATTCCCTGTTTAATACTGATCGGAATAGTCATGGTTCTTCGAACTTTCCTTATATTTGAAGTTTTAAAATATTTTATAAAATTATTCAAAAAAGAAACGTATTTGATAATTCCTAAGTTGTAGAAAACGGGAAAAAAGAGCGGAATATAAAATTATTATGAAATTGCATCCGGACCTGCTCCAAATATTTAAAAGATTAACTATGAAAATAAAGTTATTAAAAAACTGTACTGGATCATTCTTAATCTTAAAACTTGGTATTAATTTTTTTAAATACATCTTTATGCCGTTGTAACGAATTTCACACTATTTATAAATAACCTTTCAAAATAGATATATTGATATTATCTGATGCATCCGGTTTAAATTACCATCATATTATTAAATCCGTAATTAATTTGAATAAATTTAAATAAATAATGAGTCAATTTTGGCATGAATAGTGATAAAATGTCGCTTTAAATTGGATTAATTGCAAGACATTAATCATTTTATGAGAGCGTAATAGTGTATTGAAATTTAAATTCGAATGAAAATATAATTGTAATAATAGGCATATTTTTTTTGTAATCTTTGTAGGCACTACTTGTTAACCCTCAACTGGTATGGTGATTTTGTTAACCTCTTAAGGTATGTTGGGTCAATAGTGACCCATGAGTAAAAAGCCTGTACGATCTAATGAATTAACAAGACATGTTTGACATTTTGACAATTGTTGACCATATTTCAAAATTTTTACAATTATTGACCATTTTTCAAAATTTTAACAATTATTGACCATTTTTCAAAATTTTAACAATTATTGACCATTTTTGACAATTATTGACCATTTTGACTGTTTTTCAAAATTAGTGACCATTTTTCCAAATTTTTGATAATTTTTGACCATTTTTCAAAATGATGACAATTTTTAACCATTTTTGACAATAATTGTCCATTTTTAACAGTTTTTAAAAATAATTGACAATTTTCGATAGTTTTTGACCATTTTTGACAATTTTTCAAAATTTTAGACCATTTTCAAAATGATTGAAAATTTTGGATAATTATTGACAATTGTTGACAATTATGGACCATTTTTCCAAATTTTTTACCATTTTTGACAATTATTGACCATTTTTGACCATACTTCAAAATTTTTGACAATTTTTCAAAAACTTCAACAATTTTTCAAAATTTTGACAATTTTTAACAATAATTGTCCATTTTTGATAGTTTTTGACAATTACTGGCCATTTTTGACAATGTTTCAATTTTTTGGCAATTATTGGCCATTTTTGATAGATTTTGAGAATTATCGACGATTTTTCAAAATTTTAGTAAATTTTTGACAAGTTTTGACCATTTTTGATAGTTTTTAACAATTATTGACAATTTTTGAAAATTTTTGACCATTTTTGACACTTTTTAAAAATTTTTGACAATTATTGACCATTTTTGACAGTTTTTGACAAAAATTGTCCATTTTTAACAATTTTTGACAATTATCAACTATTTTTCAAAATTTTGACAATTTTGAACAATAATTTTCCATTTTTGACAGTTTTTGATAGTTTTTGACAATTACTGGCCATTTTTGACAATGTTTCGAATTTTTGGCAATTATTGGCCATTTTTAATAGATTTTGACAATTATCGACGATTTTTCAAAATTTTAGTAAATTTTTAACAAGTTTTGACCATTTTTGATAGTTTCTAACAATTATTGACAATTTTTGAAAATTTTTGACCATTTTTCAATTTTTAAAAAAAAATTTTGACAATTGACCATTTTTGACATTTTTTGACACTTTTTAAAAAATTTTGACAATTATTGACAATTTTTAATTATTTTTGACAATTATTGACCATTTTTGACAGTTTTTGACAAAAATTGTCCATTTTTAACAATTTTTGACAATTATCAACTATTTTTCAAAATTTTGACAATTTTTAACAATAATTGTCCATTTTTGACAGTTTTTGATAGTTTTTGACAATTACTGGCCATTTTTGCCAATGTTTCAAATTTTTGGCAATTATTGGCCATTTTTGATAGATTTTGACAATTATCGACGATTTTTCAAAATTTTTGTAAATTTTTGACAATTATTGACCAATTTTGACGATAATTGTCCATTTTTGACAAGTTTTGACCATTTTTGATAGTTTTTAACAATTATTGACAATTTTTGAAAATTTTTGACCATTTTTCAATTTAAAAAAAAAGGACAATTGACCATTTTTGACATTTTTTGACACTTTTTAAAAATTTTTGACAATTATTGACAATTTTTAATTATTTTTGACAATTATTGACCATTTTTGACAGTTTTTGACAAAAATTGTCCATTTTTAACAATTTTTGACAATTATTGACAATTATTGACAATTATTGACCATATTTCCAAATTTTTGACAATTTTCATATAATTTTATTTGATTTTTAATCTGATAAATTGTTAATGAATGAATCTCTTAGGTTTATTATCAGAATATGAAAAGCATGTACTTTCTAAATTAATACAAAAAAAATCGATTTTTTCGTAGAAATAGATTTATTTTTTATTAAAATCGATTTTTGACAAATCGATTAATTTTGAATAAAGAAAAATCGATTCTAATTTAATCGATTCTTTTCCAATAATCTCACATCCCTAAGAGTATGCTACAAACTAGGAGAATTCGTAGCGGGCCAGTGCCGTCCGCCAATTGCAACATTTCTTAAATTATCATACTAAATTTCGTTGGGTCAAGATTGACCCACCATAACAGTTGAGGGTTAAATTATTTTAGAACCACGGTTTAGTTGCGTAGAAACTTGGACTATTTCTATAAGATCATATATACAGTGGTCACCGAAAATAAACAAGGGAATTCACCAGAAATATATAAAAAGTAAGTTTAATAGCTGAAACCCAAATACTGAAAAGAGTACGAAACAAATAAATAGTCCCATCAAAAATTGTCAAGTACAAACTATTCAATATTATTGAATAATTTCGAGAGTTTCATACTGACTTTGGCCGGGTGTTGGGTTTTAGGAAATTATTCCATAAATATAAACGATTTATTCACTCACAAAAACTTAGTAATACAAAATGGTTATGAAAATGTAAAATAAAGGCGATTGACAATAAAAAAGCGGGAATGAGAAAATAGTATATTTCATTACGAGTCCAGAAAATTGGCTTTTCATTATACTTTACTGAAAACCCTATCTTAACATGCCTATTACGAATACCGAAAATGACCTGAGAAAGTTTTCCTGTGGGCTAACATGCGTTGCTAAGGGAACAGAACACCGTTCCCTTAGAAACACTAAACCACAATTGTATTATGACAGCCGATGTCAGTGTTTCGAATTATAATAATTGTACTATGACAGCAGATGTCAGTGTTTTGAATTATAGTCTAGTATAGTAAATACTGTTGCGAGGCCACCAACTCAAAGCCGGCCCTGTCCCTCGACTGTAAATTTTGGTGGCTACGCCGGGATTCTCCCTGCGTCGGCATGGTCTCGAACATTCTGGAATACGGTTTAGTTTGGGCATAGCACGAGCGCGTAATGTACTAGAACTTTCCAGAACTGATGCGGACTATATATACGCGGGATTTTTTAGTGCGTACACATTTAGTTAGTTCGAGAGAATTAGTGAAACGGACAGTAAATAGTTAATTCACAGAAGTTCTTAGTAATCGGACAGTGAAGACAAATAGTGTAATATTCGAGTGGTGAAAATAAATTAGAACTATTATACCGAGTGTAAATAAATTAGTAGACATTAAGTAGAACGTGTATATAAATAGATATAGTAATAAGTAGTGTGTATAATTCATCCCACAAGTAAAAACTATTTAAATAAATAATTAAAACATTACAATACTTATTAGGTTTTGTATTAAGGAAGGTATAATGAAAAGTATCGTTCATTACACATCCATAAATGCTTTTCCCGTGAAAAAAATAGAATTATAACGTAGTCAGTCTTTAGAACTAATTTGCACAATATTACAACGGACAGTTCAAATCAAAGGGTGGCTTACCCAAAAGGCGCAGTTGCCACGTTGGTTTAATAAGAAGGGGATCTTGTTACACACTCCCCCTCTAGATGACGTAACGGTCCTCCGACGTCAGATAGCAAAAACGAATAGAAAATCGCCTTCATTTCTTCTTAGGACGGCCTCTCTTTTTCTTGGAGAGCACGGGCTTGGGTATCGGAATTTCTTCTTTAGCGAGATAAGGGCTGATATCGGATACATGATAGCGCCCAAGGATTTCCGATCAATCACATGTAGAAATTTCATATGAAAAAGGCGTGACGACTTTGGAAATGATATAAGGTCCATCACGCTTAGAGGCGAATTTATTGGTATACCCCTTCTGGGCAGAGCTTAATGTATGAGTCGAGAGTAAAATTTTATCTCCCTCTTCGAAAAATATATTTCTCCTATCTTGGTCAGTAGCTTCTTTTCTCTGGTATTGCTTTTGCATCAAAACTTCGAGAGAAAGACAAAGAAAATCAGCTAATTTTCTTAAATAAGGAGTAATTCTTGGAACAAAGTTCTCAACGGAAACAATTTGGCGTGAATCATAAACGCAATCTTGGGGTCGACCAAACGTCAAATAGGCTGGAGTCTGCTCTGTAGAATCGCAGACTGTAGCGTTAATGGCAAATCGGATAGTGCTCAAGTGCTCATCCCATTTATCGTGTTGTCCTTGAACTAATATGGAGAATTGGGTTTTTAGTTCGCGATTCTTCCTTCCAACAGGATTACTAGCGGGATGATACAAAGGAATAAATGAGCTTTTTATTCCAAAGCAATTAATTACTTTCTGCATCACGTCCGAGATGAACTGTACTCCATTATCGGAAATTAATTTTCTAGGAGTGCCAAAACGAAGGAAAACTTCTTCTATAAGGAGCTTAGCACTAGCTTCACCAGTTGCGTTAGGTAAAGGAAATAATTCTACCCATTTGGAGGCGATATCTTCCACAATTAAGATCCATTTATTCAATGAGACCTTTTCCGGGAGGGACCCGAATAAATCAACAGCCATAACTTCAAATCGTTGTACAGGGGGTGGAGTCTGTAACAATCCTGCGGGTTTTAGGTTCATACTTTTATACCGTTGACAATCTAAGCAATTTTTGACATGGTTGGCAATGTATCTTCGCATACCAGTCCAAAATAATTGAAATGATAAAGAACTCCATCAGCGAGTTGGTATCCTCGTTCAGACCATCTGGTCAAGTCTACTAGATCTTCTGATTCTAGAGATTTAATAATATTTGCAGCATCGTCATCAGCAAGTTATTGGGCTCGAAGGTCCTCTGGTGCATATCTGGGCATTTCTAGTCCAAGTCTCATCGGCTTGGTGTGGACAAAAAGGTCGAGATAGCATATCGGCAACTGCGTTAGATTTCCCAGGAATACAGACTATGTTCATGTTGAGTCCCTGAAGTCTTAACGCCCATCTTGCGAGACGCCCCGAAGGTGTTTTTAGAGTAAAAAGCCATTTTAATGGTTGATGGTCCGTAGCATCGGTTACTTCCGCATTTTCCAAATAGGCCCGAAATTTTTCGGTACTCCAAACAATGGCAAGAGAGAAAATAACAAGCGGCTATTTTCCTCCCACTGGAGTAATACTACTGACGCACACTAAATATCGCACACCAGAAAAACCCCAGCTCATAATTACGCCTACAGACAGACCATGGGCACTGGGAAAAAAGTAGGACTCTCGGATAAATTACAAAATGTTCACAATGCAAATCCATATTTACTTCAAACTCAATGGGTATATTAGGCCAAGCAATAGGTAAATATTTTTGACAAAAATTCTAGTAGAAAACGGATGGTGCCATCATATAAAAGACATTACATAGTATAATTTTAATATGTTTTGGACACGCAAATTTTTTTCAGTAATTTGTTATAAGCATTTAAAACGAAAAAAAAGCGTATTTTTCTTAGTTTTTTTCATATAACTGGAGCAATCTAGTCGTGTTACTTGATCGAATAATTATGAACCGATGAAACAAAATATTGTTTTTTTCAGTTCACAACGATAAACATTTTTTTTTTAGTTCATTCCAATCGATCGTGTTTCTTTTCTTAAAACATAAATTCATCTGAACTTAATTAAATCTAGCAGCAGGCGAATATAATAATTTACCGAGTCACGATATTATTATTTATTTTTTTTAATACGCTATATACTCGTACAAAAATGGAATTGTTATTAAGTTGATAAGGTAACTTTTAATTATAACTATTATGTAAGACATGCTGACCTCATTTAGACGATGATCGATGATAAGCTTTCATTAAATACGGTATTAATGAAGACGAAGAGTTACTGAGATATTTGTTGGGTTTAATTATAATGGTACTATGAGTACTGCCCACTTCTCATCAAAGATAGTAACTATAACATGTACTTCCCACAGAAATATCTCACATTATTAAAATAGTATTAAAATTTCAGTCTTATTAACATTAAAAAAATATACATATATATAAGGCAGCTTATAAAATATTTATGGAGATACAGATTGTCTGTCCCTCGTTATCTAGGAGTGAAATTTGGCGTTCCAGAAGGAAAATTCATTGGTGATTTTTCCATTGATAGTCATTTGAATAATAGAAAAGAACGGTATGGTATATTTTTCTATTATTTCAATACTTTAAAAACAAACCGGCAACAGCGCTTGGGTCATACACGTCTCCAACAGCGAATGTTGGAAATTCGCACGTTGTTAGGTGTCGACCGGCAGCGGCAATAAAAATAAAGAACAAGCGTTTATGGTTTAGTCGAACATAAAGGGCCGTGACATACGACATTTTTTTACAAAAACACGCTGAGGCGAATTGACACTGTGCTTTGGTTGTCATGATACTGAATGAAGTATTCCACTCGAAGCGCTTATTGGCTCGAAGGACGTATCTCTGAACGCTGTCAATTCGTATAGTCTGTACAGTATAAAAACCGTTGCACGTGACTTCTGACATAACTGGACTATGCTGCCAAGCCCTTGAAATAGTAAATGTCAAATGAAGTTATCAAATATTCTTCTTTTTATTTGGCTATAGTGTTGCGAGGTCACCAACTCAAAGGCGGTCCTGTAAATTTTGGTGGCTGCGCTCCTTTCGAGAACATTCGCTTTGTTTGTGCATGGGACGTGCGCGGAAGGTACTGGAATTTTCTAGAGTTGAGTAGGACTATATATACGCGGGTTTTTAAGTGCGTGAACAATTATTGAAACAGTTAGTTCAGAATTAGTGGAAAGGTTAGTAAAGAGTTAGTTCACAGACAGTTTACAGAAGTTCTTAGTAATCGAACAGTGAATGATATAGTGAAGATAAATAGTGTAATATTCAAGTGGTGAAAATAAATTAGAACTAATATACCGAGGGTAAATAAATTAGTAGACATTAAGTGGAGTGTGTATATAAATTAAGTTTAATATAGTGTATGTTTCTTTAAATAAATAGATAGTAATTAGCCATAGTGTGTATAATTTATCCTACAAGTGAAAACTATTCAAATAAATAAAAAAACATTACATTATTGTCAGGTGTGGGGTAATATAAATAAATAATTACGTAAAAATGGCAAAGAGACGAGATTTCTACTATGAAAAACGATATTTCTGCTGATATCTTATCAATGAAATATCGTTTTTTATGGTAGAAATCTTCTCGTCCATATTAGCAAAAATATCGTCCATCATGGTAGAAATATTGTCCTTCATAATAGCAGAAATATCGTTCTTCATAGTAGAAGATTTCTACCATCGTCTTTCATGGTAGAAATCTCGTATCTCGTCCTTCATATTAGCAGAAATATCGTTCTTCGTAGTAGAAATCTCGTCCTTCATGGTAGAAATCTTCTCGTCCATATTAGCAGAAATATTAGCGGAAATTGACGAAATTAAGGTGGAAGCCTCGTCGTTAAATAAAAATGTTTCCGGGTCCAAGCCGTCATCTTCCAGTGCTATTTTCAATCTTTCAGCTAATTCACTCTTCTTTCCGGACGTTTCCAACTCGCGATTTTCCAATTCTGCTTTCAGCTCCGTCACTTTCCGCTCACTTAGTCTCTTAGCCACTTTTACGTAAATGATTATTTATATTACCCCCTCCTGACACCAATGTAATCTTTTTGTTATTTATTTGAATAGTTTTTTCTTGTGGGATAAATTATACACTCTATGGATAAGTACTATCTATTTATTTAAAGAAACACACACTGCATTAAACTTAATTTATATACACACTATACTTAATGTCTACTAATTTATTTACACTCGGTATATTAGTTCTAATTTATTTTCACCACTTGAATATTACACTATTTATCTTCACTATTTCATTCGCTGTTCGATTACTAAGAACTTCTGTAAACTGTCTGTGAACTAACTCTTTACTCTCCTTTTCACTAATTCTGAACTGTTTCAATAATTGTTCATCCACTCAAAAACCCGCGTATATATAGTCCTTCTAAAATTCCAGTACCTTCCGCGCACTTCCTATGCTCAAACAAAGCGAATGTTCTCGAAAGGAGCGCAGCCACCAAAAATTTACAGTCGAGGGACAGGACCGGCTTTGAGTTGGTGACCTCGCAACAATAGGTTAGTTTTAGTTATTGTTTGCAAACAAACTTCAACTTATTACAGTAAAACATAAAACTTTTATTTGTTTGTTAACAGCACTAAGCTAGAAATTCTTATTTTAAAAACTATGGAATTATTTCTAGTACTAAAAGGGTATGTATGGAATAGTTAACAGTTTTATTTGTATGTTTATACCACACACTTAATTATTTAGAAATTCTGGAACTATTCAAGTATTTAAAATGTATGTATACTATATTATGTAAACTTTATAACGGTATAATTAAACGTTATGAAGTGATATTTATTCAACAAATTGTACATTCGCACCCTAACGCTTCAACGTTTTATCTTCATTAATTCAAAACTTTGCGGTAGGCCCAAACTATTAAGAAACCCATTTTAATATATAATTAATAATCCAGGGAATGCGGAATTGTGCTATATTCCGTAAATAATATACGAAAAGGGTTTCTGCGGTCATAACCGTTTTGCTTCCTTCAACCAGTTTCTCGATTTCTCTATAAATTTTGTCTTGGTAGACTCATGTACCTTGTCTCTCCAAGATTTTTTTGGTGTTCCTCCTCATATCTTACCTATTGGACATGATAATACCATATTATTATTTTGAGCCTGTGAAACTGTTTCCACTTCCATTCTTGTTATCATGTTAGTTATAAGTTCACAATACCCAATTCAGTAGCAAGGATGTTTCCCTGATATTATTTGTTTATTACCCAAAGTGTTTCGTTCAAATACTGAGTAAAATTGGTTAAAACATGAAATGTGTTCGTTCTCATCAGTTCTTTAAGATATTCTCTATTTGTGGGTATTAGGAAAGTTGCTTTTACGACTATCATACGTCTTCGTACAATTAAAAACTAGTTCAACTTGTCGAATATGATCTTTTTCGTCCCAATACGAATATCCAATGTGTCCGAGGATAACTCTATCGCTGATAAGCTTGCTAGGAAGGTTGCTGAGAGGAATTTGCCTGCTTATTCGGAAGTATGTACAATGATCTAAGTAATGAGGTCACCTTCCAAAGGTTCCAAAGGTACATGTAACATTAAATGACTAAAAGCACTTGACAGTTAACGAACAATGACATAGCTGGTAACAGGATGCCAAAAAGAAATCTATCCTCCATAGAAGAATTCAATAAATTGTCTAAATTCCTTGCGATTCCGACAAAACTGCAGATTCCTTTGTAAGAGGTGACAAAGCTAGCTTCAAAGAACCAGAGCAGTATTGCAAGAATAGTTTTAGGCTTCTAGCAAAATCTATTGGTATAAGACAGAATGGACACCCACAGATCGTTCGTGCTTCAAGTTTTGGTCTGATTTAAAAGCTTTTAGATAATATGTCTATTGATGAACGAATTCTACTTAAATTATCAATTTAATTATTTATGTTTCAATGTTTATACATAATATTAATATCTAATGAAATATTAAGAGGCAACTAACAATAACCTTATTAGTTTTCGATTGCCTAGATTATAATCAAGCTCATTTTGATACGCACTTTAAATTCTAATTACTTTAGCTTTTCCCGAGATAGAGTTCATGGTAGACTTAATTAAGGATATATTATTAATCTCATATGTCAAGTGATAAAATAAAATCATCATTAAACTTTTGTTGAAGTGCTCTTGAATTAAAATATCTATAGGAATACTAAAAATGTATTAGTGTCAGTAAAAGTATCAACTTCATCGATAGTTTCATTGCAATCAATAACTTTTTATCAATCCATTTATTGTGAACAATAATGCACCCTGTACAATCTATATTATTGTGCCCACACGTCCCAATAAATTATTATCTCCGACGCAAGCTGATGCAAAAAAATGAAGAACTTGATCTACTTTAAAAAATGAGCGAGAGTTATAATAAGCCTTTGGCTACCAAACCCGCCCGTCATTCTTTCGCAATAACAAAAGAGGAAAAAAATAGAAAAAAATAATAAAAAAAAGAAGAAAAGCGGACTACACAGTTTTTCTTACCTCGCTCCATTATACTTACGCATAGAAAGATGGTTTATCTACAAAACCAAGGGTGTAGACAAGGGGAGTGCACAAAATTTAACTGAAAAAAATTAGGAACTTTATCCAATATTATCAGTGTTTTTTATTTAGCGTTATTACTGTTTTATAAATGAAGGGGATAAGGCGGGTAGAGAAGTGGAAAGTAGAGGAGGGGGGAAGAAACATTAAAGTAAGGAAAGCCCCAGGGATAGATGGCCTGAGGGGTGATATGATGGAGAGGCTGTTGGATGACAATGGTGATTACTTCTGGGAACTATTCAACAGGGTGCTGAGGGAGGAAGAGTTTCCGGAAGGATGGAAATTGGCCAGGGTGATACTGCTGAAGAAGGCGGGTAGAGAGGGGAAGCGGGCGGGGGACTACAGACCCATCAGTGGACTAGCAGCAGCAGCAGTAGCGGTGCTGGCAAGGTCCTACCCATTGGACTTGATGGCTAGAGCCAGGAATAAACGCTGGAGGGTGCGACCAAAGAGGAAGTACAGGAATGGATGGAGGAGGAAATTAAGAGGTGGGAGGAGTATGAGGGCGCGCTAAAAGGGGCGACTGGGAATAGGAGAGATTGGATGGACCGGAAATTCGGGGAGGTAAACAACTTCTTGACACAGGTGTTCATTGGGTCGAGAGTAGGGTACGTCCACAAGATTGGGAAAAGAGAGACTGGAGTGTGCGAGAGGTGTTAAGTGGAGGATGATGTGGGGCATGCGTTTAGATGCTGGAGGAACGAGGAAGTGCTGAAGAAGTTGGAAGAGGAAACTAGGGGAGGCGGTGTGGAGAACATGTTGAAAGGGGAAGAGGAATGGATGGAAGTGAGTGGCGTAGTAGAGAGCATCACAGAGAACAGGAAGGCCGATCAACTTCCATAAAGATCTTCAGCCGCAGTATTATCTACATTATATCCAAGGATTCAAAAGGACCAAATTGCTTGCGCTGGAGTTATTGTAAGCAAAAGCAAAACAAAGCAAAGCAATTAAATACATTTTTCTGATCATTTTAAACATACACATTTTATCAACCATCCAGATTTAAATGTAAGAGATCCTTTCCTAATCCTTTCCCGGCGTGGCTGACTTGATTGGTGAATAATCTTCGAGTTCTTGTATTGTCCTCGAGGGACTGCGAAGGGCATCTCATATTAGGACTCATCACTGGTGTATTTGTTAAATTGGCCTGCTGAGATTTGAATACGTCCTTTGTGTTAGTGAAGGGCGTGTTAAGATTCAAAATATCAGTGGCGGACATTCAAGTAACCGTTGGATAAAAAATTCACTTTTTATACAAACAAATTATTGTTCAACTCATTTTATAGTTATTTATTCGTTATTTTCGAAAACGAAGCATGATTAAATTATTATTATTAATATTAATATTATTAATAGTCATAGAAGGTTCACGATTTGTAATAATATAAAATTCGAATAATAAGTTTGATACTGTAGATATGATTTGAAAAAGATAACTTAATTTTAGATTATATTCATTTAAATCAAATTTAAATACAAGCAACAATCAGAAGCACGTGACGTCAGGATTTCGTGAACATTATTTTGGCTTTTCGCATTTAATTGAATTTGCTGGTTTTGCATCGTCTATGTGATATTTCTTCGTTATAAACTCAGTTTTTTATTATAAAAAGTACGACAAATAAGCATTAGCTATGGAACAAGGTTTTATCAAGACAAATATTTTATATTTGCCAAAAATTTTATTAATTAATCTATTTCGATCGCGACTTAATTATTATATACTAATTAAAGTAAATATTCACGTCACAATGATTTTTGGGGAGGAAATATATAACCGAGTTTGAAGATATAGTTGGGTCTTGCATTGTTAGATTGAGCCACACTGTTTTTTCCATTAGTACGATAACAAATATATTGTTCGAAGCTTTTGTCCATGTATTGTATTACTTGTGTACATTGATAGAAGAAGAAGCCACGTGAAGTTTGCTAACTGACTTGCGCAGAAACCAAAATCGGTCTTGTTTATCTATGTCGCCTCGAAACGACCGTTTCATGCCATTGGCGTTACAAATGATTTTCATGCCGACAGCCATTTTATTATTGTCATTGGAGGTTGTGTTTGAAGCAATCATTTACTGTCGAATATTTTTGAATTTTGAATATTTTAAGACGTTTCGCTAGTTTATCTGTGAGTGTTGTGTGTTTCATTTGATCTAAAACCATGCCACCTAAAAAACTTGTTGGTGTTAAAGGAAAAATTATCCACATTATTCTAATTTTGTGTTAACCTACAGAATGTGAAAACGTTACGCTACTGATTTGAAGTCGAATGTCAATTTTACAAAATGGCGCTGGTTTTGACAACAAGTTCGCGCATATGACTGCAACTTCAAGTGGGTTCTTCCTACGTGAAACGAAGTCTACTCGATACACACAAAAATTCATCGCTATCGAATGAAATAATTCAAATTATGTATCGAAATAAATGTTTACGAAACCCTGATATCATAGACAAGCGCGAAATTTAATTTCTACTTTGAAACCTTTAATTTTTTGCAGAAATATTTTAGATAGTACATGCGTATAAATATCATGCAGCTGTTTTTCAAAATGTTTATTGCATTTTTTTTATTGAATATGTCTATAAGTATTACAACCTTTTTTATTTTATTTATCGCATTATTTATATTTATGGATTAAAGTACAGCACCATGAATAATGGTCTACGTCTATGTCTAACAATATAGTGTACAAGTCTTAGCTCCAAAGACGTAGTTTACAACACACCCGCATATGTCGCTTTATTCAATCAAGATCTGTTCTGTCTAGATCCTTTAAGCTATTCAGCAACACTGATTATTTTATGAATCCTACCACGCATAACGTTTAGCGATACACGCCAGTGTTGCCAACTAGTTTTTTTTAATAATTTTATTAAAAAAATATATTTTTTCTACAATCATTAATAAAAGTGACGTTTTTTTAATCGATTTTCGTACATAAAATATGTATTTGTTGAACAGTTTAAAAAAGTGACATGGAGTGAGATAATAGTATATTGTGCATCAAGGGGGAAAAGTACTTTCCCCACATGTTGCAGACTATACTTTTCCTACAACTGCACAAATTTAAAGAATACAAGTAAAGTAACTTAATATTTATTTTTATGGTTAGTAAAACAAAAATAACACTAAAGTATCCCATCTCTATACTGTTCAATAATTTTATTTAAAATTATAGTTAATGGTGAAATTTGAACAATTTTGTATGGTCAAATCCGGAACGTCATTTCTTTTCACTAAATTCTCCGTTATATTAATGAATCTGACAGTTTTGTGACAACTAAGTAGGTATTTAAAGATGACTGTAGCCTACTAAGTTTTGTCCATTTTATTTGATTCTCCATATAAATATATGTGGCGTGGGCAAAGTGCCGTGAGAAATAATATTTCTCACAGTATGAGCAATATTTGGTTTTGAAATTAAGTAAGGTATGAGAAATACGTCACTTTTCATAGCAGTTGGAGAAAAAGTAGTTTTTTTAACGCTAATTTTAAATATTTCCGCTAATGGCTTGGCAGATTGCACTCATCTGACATTTTACTTAGCGTTTTGTCATGATGACAAACATAAACATTCCAATCGACGCCATTTTTAGCTCATTTAGAGCAACCTAAATAACACATTTTTTTTTGGTTTTTGCTTGCTTGAAGAAAAAATATGCATAGTGTCTTTTTTTCAATCATGGAATTTTTCCATTCGTGAAAAAAAGCACCACTTTATGCACTTGTTGCATAAATAACTATTACGTGATCCAATTAACAAGAGTACATTTTGATGGATTCCTCTTTAGTTCGATCTTCTATAAAAGCGTGTTTTTCAATTTTTAAAACCATTTATTATTCTTAGTTTATATACAATTTAATAAGTTTTACATTAATCCTGATCATCTTGGTAAGGATATTGGAACAAACTTTTTAAATTATTTTATTGTCATTGATAAGGATAACATTCGATTAAACAAAGAATATCTCAAGAAATATAGGAATGTAGGTTTTTATAAGTGGAAAATTAAAAAAAAACGTTAATTCCTGTTCGTTTAAGGAGTTCCTAGTGGCAACACTGGTTCTCCTCTTAGAGAATAAAAACATACTACTTATTATAACAATGCACCCACGTATATTTATGTTTTCCTTTCATCGTTTAATATAGGAACGGTGCCGTTTTAATTTGAACTATTACGGCTCGGTGTCAAGTTCAGTGATTTTTCTTACGTATAATTATACAACTCGAGGCTATTAAAGATTATCTTGATCCGTTTTAAATTTGCTGTAGGTACACTTTCTATAATTTTTCATTGTACTAAAAGAGAAAGAAAAAAATTGAAAAAAAAACAATTTATCAATACAACTATTAAGAGTGATTAAAGGTAATGTTATATATATCTGCCTCTTTAGCAATCATCCATCTACAGAACTTTGCCCAGAGCAAAAAGTATCGAAGTCACTGTGAAAATACGTGAATTGAAAGATTTCTAATCAGATATCAATGTCAATTATTTTTAAATATTAACAATATATTAGTATCCCTAAAATAGCCATTAATGTAATTGAAGATGTTTCAAAAAATATATTTTGTGCAAGAAATTGAAGAAATATTATTTATTAACTCAACACAGGCCAAAACGATTTATGCCCGATTCGCCTCTTCCCATTTCGCCTGACCAATTAAAATTTCTCGATTCGCCTGACGGCTTAAATGGTGGTACCGTTTCGCCTGACCATACATTTTTCGTTATAATAGGTATTAAAATAAGCAACTTCCCTTCCCACTTTATCCAGACTCAGGACTGGCAGTAATTTTTAATGGTTGATAAAAAATTACTGGTGTGGTTAAAAGTTTATTCGCTTTACATTTCGTCAATTTGGGAAAAAATACAATAATATATACATATTTACTTGATTTTGAACTAACAAAATTAATTTATCTTAAGCTTAACAGTGTAGACTATTTTTTCTAAACATTTTCCCACTGTTATTTCATTATTTAAGTAGCTTTCTTGAATTTGTCTTATTCTTAACCTAACCTAACCTAACCTGTTAAGAAACGGTCGGGGTAGGTGCTTACAACAATTATACATATTTATTACCTGTTATACCTAGAAAATCCAGGTCAGGGTAATCGCAACTCTAAATTTCCCTCAATCTTGTCGTCAGGCAAAACGCAACCAAAATGTACCTAATTTAAATGTCAGGCGAACCGGGAACAGGCGAAACAGGAATACACCGGCCAAAACCCAGCTCGAATGTTTAATGAAAATTCATAATTCTAACTGAAACCAGACACTAAGCCATGATTTTCGGGCAATACTAACTGCCCCACGGAACTACCTGGACACATTAATCCCAAGTACTTACTGCCCCACCTACAAGAAAGTTTTAATGACCGGAAAATCAAAAACAAATATGTTTAAATATTTCTTATTGATCGGTATTTAGGAAAACCAAATTTGATTATAGTTGTGTAAGAATTTTTTTTTACCTCCCTATATAAAATCTATAAAATTTTAAAATTCGAAACATTCAGCACTCAGACACTTGACATGTGCACATTCCTAAATGGTCGCAGTCTGTATTTATGTTAACAACATTAAAGATACGAAGATATCGAATTACCTAAGCCATCTTTGGTAGAATCTCAAAGACAGGCATAAGAAAAAGAACATTTTACTAAAAATCTTTGCTGTGTGAAGTTGAAATTAGTTGTCATTCTTATAATTTAAACTTATTGACTAAGTGCAATTTCTGTGTGTTGTGGATGTTTGCTGATTAGGGTGAGTTTTCTCACTGAGTAATTAAGTTTTATCCATTAGCATTTGTTTTATTTCACAATCAAGTTATTTCTTTGAATAAATTAAATAGCATTATCAATCAATATTTTATAGTCAATTCGATTAACTCTGATTTTGACAATCTTATTTCTTAAATTTACAGGGTTGTATTGTTTGATTAAAATGTATTTGAGAATGTACTTATTGTATATATTGTTTTACCTACGAGGTGTAATGAAAAATAAAGTGATTAGTAATATTATATTGTTTGTTCCGGCGTAGTACATTGCGGTCAGTGTATGCGTTTATGTTTGGATTACTGTGGTCAGTTTTCCAGGGGTCGTACTGTGGTTTGTACGACATTGCGGTCAGTGTGCTAGTTTTGTCACTGCTGTGGCACAAGAATGATTGTTTATTATTCCTGTTGTTGTAGTCAGTGTGATTGCCCTGTTTTTATCGATCGATAGTGGACACTGCGGTCAGTGTCGACGGAATGGAGAATTAATATTTGGTCAGTTCTTTACTATGGAAATGATCTTGACATGAATCAACTTTATTAATGTAGTTTTCTAGTTAGAGATGACTAGGAAAGATAATAATTTGATTTAGTAACCAATGTCAAATTTTGATTACTTTCTTTAATACAAAAATACTTTTGGTAAACTTGATTGCTCATCCGTATCTCTTTTTAATTTCAGGTACGACATCTCATATCTGCCTCTGGCCTATCACTTGAGTATTTTATTTAATTTTACATTATTAATATTTGACTTACTATATTGTTTTATTTTGTTCTCAATTTTACCGAGTAAATTGAAATTAGTAAATGTTTTATTGCAACAACTTTTAAATATCTCCTGACATTAATTTTACGTAATAATAATAATAATAGCATCGCCCATAGTTACAACATTTATTTATTTATTTATTATATATATATTTTTTATCTCTTACAGTTGAAAGAGTAGGGATAAATTTAAAAGAGGATGAAATTGTTTTTCGGCATTCCTTATTTAGATCCAAATGAAGCTGGTGACTTTTTTTCTGATGAACTTTTTAAAATTATGCCAGAAGATGACAGAGTTTTGCAATTTTGTGATTACCTTGTTGATAATTATTTAACGGAATATTCAACATTTCCACCTTACATGTGAGCTTCAAATTCATCATATATTTACTTCAAACGCATGTGAATCACTTCACTCAAAATTTAACGAATGTTTTTATAAATCGCATCCTGACATATTTAAATTTACAGAGATTTTGTTAAATTTCCAAGAAGAAGTATATGTGAAAATAACTGCACATAGAAACCGATAAAATCTAGGTAGCGTGGGGCAGTTCGTAGTCGCCCATGATTTTAGTACGTAGAGTTGAAACCATTAAATACAGTTGTAGGTATGGCGACCGGCGAGTTGCATCCCAAAAAGTAAAATTTTACCTGAACGAAAAAAGGTGACCGTCGAATAGCATCCGTAATCCAAAAAGGTCTGTTCATTAATAATCGCCTATCATGGTGTCAAAAGCAGGTCAAATTTTACAGCAATGTTGCCGATATATTATTTGAACCGTAAATATTTTTATAATAATTGGAACATATATCTGTATAAGATTCGAAAAATGTCATCATATTTTCTTAGTTTAAATCTCTTAAATTTTTGATTATGGCTAATGTAATCTTAACGATAGTAGAAAGTAAGACGTGTTGAGACCTAACCTAACCTACATAATTGAATAATGTTTAATTTGAATTAATATATTATTCACTATATTGCTATAAAACTGTATTAGACGAATCAAGGTATTTTCTTTTCCCCTTCTCGAAAAATATCCAATACTTTATATTCCACATAAAATATTCCCTTATTGGAAAATACATCATAAATACTTCAATTTCACTACTTCAATTCACCTGTAATGGTTCGATTCATAGGATGTGCGAGCGTTTTTCCATTTATTCAATTAAGTTGTTATTTTTTTTGTAAAAACATCACCAAAGGTGCTGTTATACAATCTGATTAATTAAATCAATGAGTACTGATACATTACAAAAGCTCGTAAGGTTTGATCCTCTTGAGTCTTCTCGTCTGGTTGGTATTGTCGAGGATCAACTTCCAGGTCCCTGTTTCTGCAATACCAATGGGCATTAACAATGCACCTTAGTACAAGTATTGGATATTTTTCGAGAAAGAAATGGAAAAATACAATGATTCTTACGATTTTCTTGTCACTGTGTTGCCATAGAATCACTTTAAGGGCTAGGCACAAGTATTTTATTCCAATTCTATCTTGTTCGAACCATTCTGTATTAATGAGGGCGAACGTACCCCTATCAGCACAATATAAAGCAATATTAAGATTAAGGAAACTGAAAAATACTAAAATTTTAGTAATATTTCTAGTAATTTGACCGCCTAATGTATGTATTGTATGTAGTTCGACCACCTTGTAAAATATTTTAAACGATGACTGTTTTCATTCAACAACCATTATCGGTTCTAATGTCAACAAATTATCTCTTAACATAATATTTCTGTAGTGCGGTTTTCGTTTTATAAAAACACTTGTTACTCCTCGTTAGACAGAAGTATCATTTTATGTTTAAGCCTTCACTCAATTCAGTCATTTTAAAATAATAAACGGGCTGCTGCAGCAATATTTTTAGTTTGTTCAGCTGTAGAAACAACAGCCAGCATTTTGTATGTTGACTTTCAAGATGCCATTTTATACGAAAGTCAAGATTCTCTTTAAACTGTCAGTTCTACAGTTACTTAAAAAAATTAGGATCAATATGAGGATAATTTTAGCATAAACAATGGCCTCAATAAAGAAATCGTATTGATTCTGTTCATTTAACGTAAAAGTACCTATATCCAGTGGCGCAGCGTGGATGGGGCAGCAGGGGCCATGGCCCTAAGCAGCATGTATGTATGTATGTATATTGGTGTGACATTCACTAAGACCTAAAAGATCTATTGTGCCCCCTTTACTTCTACATAGTTCCTGGGAAAAGTCTAAGAGACTATTAGCTTCTTCAGTCCTATTTCCCGGAGAAATTTTAGGATATCTACTAGCTTTAACTCCCTCTTCTATCCAGTACTCTCCTAGGTGTTGGGCTCTAGGATTCTGAATTGCTGTAAAATTCGTAAGTATGTGGATGAAGGTTTCTTCTTCCATGCCACAGAATCTACATTCTTCTTCCTCCTTTTGAGGAGGTGTTTTTTTAATAATTCCCTCTCTACTTAGTCTGTATCTTGTTCTTTCTGCAACACTTTCCACCACCTGGATGTTATGACAATATCATCGGCATATCCTTGGCAGGATATTCCGAGGTCACTCAAACCACAGTCAACCGTCATGCTCCACATTAATGAAGATGCTACACCTCCCTGTGGATATCCTCTGGTTGTACAGATGGAGACAATGTCTTTGCTCGTCCTCGTCTCTGCTACTCTAGTGGTGAGCAGTTCCGACATCCATTTGGATGTTTTGCTTTCTACACCTCTTCTATTTAATGCTCTTTTGACAGCTTCATGAGGAGTATTGTATCGGTGCAGTCTCCGTAGATCTGACTGTCCGGTAAGCATGCTGATGCGGGCGGAGAGAGAGTCTCTCTAGGATTTCCGCTCTAATATAATTGTCAATAGCTTTTTCCATCGTTTTGAGCACAAACGATGTTAGACTAACTGGTCTGAAGGATTTGGGGATTGTTATGTCCCTTTTTCCAGCTTTTGGTATGAAGGTTACTATTGCCCTTCTCCATGCTTCTGGTATATAACCCAGTTCTAAGCTGCCTCGACTGATTCTAATTAAATGTGGTAGAATTTCGTCTTGTCGTTGCTGGAGCAATGGTGGGAAAATCCCATCGGCTCCCGGTGTCTTGAAAAGTGAAAAGGTGTTCATAGCCCATTTTAACCGTTCGTTACTACAAATGTGCTTGGCCATTGTGTACTTTCTCTCGAAGGTCTGTTATGACCTTCGAGAGGATTATCCCCCCTTTTTGGGCTACTCCCAGGAAAATGGGTTTCTATTAAGAGTCGCACTCTTTCCTCCTCATTTTCTTTATATTTACCGTCTGGCTTCCTTAAAGCCCTAAGCGGCATACGAAAGAATGCAAGCACCACGATTTTTTCAATTGGAAATTAAAAAAATTAACTCGTTATGTTATTTGCCAAGCAAATCCGCAAGGATACGAAAGAGAGGAGGGGAGATGAAGTCGTGCTGCCGAAGTGCTAGCGACTAGCGACAACTGCCTAGCACCCGGCCGACCGGTGTGGCGGCACCGAGTTTTCCTGAACCAACAGCGAGTACTCAGTTATTTATTCAAAGAAAACAATAACAATTCTCATTTTCTTAACTTCCTGTGGGTTCCTCACGCTATTTCTTCCTATACTTAGATGTATGTTCCTTCCAAAGCAGTGGTAGTGTATCTTGTCTTTCACTAACTTGTACGTTGAATGAAATATTTAAACTTTAAACTAATAATTAAAATAGAGGGGGCGGCAAATTTTCTATCGACCCCGGGAGGCGAAAACCCACCCCCTGCCTATGTCTAGTGGAAATTAAATGCTTTTAACTATAAATGTGTTGCCATTATTCACCTCATTTGTTGAGGCTTAAATACCTTTAAATTGGGAGTGCATCTGGTTAGGTAAGTTTTCGTCAGACAATTTTACATCCTCGAATGAAAATTTTCAGTAATTAATTTTCTGTAATTGCTACAGTTTACCACACTTTTAGTTTCAGAAGTTTCACAGTTACTGTTTGAGTTACTCTTTTATTCTAATCTCATTCTCATTAATTCTAATCTACCTTGCAAAACCCCCATAATTCGTTGTTTTATAAAAAGTAACATTCACCAAGTATTTAAACGAGGGTAATGAAAACCCAGATAAATGAGTACAGCTGGTAATAACAATTATTAGAACGGTATCGGCACAAACAACTCTATACATCGAGTGAAAAAAAAAACAAGTAATCATTTAGTACTTCCTTTTTTTTCATTTAAATAAGAAAACAAACTAAAAATAATTCAAGAAAGTCTTCTATACGTTACAGCTCCAAGTTCACTATTTACACCTGCTACTATCTTGATAAACATCATATTGAAGGTCGACAACCAGCAGTTAAATTTAAGTTAAATTTTAAATAAAGTACGAGATGGTTATTTTTATTGACATATATAACCATATGAGGATAGAAGGCTGACTTCTATTTTGTAAATGTAATTGTAAACAATTTTCGGTAGTTGATGCAAAAAAATATTTAAATAATATGAGCACCTTAAAATATTTTAAAAATTTATTTTAAAAGCTATCTGTGAGAGAGTTTGTGTAATACTCAGTTGGTTTACTCCAAAGTTTCTCAATTTGTTAGCACAATTTACCCCAGTGAGAAGCTCGAAATTTTAAAGAAGTAGCTTTATTAAAACTTCTCGGAAAATAGAAAAAAAGCTTTGATTAGTTATTCTAAGAGATTATTAAACGTTAAAATTACTTCTTCTACAGTCGCGCGTAAAATGACTAATTACTATATTCAAATGAAATCGTAAATTCGACAAATGCCGAGGATTGTTACTTTACGCTTTAGCGCAAAAAAGGAATTTTTTTCGCTCGCTTATTTAATCAAACCACGCCCCACGAATTAACTCAATTGGAGAATAATTAACAATTTATCAGATTAAAAATTAAATAAAATTAAATGAAAATTGTCAAAAATTCTGAAATGTGGTCAAAAATGGTCAATAATTGTCAAAAATGATCGATAATTGTCAAATTTTTTTAAAAATTTTGAAAAATGGTTTAACATCTTCAAAAATTGTCAAAAATGGTCAATTGTCAAAAATTTTAAATTTTTTCTGAAAAATGGTCAAAAATGGTCAATAATTGTCAAAAACTATCAAAAATAGTCAAAAATTGTCAAAAATGGACAATTATTGTCGATAATGGTCAAAAATTGTCAAAAATTGTTTAAATTTTGAAAAATGGTCGATAATTGTCAAAAACTATCAAAAATGGTCAAAAACTATCAAAAATGGTCAAAAACTGTCAAAAATGGACAATTATTGTCTAAATTGGTCAATAATTGTCAAAAACTATCAAAAATGGACAATTATTGTTAAAAATTGTCAAAATTTTGAAAAATAGTTGATAATTGTCGAAAATTGTTAAAGTTTTTGAAATATGGTCAAAAATGGTCAACAATTGTCAAAAATGGTCGAAAATTTGGAAAAATGGTACATAATTGTTAACAATTGTCAATAATTATCAAAAATGGTCAATAATTCTGAAAAATGGTCTGAAATTTTGAAAAATGGTCAAAAATTATTAAAAATTTGGAAAAAAGGTCACTAATTTTGAAAAACATTCAAAATGGTCAATAATTGTCAAAATTTTAAAAAATGGTAAATAATTGTCAAAATTTTTGAAAATAGTCAATAAATAATACGATCCGTTTCCGAAAATCGATTTAAACACGTAATTTATAAAATCGATTTACTAAAAATCGATTAATAATACTATAAAAATCGATTTTAAGAAAATAATAATAGATTTATACAAAAATCGATTATTTTTTAACATCCCTAGTCAGTAGATTTTTTTGAGGTTAATCATGATGAATAGCGAAAATGACGATTATTCTAGCACTCCTATTATAACCTAAGATAATATAAAAAGCTGTTTTAATTATTAAAAGGGCGACTGTAGAAAAAATTATGTGTGTTTTTCGAGCGTAAAGTTAAATTGCCGCATTCGAAAGATCGCCGAAATTAAATGAAAATTGTCAAAAATTTTGAAATATGATCAAAAATGGTCAATAATTGTCAAAAATGGTCAATAATTGTCAAAAATGGTCAATTTTGGAAATTTTGTGTTATTTTAAAAAGTACATGCTTTTCATATTCCGATAATAAACCTAAGAGATTCATTCATTAACAATTTATCAGATTAAAAATCAAATAAAATTATATGAAAATTGTCAAAAATTTTGAAATATGGTCAAAAATGGTCAATAATTGTTAGAATTTTGAAAAATGGTCGATAATTATCAAAAATTGGAAAAAAAAATTGAAAAATTGTCAAAAATGGTCAATTATCAAAAATTTTAAAAATGGTCAAAAATAGTCAATAATTGTCAAAATTGGTGAATATTTGTCAAAATTGGTCAATAAATGTCAAAAATTGTTAAAATTTTGGAAAATGGTCGATAATTGACAAAAACTATCAAAAATGGTCAATCATTTTGAAAAATGGCCAATAATTGTCAAAAACTATCAAAACTGACAAAAATGAACAATTATTTTTAAAAATTGTTAAAATTTGGAAAAATAATTTATAATTGTCAAAAATTTGGAAAAATGGTCAAAAATATGGAAAAGTGGTCCATAATTGTCAACAATTGTCAATAATTATCAAAAATGGTCAATAATTTTGAAAAATGGTCTAAAATTTTAAAAAATAAGCAAAAATGGTCAAAAACTATCAAAAATGGTTAAAAATTGTCAATTATTGTTAAAAACTGTTGAAAATGGACAATTATTGCCAAAAACTGTCAAAAATGGTTAAAAATTGTCATCATTTTGAAAAATGGTGAAAAATTTGGAAAAATGGTCACTAGCTTTGAAAAACAGTCAAAATGGTCAATAATTGTCAAAAATGGTAAATAATTGTCAAAAATGGTCAATAATTGTCAAAAATGGTCAATAATTGTTAAAATTTTGAAAAATGGTCAATCATTGTCAAAACCTAGTTAGGTTATTTATTTAAAATGTTTTGCAAACTCTTTGTTCGTATAAAACTTTTTATACCACTTTTTTTTTCTAATTTGTCTTGCAACACTTCACTTATAAGCAAGATTACCGAAACAATGTTGAATTACCACACCAGCGTTTCGTACGCAACAATTCCGTCCACATTATTGTCTCATGTTTCTCCCTCAACCTGCCAGACCAGGCGTAATTTAGCAACATTAATTCTGCTCAATTTGCCATCCTTAGTGTCTCCGAATTGCGGTTTTCGGTGTGGTCAGTTAATTTCTAGTCTTTTATCTGATTTTACACTTCATTAATGGATAAATCATAACGTGGCGTTGATTTGGAAAAAAATCTCTATGCGTAAACGGACGTAAAGATACGATTTTACATGAAACCATTGTTGCGTGAGATTAATATTTTTCGTTGTGGTTCTCGGTTATCTTATTTAAACATTCACTGGAAATAATGGTTATCCAAAGCAATTTTTTTACAAAGTTAAAAAAATTATCAATAATAAATTCATGTAAATTAAAAATCTTTGAAAAACCGCAATTATTTTCAAATAGAATTGATTGGTATGAATTGGGAATAAAAAAACGTGAAAATTGGAAGATATGAATTTGAAGAAGTGGATAGAGTTAAATATCTGGGAATAACAATAAGTAGTGATGGAGACAGAGAGACTGAGATAAGGGAAAGAATCGTTGCAACAAACAAAGCATTTCAGGCTAACAAAAAATTTTTAAAAAATGAAATAATTAGCAAGAATATATAACACAATAATTAGACCGGTGATGATGTATGGGGCAGAAACATTAACCATGAATAAAAAACAACAAGAGGATATGAGAATACAGGAACGAAAAATACTAAGGACAATATTAGGACCAAGAAAAATTGGTGAAGAATATAGAAGAAGAACAAACATGGAACTATATCAAGAGATAAAGAAGACATAGTAAAAAAATTAATGAGCAAAGATTAAAATGGTTAGGACACATACGGAGAGCAGGTAAAAAAGCAACAATAAACTCAAAGGTAGAGTGGAAGCCTTGTAGTAAGAGAAGAAGGGGAAGACCCAGGATAAATTGGTTGCATTAGGTAGTAGGTGATCTCAAGACAATGGGGCATATAGCCCGAGAAGTAGTTGTTGCTTCTTATTGAACGGTCTCTGTTCTTTGAAAAATATTTTTCAAAAACTTTGTAAGGCGTTATAATAGTGTAATGTTTTTCTTATTTATTTAAATAATTTTTACTTTTGGTATAAAATTATACACACTATGGCTAATTACTATCTATTGGTTTATTTATTAAACTTAATTTATATACACACTCTACTTAATGTCTACTAATTTATTTACACTCGGTATAATAGTTCTAATTTATTTTTACCACTTGAGTATTACACTATTTATCTTCACTATTTAATTCACTGTCCGATTACTAAGAACTTTTGTAAACTGTCTGTGAACTAACATTTTCTCTTAATTTCACTAATTGTCAACCCACTCGAAAACCCGCGTATATATGGTCTTTATCAACTCTCGAAAATTCTACAGATTTCTACGCTCATCGTATGCGTAAACAAAACCTTATTCCAGAATGTTCTCGAAAGGAGCGCAGCCATCAAAATTTACAGTCGAGAGACAGGGCCGAATAGATTAGTTCATCTCTGTACGTTTGCCAACGGACGATCTATAAATATAACCCACTTAACCTTAATCTCCAACAGGTGGTATAATAAAAGTTTTACTCTTATTTCATCCCTTATTGTAATAATAATGTTAAAAACTTTATTATTCAAATAGCTTCATCCACTTTTTAAATTTATTCTTATGATAACTACCTTATTCTTTATGCATACGAAACATTAAGATGAAATATTAAATAAGTTAAAGGCCTAATTCCCGTACGTATCTAAACTTTTTTCATAAATACTCCATTCCCCACTTAAAAGCAACCTTTTTAATATTCTCAGGAATGAAGTTTATTTTCAAACGAATATAAATCCATTTTGCAACGTTATAATAAATATACTCTCGTATTACTTAACAAGTTGCTGATCTTTTTAAACAGCGAGTTCTAAGAAAGATATCATTTTAATAACAAACTAATAATAATAATTGCAAAATAAGTGTCTATCCAGCACCGGTATAAACGAATTACTGCATGAAATTTGATCTCAACTTGAATTGTATCCCTGTGTTCTGTCGCTATCAACAAGTCTACCCACAACATTTTGAAAAAGAAAAGTTTATATAGAAAGTTCAAGAACTAATTGTCAAATTAAACCCAAATCGTTAATATAAATATTACAAACAATAGTTAGACAAGTCTGTTCCTTAAAAAAACATACTGCAGTGTTATATTACACCACCGCGGCGTTGTAGTCGAATATTGTTTCGCCAATACAACCTTTGACTTTTAATTCAAATTAATGTTAATCAAATGTCATCAATCTTATATAAAAAAATTAATGTTTGTTCGTATTTTATGCGCTGCCGTGACTACGTTTCACATAAAAAGAAGCCACGTGAAGTTTGCAAACTGTCTTGCGCAGAAACCAAAATCGGTCTTGTTTATCGTAACGACCGTTTCATGCCATTGGCGTTACAAACGATGTTTCATGCCGACAGCCATTTTATTATTGACATTTGAAGTTGTGTTTGAAGCAATCATTTTTTAACGACACCAAGTATTTTCATATACTTACCAGTGTCTATTGTATGTGAAAATATCTCGAAAATCTTCAAAGAATTTCAATATACGTCAATTTTACAATATGGCGCTGGTTTTGACAACAAGTTCGCGCATACGACTGCAACTTCACGTGGGTTCTTCTTACGTGAAACGGAGTCTACGATTGCTATAAAACTTTGCTTATACATGCGCGAAGGTTATATCCCAGTGGCGTAGCATAGCTAAACGGTATAAAAAATAATGTTATCAGTTCTATTTTATCCAGTTTCTATTTACTATTTCTTCACTATTGCGTTTGACAACTTCATTCCAAATAAATTCCAAAATGTCACGTTTTGGCAATGCGAATGTTCAAAGTATAAATACGCTAATCAAAGAAAACATTCCCAGAAATACAACCTACAGTCACAAATATATTTGGGGAATATTTATGGAATTTTGCTGCGAACGAGAATATGAATTAAAAATGAACATAGAAGCTTAGAAGAATTGACGTTGTTACTAAAAGATTGGGCGGTCAATATGAGAAAGAAATACTGGACCGAATTTAAAGAAGCAACGTAGAACGTTTTGTGCAAATTTTTACAAGAAAAGTACTATAATGACTATAATATTTTGATTGACCCGTTTAACAATATAGTATTTAAATCAGCCCGAGATGCTCGCGTTGCAATCAGGATAAAACTACAAGCAGATCCATGTAAGCGTAAGTCCAATTCAGTTCCGTTAAAATTGTTTGAAGTTAACATAATAATATTGCTATGGGATGAAAATACTCCTGAAGGTCTTATGCGTAAATTTTACCATATTGCTGCTGAAGAATTAACGTGGCGAGGAGGAGAGGCAGTTGCTTGTCTGGTGGATTTTTTTCAAAACGATGACTCTCCACACTGTAGAAATGAAACTGACAAATGGTACTCCTGTTGGAAGAAATACAAAAAAAAAGGTGAGCGGTCGTCGGACCGCCGACAGAAGCTTGCTTCTTATGCACCATAGTATGACCATTTTTGACCATTTTTCAAAATTGTTAACAATTACTGACCATTTTTTCAAAATTTTTGACTATTTTTTCAAATTTTAACAATTATTGACCATTTTTGTCAATTATTGACCAATTTTGACAGTTCTTACAATTATTGATCATTTTCGACCATTTTTCAAAAATTTTGACCATTTTTCCAAATTTTAACAATTATTGACCATTTTTGACAATTTTTGAGCATTTTTGACAATTTTAACAATTATTGACCATTTTTGACAGTTTTTTATAATTATTGACCATTTTTTCAAATGTTAACAATTATTGACCATTTTTGACAATTTTTGACAGGTTCTGACAATTATTGACCATTTTTAACAATTTTTCAAAAATTTTGACAATTTTTAACAATTATTGACCATTTTTGACAGTTTTTTTATTATTATTGACCATTTTTTCAAAATTGAAACAATTTTTAACCATTTTTCAAAATTTTAACAATTATTGACCATTTTTGACAGTTTCTGGCAATTATTGACCATTTTTCACAATTTTCAACAATTATTGACCATTTTTAACAATTTTTCAAAAATTTGGACCATTTTTCAAAAATTTTGACAATTTTTAACAATTATTGACCATTTTTGACAGTTTTTTATTATTATTGACCATTTTTTCAAAATTAAAACAATTATTGAACATTTTTGACAGCTTCTGACAATTATTGACCATTTTTGACAATTTTCAACAATTATTGACCATTATTGACCATTTTTCACATTTTTTTATAATTATTGACAATTTTTTCAAAATGTTGACCATTTTTGACAGTTTCTGACAATTATTGACCATTTTACACAATTTTCAACAATTATTGACCATTTTTAACAATTTTTCAAAAATTTGGACCATTTTTCAAAAATGTTGACAATTTTTAACAATTATTGACCATTTTTGACAATTTTCAACAATTATTGACCATTTTTGACAGTTTTTTATAATTATTGACCATTTTTTCAAAATTAAAACAATTTTTAACCATTTTTCAAAATTTTAACAATTATTGACCATTTTTGATAGCTTCTGACAATTATTGACCATTTTTGACAATTTTCAACAATTATTGACCATTTTTGACAATTTTCAACAATTATTGACCATTTTTCACATTTTTTTATAATTATTGACAATTTTTGACCATTTTTCAAAATTTTAACAATTATTGACCATTTTTGACAGTTTCTGACAATTATTGACCATTTTTGACAACTTTAAAAAATTTTGACAATCATTGTAAATTTTTCAAAATATTTAACAATTTTTGACCATTTTTGACATTTTTTGACAGATTCTGACAATTATTGACAATTTTTCAAAAATGTTGACCATTTTTGACAGTCTTTTATAATTATTGACCAATTTTCCAAAATTTTGACAGTTTTTGACAATTTTGGTCAATTATTGACCAATTTTGACAGTTTTGACAATTTTTCAGAAATTTTGACCATTTTAATAATTATTGACCATTTTTGACAGTTTTTTATAATTATTGACCATTTTTTCGAAATTTTGACAATTATTGACCATTTTTTCAAATGTTAACAATCATTGACCATTTTTGACAATTATTGACCAATTTTGAGAGTTTTTACAATTATTGATCATTTTTTCAAAAATTTTGACCATTTTAGACCATTTTTCCAAATTTTAACAATTATTGACCATTTTTGACAGGTTCTGACAATTATTGACCATTTTCAACAATTTTTCAAAAATTTTGAATATTTTTAACAATTATTGACCATTTTTGACAGTTTTTTATAATTATTAACCATTTTTTCATAATTTATACAATTTTTGACCATTTTTCAAAATTTTAACAATTATTGACCATTTTTGACAGTTTCTGACAATTATTGACCATTTTTGACAATTTTCAACAATTATTGACCATTTTTGACATTTTTTTATAATTATTGACAATTTTTTCAAAATTTTGACAGTTTTTGACAATTATTGACCATATTTCCAAATTTTTCACAATTTTTGACCATATTTCAAAATTTTTGACAATTTAGCAAAAATTTTAACATATTTGGCAATTAGAGAGAGAGAGAGAAAGTGAGACTCGCGATACTCTCTCTCTCTCTGTCTCTCTTCCGACCGTTTGGGAATCCCTCGTGCTGGCGTGTATGAGAGAGAGAGAGAGAGAGAGAGACAGCGAGAGAGATGTGTGCCGCTGAGTAGCCTACGAAATAGAGAAAAAGGCGGCAGAGGAAGAGACGAAGAATGAGTCATCGCGTGACGAACGCTTTTTCGTAACATCACACGTTTCACGAGTTCACTAGCCTTCCCAAAAGTCCTATGTCGTGCAAGAAGAAGCAAGCTTCAATAAATTGATGGGCTAAATTTGCTGCTGAGGCAATTGACTTGAAAAGATAACAAATTACTCGAATAGATCAACTGATGTTAGCGAATTAGCAAAAAGTGGTGTAGCGGAACAGCAATTGCTGAAAATTACTGGTCATAGCAATACAAATTCTATAAAACCATACTTAAATCTCGATCAAGAACACCACAACAAGATCATAAATATTATGCATGGTAATAGATCGTAGATAGTAGAGAACAGCAACAAATCTAATGTTAGGTACGTTAAATTTTAATAATTTTATCTTCACTAGCTGCACTTTTAATAAATAAATGTTCCGTTGTATTGAGTTATACATTTTTCTGTCAAAAAATTTTCTGCCGAATATCCCTCGGACATTGACACTTGCCTCATAATTTTATGACAAATTTCTCAAGCTCAAGCTTTCGATTGTCATACATTTATCTCGTTTATTTTCAATGTCCTAGGGATATTACTTCTGAAAGTTTTACTTGGTTCATTTATCATTCAGAATATCTAACCTCAATAATGCACAACTGAACCACAGCAGCGCGTGTAACGAAACATTAGTTTTGACAAGACAATAAAATAGTAACTCTATGATAATTGACAAGAAAAACAGTAAGTCTATTATAATTGACAGTTCCTGTAATTTTATATTATGATAATTGGAACAGTAATCGACAAATGGAACATGTCTTTCAGAGTTAATCGCACATATTATGTGTATCCAACAAAATAAAAATATTATTATCGATGCCAATCAGTATTAGTGGATAGAGGATCTTTTTGCTAATGAAGATGTTGTCAATCAACAAGGAATAGAATTGTTATTATTGATGCCGCAAAAAGATGGCCTTTATGCATTTTTAAGGTATGCTGAATATAGCATCTATTAATGCTTATGTAATTTACAGACATAATATGCATAGATTAAAACAAGTACCATTGAATAGGAAACAATTTATGATCGAACTAAGTCGACAATTACAATTAATATTTTCTTGGATGAGATATCGACTTTCCAACCCAAATTTGCAACGTTCCATTCGCTCTGCCATTGAGGATATTTTGAATGAAAAGCTTGCTGTTGTGCAGGGAGATGATGGTTCTTCAAAAAGAACATTATGTCGAATTTGTCCTACCAGCAAAAGGCGGATGACAGCTAATTATTGCAAGGTCTACCAACGGCCTTTTTGTTCGGAACATCGAGCCAAAATTTGCTCTATCTGTACCATGTAGTAACTTAATTTTCTTATACCTTTCCTGGAACGTGCACTTTACTAGATCCCATTCCTATAAGAATGTTATTACTAAAGCTCGGATTATAGGCAAAATGCCTTTTTTGCTTATTTTGCCTATTTTAGATGATTTTTGTATATTTTGCCTTTTTTCGTAAATTCCGCCATTTTGTGCCTTTTTTAAACTTTTATGCTACCCTACTGATGATGTTATTCATATTCGTTTCTGTAATAAAATTTTGGGCTAGTAATAAAATATTAATGGTTTGTTTGTTAATGGTCTTCTGGGAAAATTTACCTACCTATTTGCGGATTAAGAAGAGACTGAACAAATGGGAAATCCCTAATGTTTTGACCTTTATATCAGTTGTACAGACGGTTACTGAATCAGAGATTATTTTTGTTGCGTATACCGAAAAGTAAAGAACGCACATTTTAATGTGCAATAACTTATTACACCATATTCCTTTATTCACAATAATTTATATCAAATGTTAGTGAACCTTGGGAAAATTTGAAATTTTTTTGCAGTCTTAAAGTTCAAAATATTTCCATTCATTGTCTAGTTATCGAATTTTTTAGAAGTCTCAGTTACGGACATTAAAAAAATATCATAATTCTTGATAGCTGGGACGCTACCGAAACGTTACATATACAAAAAAAAAACATTTTCATTAAAACAAATCACATAATATGTCATATTTATATTTCCCCCGTTTTTCTGTTGGCGACGTTAAAACGATTTTAATTAAAAAGAACTGTTAAAATAACAATTTTACGACTGACTTTTAATTTTTAATCCAATATAAACTCAATTCTAAATAAAGTGTTAAAATGTACAGCTAGACATAATTTTTCTTTTCGAAAACATATTTTAATATGCCCAGTTAAAGTAATTTACGTCAACGATTCCAACGATCGAATTAAGCGTATATTCTACGACCGTAGCGACGCATTTATTCAAATTTATCTAATTTAGCCTGTAGTTGTGCCAATTTATCAAACAGTTAAAGTTTTATGTGTCCCAAATTGCCGCATCCGTTGTTAAATCGGCCATACCAACCGCTTATTTTTTTTAACAATACGCGACGTACGCGGACAAATATTCTAGTCATTGATTTGTCAACCGTTACTTACTACAGCGTTTGAAAATAAGATTTTGCGCAAAAATTGTTTTATTTTGTTGTATTTTTCAATAAGCACAAAATTAGAATGAAAAGTTTAACAAAATAATTAACTACAATAGAAAAACGCTTTTGGTGCTTTTGATATTAAATTTAAAACAATTTTCAATCCCATTTTATACTTATCCAAAAATAAATCAGATATATTTATAAAGGTGGTTTCACGACGAAATAGTGTAAATCTATATATTGGAAGCGTTACGTTTTTCGAAGTCGTCGTAGAAAAAATAAATTATAATCCCAGGCAACTCTCTCATATATCAAACTGTAGTTTATATTTTCAGTTCAATACATTTCAAATTCATTTTTCCAATAAAGTTTCGATGTAAAATCAAATATTCTTTAATATAATCACAAATTTGGAAAAACTTACTTTTTATCCGTTTTCAGAAAGGTGTCAAACTCCACTGACATTTTGCAACACAAAGCCTTTCTGCTGTGAGAAGAAGAACAATTCGTGTTGATCATATGGCCGTCTGTAAATAAAAAAAAATCATTAATTATTCGGTTGGTCTCATCATCCAACAGGATATGCGTATTTGTACAGATCCGGCGCTAGTTCACTCACAAAGTTATCCCAAATAAATTTCTGGAGAACTTAATATGTTGTTAAATTTCCGAGTCGACTTGCTATTATCAACCCGTTAAAAGAAAAAAGGAAAAGAAATTAAAAAAAATCACACACAAACTCAAGAACTTAATAGTATTAATTTGTTTCAATAAAACAAAATGTTTCTAATTAATTCCACTATTTAATGAAAAAATTAATGAAAATTCTAAAATATTACTGATAATTGAACAAATATAATTTTGATATAGAAATTTATACAATTAAACAAATATCCACTTCCAATAGTTATCCATTGCATGTAATAAATAAATTAATTTAAAAAAAAGAAAAAAAATTTCCGGAAAAAACTAAAGAAATACTAAATTTAAAAAAAACATGTGATGGTATTATTTCTAATAATATTTCAAAGATAATATCTTCAGCAACAAATACAACAATTTCTTTTAAAAAACAGAAAGCAATGTAGGGGAGGCGGGGGCACGTTTGAACGTATTTTTACAAATCAAATTACTGGCCACTTAGTCGACTTGATTATTTAGTTACCATGGCAACTAAGTGAAACCCTAACCTAAAAATTCTTCTTCTTCTTCTTCCTTTTTTGGGGTATATCCTGAGGGATAATTTACCCAGTTTTACATATGTGGGGGAAACAGGTCTTGCTCTTGGCAATTATTTCAGTTTTGAAGCTGTCAAGCGGCACGACGTAAAATATACATTTAAATTTTTGATTTCTACTCGATGTAGTTGCACGAAAACACCATATCAAGACACATACATAAGTTTTGAGTAACTACGGTGGTAGAAAATTGCTTTTTTGCAAATATAAAAAAGAGTGTCAAAAAATATTTTGACATTATAAACGTCAAAAAAAATGTCCAGTATAATTCTCTGGTGGGTACCCACCATGAAAAAATTTCCGATAAAATTCATCCGTTGCCATGGTGATCTGTCAAAAAAACACGTTTTGATTGGTTAAAAATTACAAGTGTGGAATTTTCTGTTATATTATTACATTTTCGAACTTGATGCAAAAATTCATTGTATTTTCCATAAAATTGACTATAAAATGAAGCAGGTTTCGAAAAATTTGAATTTTACTTCATTTAATGAGGTTTCAGAACAAGCAAAACTTTTTACGAAGAATAACATTTTTCACTAAAACTACTAATAAAAATGTTTCTCCTCTTGGTCAATCAAGATAGGTCACTATTTGGTCTAGCCAAAATATTAAACATCAAGTAGCCATCACATAAAATGTAACTTCTGTCATTCTGGCGATGATACGGAAAGATCGAAATAATTATCAATAATTTTTTAGAATTTTCATTAAATAGTGGAATTAATTAGAAACAGTTAGTTTCATTTATAAGAGTAGATTCCACAAAGTAAGGGTCCAATCAGTAAATTCAATTACTAGTATTATATATCTTTTTATTCTTACCTAGAAATAAACTTCAGTAGAATGTTTTCGATATAATTTGCCAAATGTCTATCCTTAAAGGAGACCTGTCATGTCACAGCTGTTCTAACTCGAATATTGTAAATGTTTCGATTGGGGCGTTGTAAGTATAATTCGAATAACCTTCCAGCAATAAGAGGTAGAAATAACACCAGAATTTTCTCTCATTAGAGATTGAAAGGTCAAGAAAGTCGAACTAACGACGGGAAATAATCTAAAGCCGAGTTCACGGCTCTCCAAAGAGAGCAAATTGGTATAGATAGGAAGCACGTCTCTTCTACTTTTAAAAGGATCTTTAACGGATTTCTTATCCCATTGTTGGAAAATTACTTTGAGTGATTTAAACTTTTTTTTTGCTAGGAAAAAGTGTATTAAGGTTAATGTGACTCATACATTATCATCACCAAGGTATGCACCTTATGGGAAACTTATTTATTAAGGGTTTTTCGACAAAAAGTTATTCTCGTTAAAAGTTTAAAATGCATCCCCTAAAACAAACATGCACATCAAAATATGGTAAAACACGCGTAATATACGAGGAGCCTTAAAAAATTTGATTTTAAGAAAGTATCATTATTTTTAAAAATTTCGGGAAATTTTATTTAGAGAAGTTGTAAATACGTTTCCTGTATTTATGTGACACTTTATTCAATTTTCAGGGAAGATAAGAGCCACTTTCACCCCTTAAACTAGGAAGGAAAAGTCAGTTCCAAAGGAGGTACCTATTACAAAAAAAAATAGTATTTATTCTACTGTTTGCTTTTCGCTGTCGTTTTGATATGAAATCTAAATGCGGTACTGTATGGCTTACTCTAGACTTCTACACGTGTGTATGTAGTTAATAGATTTTTTTATACAATGGTAATGAAATAAAGACAGTGATAATGACCTTTAAAACATAAAAATATGTGTCTGATTACGTCGGAGATGTTTCCGATATCAAGTTTCAATGAATTATTTTTTGTCTGGAAGTGTTAGTGATATTTATTGCAGAAGCTGTTAAGTAACTATAAAGGGTTGAATGTTTTTTTTAACTATTATTCGGTTATTAAACTCTATTAGGTATCTGCTGAAATTAATAAAGACAAGATTGTAAAGCAAGAATTTAAAAAGTATCAATCCTAAAAGTTTTGCATAACCAAAAGATAAACCTAGTAAGCTCTATAATTAGTTCTATACCGTAGTTTTTAAGAATTCTATACACCTCTATGTCAATTTCAGAGCCGCAGCCCTAAGGTGTGCACTAGACTGTTTCAAGAAAATCGATTACTTTTTTTTCCTTAAATATTCTGAAAATTTTGTTGGACGTGACGAAAATAAAATACTGTAAAAGTTTTTAATATTTATATCAAGAGGTGCCGTATTGATAATTTCTATTTTCCATTTAAATAACATGGAAAGAAAATTATCTTGTGCTTTGGAATTTTATAGCTCACGTAGAGAGAGCTTCGGAATTAATAAGATATATTCTTGCAGGAAATTTGACGCACTACAAAAAAGGTTTCTTATAATTTTTTTATACTTTCGCTTCTTTCAAAGTTATTCAAGGTTAAAGTTAACTTGACATTTTTCAATTTTTCGACGATACAATCAAGTTTGAACAAAATGTTATAGGTTACTTTTTGTAGAGGTTTTTATTGGATATAATTTATCTTTTCTTACATCTCCTATGGGTCGAAGGGCGATTCCCATCTCGGCCCATCAGGCAGGTATACTGAATAAAAATCGCCCAAGTCGGCCCGAGTCTAAAATTGACCTGTTTTGGAATGGCCCATCTCGGCCCACCTTTGTTATAATACACTTCAATCAGATTAATTAGATTTTATTAATGTCTACATAATATAAATATAATAGCTAACTATATTACAACAATTTATACATATTTACATTAAGTTATATACATGAATGATAATATTTTAACATAAAACAACAAAAATCCCAAACGTCAAACCCCCCACTATGGTGGGGCTGGTGCAACTGTGGTAACAGGGCCCGGGCTCAGAGGCTCAAAATATTTAAATATAAAAACAGTTTAGAGTAAAATAGATACTAATTAGTATACAACAGCAAGCATACAACAGCAGCCTTTACAAAGGCTTTCCGCTGGAGCGAAAGCTGTACGCCCGATTATCAAACATTACCCTTCGATCCTCAAGGCTCTGGACCTGCTCCTGCTAGATAATTGACTCCTGCTGCCAGAAATACTGTTTTGGCTCTCAAGAGGTACTTTGGATCTTTCAAAGGCCTCTTGATATCATCGTTTTGGCACAAGATATTGGCATCCATTGATCAAAGAAATGTGATCATACAAAGTAAAGGAATTTCTCTGAATACAGAAACTCAGTTGATTAAAGATTTATTAAATTAATTGCAGGTCCTGAGAGATTCATGAGAAACCATCCTTAGCGAAGCAAAGAATGTTGCCGAGGCAGTTGGAATTGTACCAGAGTTGTCTATCACAAGGAAGCTTAATGTCGTTGAAAAGACGCCCGAGCAACTATAGCAAGAAGCTTTACAGGATTTAAAATCTTCTGTTGTCTTTCCTGTTTTGGATTTCGTCATGGCTGATTTGAAAACCAGATTTGTAAGCTGTGAAGAAATTTCTAACTTGTTTGCTCCAATTTTAGTTTTCATGGATCTAGACAACGAAGAACTAAAACTTAAAAGCACCTTATTCGTTTCATATTACCCTTCAGACTTTTCAGATCCTGAAGGCTTATTTGAAGAAACTCTTCATATGGAGATTGTTTCTGAAACATTGTTCCAATCAGAAAATGATCCGTTAAAACTCCTGTTCTCAATATATGAGAAAAACCTTCAGGCCATTTTTTTTAACCTTTGCACGGCTATTAGACTTTTTTGTACTATCTCAGTTTCGGTTTCTACGGCTGAAAGGTCATTTAGTAGGCTAGGAAATTCATTGAAAACTTGCACAACTGGTCAAACTCGTCTTAACCATCTGGCAATGTTGGCAATTGAAGATGAATTAGCCACAACTATTGACTTTTCAGATGTTATTAATAATTTTAGTCAAAAGAAAGCTATAATTAATTAGGCTATAAATTTTTTAGATCTTAATTTTAGTATTATTTTTTAGTTCCTAATTTTGTTATTTCTTTAGTTAGATTGTAATCTTATTTTTTAGTAATTTTTTATAATTTCATCAATAAAGTTTGGTTTTAAGATTGAACTGATTCCGTTTCATTAAAGCCAAATTAAGAACAGTATATATAGACCTTTTTACAAAAAAAAAGGTGAGCGGTCGTCGGACCGCCGACAGAAGCTTGCTTCTTATGCACTATAGAATGACCATTTTTCAAACATTTTGACAATTTTTGAACATTTTTTTTAAATGTATGACAATTATTTCAAATTTTGACAGGTTCTGACAATTATTGATCATTTTTCAAAAAATTTGACAATTTTTAACAATTATTGACCATTTTTGACAGTTTTTTAATAATTATTGACTCTTTTTTCTAAATTTTGACAATTTTTGAACATTTTTTCAAAATTTATGACAATTTTTGAACATTTTTTCAAAATTTATGACAATTTTTGACAATTTTTTCAAATTTTAACAATTATTAACAAATTTTGACAATTTTTGACAGGTTCTGACAATTATTGATCATTTTTCAAAAATTTTGACAATTTTTAACAATTATTGACCATTTTTGACAGTTTTTTAATAATTATTGACTCTTTTTTCTAAATTTTGACAATTTTTGACCATTTTTGAACATTTTTTCAAAATTTATGACAATTTTTGAACATTTTTTCAAAATTTATGACAATTTTTGACAATTTTTTCAAATTTTAACAATTATTAACCAATTTTGACAATTTTTGACAGGTTCTGACAATTATTGATCATTTTTCAAAAATTTTGACAATTTTGAACAATTATTGACCATTTTTGACAGTTTTTTATAATTATTGACTATTTTTTCTAAATTTTGACAATTTTTGACCATTTTTGACAATTTTTCGAAAATGTTGACCGTTTTTCAAAATTTTTGACAATTATTGAGCATTTTTGACAATTATTGACCAATTTTGACAGTTTTTCAAATATTTTGACAATTTTTCAAACACTTTGACAATTTTTAACAATTATTGACCATTTTTGACAGTTTTTTATAATTATTGACCATTTTTTCAAAATTTTGACAATTTTTGACCATTTTTGACAATTTTTCGAGAATTTTGACCATTTTTCCAAAATTCTGACAATTTTTCACCATTTTTTCAAAAATTTTGACCATTTCTTCAAAATTTTTGACAATTTTTCCAGATTTTAGCAATTATTGACCATTTTAGACCATTTTTCCAAATTTTAACAGTTATTGACAATTTTTGAGCATTTTTTACAGGTTCTGACAATTATTGACAATTTTTCACAAATTTTGACATTCCGAAAATTTTGACAATTTTTAACAATTATTGACCATTTTTCACAGTTTTTTATAATTATTGACCATTTTTTCAAAATTTTAACAATTTTTGACCATTTTTCAAAATTTTAACAATTATTGACCATTTTTGACAGTTTCTGACAATTATTGACCATTTTTGACAATTTTCAAAAATTTTGACAATTATTATTAATTTTTCAAAATATTTAACAATTTTTGATCATTTTTCAAAATGTTAACGATTATTGACTATTTTTGACCATTTTTAAAAATATTTGACAATTTTTGACCATTTTTGAAAGAATTTTGACAATTTTTAACAATTATTGTCCATTTTTGACAGTCTCTTATAATTATTGACCATTTTTTCAAAATTCTAACAGTTTTTGACAGTTATTGACCATTTTTCTAAATTTTTGACAATATTTAGCAATTATTGAACATTTTTTCTAAATTTTGACCGTTTTTGACAATTTTTGACAATTATTGACCATTGCTTAATAATTATACCTTACAATCTATTTTCAGTGTAAATAAAATTTGTAAAAGGGTAGAAAAATAGGCATATGTTGGGGGGAGCCGACCCAGGTCCTGATTACGGGGCCCACAATCGAATGTGGGGGCCATGCATCCAATATGTAAAGGTCTTCATCAGTTGTGTATGGACCAGTTTTAGTACGAATTCTACTGTTAAGACGAACGAATAACTCAATTTTTATCGAACGAAACTTTTTACTACTCTAATATTCGATAATTTCGTGATTATTCTCTATTAGTATAGTGTATTTTTATCATATTGATAGCTGAACAGGTCATTATAAATTCAAAAACGCGTGTCTGAAACACTTCAAGGTGATTCAAAGAATTGTAAGCGCTTCTTCATGTAAATAAGTGTTCAGTTAGCAACTTTCGCTAGATTCTTCCTGTATAGTGAACCGCAGGTAGCGAGGACAATAGAACCCTAATACCATTACCATTCAAATACATTGAGAAGTGATAAATTTGCCGTGGCAGTGCACTGTAGTTGGGTAAGATTAAGATCCTATTAGGTATTTTATTATAGATGTATTATATTACAATATTTATTTCATTTATATAAGTAGCACAGATATTTAATTAATAACTTTCGACGTATTTACGCTATTTAGTGAACTCCACGTAGTGATAACAATAGCTGCCAATACATAAACAAGAAATCAGATAAGCATCTATTATATACAATGCAAAATAAACCCTCAAATGAAAACGACTTCTATTTATACTAGAAAGTACTATTCTCGTAGCCTCCGCCCATTAAATCAAGTATCTATGAGAGTACTGTTTTCTAGTATAAGTAGGTAGTATGTGCGCGTAATTTTTATGTTTAGGTTTTAGGTTCCCACGTTTAAATATCCGACTTATTGTCCATATTTACTCGCTTTTGGAGAATTGAGATACAATTGATTTATTTTATCCTGCCTAAATTCCAATGTCCGCCTATGGTTTATTGCGGTTTTAGGGTCGCTTACCTGAAATCGTGCTATCAATACGATAAAAATATATTATAACAGCTAGAAAATTATTTGTAATTTATATAATATATCGCTGCTAGAATACATAAAATAACGACACTGTATATATATTTCGCCTCAGAAGAAATGCTCCATTCAAACTAATTGAATAATTTTCAAACAAGTCACGCTTTAAACTTCATTACCTTAGTCGAGATTTCCTTAGTAAATTTCCCTAAGCAACAATTTATCTTAAAGCCATTCTAGATCTAAACAGTGATAAAGAAAACGATATTCACAATCTGTGATTATTGTGATTCCTTTTTTCTCAACAAAATAGTATTCGAAAATATATTAGCCTAATTTTATAATCTTATACAGGGTTTCCAGGAACTCTCCTGCCAAATATAAAGTACAGATATACTTCGTTTCAAGATATTTCATTTTGACTTATACCAACATGATTGATTTAAGGCCAAAACCCACAATAGCATAGTATCGTACTCGTTTCTTCGAAAAACGAAAAGATAATGCCTAATAGTATGATTATTTTACAACGGAAATGTTTGGCTGGTAAAATAATATAATTTATTTATTTGTGATTCGGAAAATATATTTCCGAATTATTATTTTTCAATTTGAAAGTATTTTTCACGATAAATGGTTGTCCTCCTTATCTATAAATATTTTAATCTAATTGTGTGAAAATAAAATTTTTTTTGTATCAATTTTTTGATAAATTTCACATTATTTTGATTCAAAAAATGATGTCAACATGAAAAAAATAGTGGTAATAATTTGATATTTCCAAGAAAGCGAAGTCTTATAACTGATTCATTTAGGAAATTAAATGAATGAATCTTCTCCAATTGGTATCAGTACACCAACGTATCTAAAATATTTCACACACGTGTCACTGACTTTAATCCACTTAATTAACGGAACGACCAATTAAAAAACTTGAACGTAAAATATATTTATGGTAAATAAGAAAATTCTCAAGACTGCAAAAGCACAATGTATAGAAAGAAGATCTCTAATCGCTTCATTTCCTGTACTTGTTTCCCCTGGCGGAACGAAAATAAGGCCGATTAGCACAGGCAACGTTGGATCTTATGAGCTCCGTTCGTTTCAAATGATTTTCCGTGTAGAAATATTGTACAGTTGATTTTCCAATATTATAGAGGGAATTACTCTTTCCAAAAAACTGAGCAATTATTTTTTAGTTATCGATTTTAAAAGACATAATGCGATGGTTGGTCCAGTAGATTTAGCAATGGTCTGAAAATCAGTATATTCGAGAATAATTTTAACCTGGTGTTAGCACTAAAGTGAAACTAAAAAACAGTTAATAAAACTCCAGGTGACCCAAGACTTATAACCCAAAAAGCCGCTTCTGGAAGAGGTCCGAAAATGGGAAAAGAAGCCTACTGGAAAAAGTCTCTAGGTCAAAGTCAAGTTACTGACCTAGAGCTGTACTGAGATCATACTGTGTGGCGTCATAAGCAATAGCAGAGCGTCTACAGTCGCTTCAAATAATTTTTAATTCGTTTTTCTATTCTCTTACTAGTAAATTGTATAGTACGTACTATTTTGATGCTAAGTAAATATATCATAACAGTTACTGACACTTACGCTTCAGTTCTATAAAAATGTGTAAATATATAATACTTATAAGTCTTGTAAGAGTTGGTCGAGTTACCACGGAAACGAATTTATAGACGTCATTTTGACAGATTTAAATTAATAATCTGTAAAATTCACTGAACATGGGTCGAGAGTAGGGTACCTCTACAAGATTGAGAAAAGAGAGACTGGAGTGTGCTATGATGTGGGGCATGTGTTTAGATGCTGGAGGAACGAGGAAGTGCTGAAGAAGTTGGAGAGGAAACTAGGGGAGGCGGTGTACTGGGAGAACATGGTGGAGATAATGTTGAGGGGGGAGGAGGAATGGATGGAGGTGAGTGGAGTAGAAGAGAGCATGGTTAGGGGAAGAGAAGGACTCGATATGGCATGAGAGGTAGGAGTGATAGTAGGGAGAAGACGGCGGTGTGAGCGAGGGACCGCCGCCAGTATCGAAGTATGCTAGGGTAGTGATTCCGAGGCGGGGGTAAAGGCGAGTTTGAGGTGGGTTTGGTTGGTAGGCATCTCCTTGGGGATGAGTCCAACACTGTTTGGGTCCTGAACATGAGTTTCCCATCTCGACCCGAAAAAAAAAGATACAAAAAAATAAAAAGATTTCATCTAATAGTGAAGATGAATTTAGTAGCACACCACCCAATATTATGCAGTTAGCTGCGAACACTACCGAGAACCTATTACCAGAAAAATCAAGAGGAAGATATGAAAAGGTATATCAGCAATTTATGGATTGGCGTACAACAAATAATGTAAATTCATTTTCTGAAAACTTACTCTTGGCTTACTTTGGAAAAATCGCTAAGAAATTTAAACCATCCTCATTATGGGCAATATATTCTATATTAAGAAATGCTATAACTATAATAATGTCAATATTGAAAATTATCCGAAATTGCGAGCTTATTTAAGAAGGCAATCAGAAGGTTTTAAAAATCAAAAATTTTACACCCTGATCAAATAAAACTTTTTATAAATGAAGCTTTTTATGTACAGTACTTGTTAATAAAGGTATGTTATTTAAAAGTATAACATAAATGTACCTACTTATAATACTTTTGTTGGAATATGTGGAGCTTGTAGGAAACAAGAGTTAAAAAATCTCAAAATCAGTGTCATTGATGATTTAAGTATCTTGTTATTGGTTAAAATACCTGATACGAAAACCAAAGTACATACAGGGTCCAGCAAACCTCTGTCGTAGTTCTATAACTCTTATTGTGTATAACCTTCCATGGAAGTATTTTCAAATGGGACACGCCCTGTATAAGCATTCATCAATGGATACTGATTTTTACCCCTTCAACTTCGCTATTTACTCTACACCTATTTTTCGTCGTTTAAAAATTATTTTAAAAAAACTCATTTTCGGTAAAAATCTAAGTAGTTTTTGGAATGTAAAATTTATTTATGATGATCCTGAACAAAATAAAAATTTTAAACTGAGTTTAAAAAAATCTTCAATCCTTTGTCTTTGAATATGGGTAAGTTTGAAGCTTTAGCTTTAAATCTAATAATGTTGCGGCTTTTTAAAAAGGAATGTGCAAATTCGAAAATTTTTAAAAAGGCGGTTTTCTCCGAGTTGGCTGGGAGTTTTACAAAGAAAATTTGGGAGTGTATAGTACTAACTATTTCGGTTCTAAAAATGTAAGAAAAAGTATGGGATTCCATTTGAAAAAAATTCAGTCATTTGCCTTGTTTACTAATGTATACATGAACATAATTTTAAAATGTTTGATTTTAATTACCCTTAACATATACCTTTCAAATAAATATGTAAATTATACACAATAAGAGTTACAGAACTACGACAGAGGTTTGCTGGACCTTGTATGTAGAATTTCCGGAAATTTCTATAAAATCTGCAAATAATATACCTATAGAGATTTTAGCGATCCGCAAATAAATCAATTTTTCCTTAACTATCAAAGAGGTAAATGTACGAAACAAGTGGTAGGATTAAGCAAAATAGGCAGTGTTCCGAAACAAATAGCCGAATATTTAAAGTTACCAGATTCCAAAATGTACACAGGTCACTGTTGAAGACGAACTTCCGCCACTCTTTTGGTTGATGCCGGTGGTGATTTAATGGCTCTTAAACGACATGGCTTATGTGAATCTTCAACAACAGCCGAAGGATATGTCGATGAGTCAATAAATAATAAGACGTCAACAGCCAATAGAATTATAAATTCAATTGAAAGTAATTCGCAGACCTTTACATACACTGAGAATAACAATGTCCAAAAAGAACACACCGTAGAGTTACTTGTTAGGATTTTTATTTTTATAAATGAAAATAATCGTAGAAAAAGTATAGTACACAACTTGAATTGTAAGCTTATTACATGCTTGTAAAATTACTGTGCTCATCGCTACGCGGCTCGCGCGCAACTTTTTTACTCGCATGTAAGTTTCCTACAAGTCTCGTGATGTAAAATATTATTTTCGGCAACCGTCCGGAAAGTACCTACTTCCCGGACGCTTTTTCAGTGAGAAAGTACCACTTTTCCGGCCTAGTCCGGAAAGTACGTATTTCCCGGACTAGGCCGGGAAGAATTACATCGTTGCTGTCATTCAAACAAACTGAATCCCTTTAATATTAGATATTGTTCGAATTTCAATATAAATATTAATAAAAACAAGAATTAGAATGTTAGTAATATTTGTGGAGTTCACAAACATAAACATTCAAATCGACGCCATTTTTAGTCCATTTAGATATTACAAAGAAACGTGTTTTATTGATTTGTTATACCTACCACACGGTTGCCGAAAAAAAATGTACGCAACACGCCCGGAAACTGTTTTTTCGGACTCGCAGACTTCCAGGTCTCGCCTACGGCTCGACCTAGAATCTTGTCTACTCTTCCAAAAAAACAGAATTTTCCGGACTTGTTACGTAATATACTATTTACTGGCTGTTTGTGACAGATGTTTTGATGTAATATAAACTTATGGTTTATAGCACATTTTTGCTATTTAAAATTTTTGTCAAGTTCCCTGTATTGCTTTATTTCCATTGACTTGTATTTTTTTAAACCACAAAAATTTGGTTCAAACAAAAAAATTTGATGTTATGTCCTGGACTATCGTCATGTGCAGGTGCATTTCTTGCTTCAGTTAAGCCGTTAATTCAACTGCAGTGTATCTGGAAACTTTTTCACATTGGAAAAGTTATATACAGACTAATCGAATAAATTTATCAATCCGAGGAATTCACGTTTCGTATTTTTTATTCTGTCATTTTTAAAACTTCGATTGGGAGTGGTCTACGTTGTCTTTCACGTCTACAATCTAAGGTCTGAATAATAGCAATAAATAATAGAGTGTAATTAAAATCAAGCACGATTTGCAAATTAAAAATAGACGCTAAAATAAATAATCATATATGTTTGTAAATAGGTGAAAGTGAAAAAAAAATATTGAATCATATTTATTGAGATTTAAAAAAATAGTATTGTGTTCTAGTGCTGAAGCACGACGATTTCAGAAGAGTGCGAAATGGCTAGTGCGAGCGAAACAAGTTACACACTATATTTTTCATATAACATTTATTGAAGTTGCGAGTTTTAATGTCTCAAGTCAATCTGAACAACATATTAGATTGTCGTAACAAATTTAATACCTTTTTGATTTTTCAGGCGATAAATTAAATGTACAAAGTGTCATTAGATTCCTAATTGCAACAAGAAAGTTTTTGCAAAAGTCGAAAAAAATTGTAAGTTATAAACAATTTATTTAAAAAAATAGGGAGGATTTTGTTTTTTGCAAATATCTATAAACTATAGCAGATATTGATGATCGAAAAAAAGATTCAAGAGCAGAAAACTTACCTCCCGGTACTCTACCAAACAATATTTATAATTTTAATTTGGTCCTCAATTTCATCCAGTGGATATAAAACGATTAAATTTTGCCAAACGAAAAGAAAACGGTCGATATCTGTCCTCCAACAGATGAGGCTGAAACTGGCAGAGCCGGACACGATCGTCGTTACCTTTTGAATTAGGGAACCACCAGAAGCAAACAATGCTCTATTTTCTATACGCATAGTAGAGCGTTTCCAAGTGACGTCATCCCGCGCCATGTTGTCAGCTGATCACGGACAACCTTCAGAAAGATGGATGGAAATAGCATTTTTTACTGATTTAAATATAAAATATAAATATAAAATTTGGTAAATTTGTGTACTAGTGTGTATTAGTTGGATACTATAATAATTTAAAAGTGTAAAAAAGCTATTGAAGAGTTTTTATTAAAAACCACCAATGTCAAAAATATTGAATTTGTAATAAACAAAAAAAACTTAAAGTAGTCAATATTATCTTGTTTATGTTTTTTGAAATCTACTATTTATAAAGGTATATACATTACCTTGACGTTAGACTAATTTTTGTTTTTTTGCTATATTTGGTTTGACAGAAAAAAAGTAATAACCCGACATTGGTTGTTTTTGATTAGATACTCATAAAAAAATAATAAATATAAGTGCTAAAAAGTTTTATTTTCATATTAACAAATACTCACATCCATCACTATTGTCATCTTCATCAATGTCAACACTGGTGGTGGCTTCTGTGATTGTAAAGGATTGATAAAATGGAACACCTTCTGTTTTTTTTAAAGGTGGCTAGAATGGTGATGTTTTTTAGCTTATCATCACTGATGGGGAGCTTTTTGTCATATAAAGTTTTCCAATTTTCTCTTATTTCTAACTGCACAGTACGTCCATGTACCACTATATGTATCTCGAGTTTTGACGTACTGTGAATCAGGAGACACTTCAATAAATCTGGCTTTCTCAAAGATAAACTTGACCTTGGGATTTTTAGGAAATAAGGGGAGCATGCTTGTTGAATTCTGAAAAACATATCTTGACTCATTTTAACAACGTCAAATGGAGATGGTTTTTCTCACGCCTCCATTATTAAGATATCCCAATCTTGTGGTTCTTTTTTACTTTTCTACTAAAGCAAAATCCTGATCATTGGACAGGAAGGAGTGGCCTCTAATCGGAAACATGTGTGTTATTTTTTAAAATAATTTTAACACATGAACTACTAGATACATATTGAAAATATACCATCACATGATTCTTATTTTGACCAGAACATCCATCACTTAGTATAACCAAATGATCATGCACTACAGTCTTGTTCTTTAAGTAATGGAGGAGCATGGATGTAACATCATTAGCACCTTTTTCTGCAACATCTTCCTTGTAAACATATATACGAGCCGAGTCATCTGCAAGATCATGAATGCCAAAAACGTAATACCATATTTGACTTTTAAAAAAGATCACTGGTTCTTATGTGTGGCAATGGAAGATTCTCCTCGAAGTCGAATGATGCATCTTCCTGCTCTAGCTTCTCCTTTGTAATATCTCTTCAACTGTGTAAGTTTTTCGGCTTTTCGCAAATGTTGATTTTTGCAAGCTGCTTCATCAGTAGATTCTATCTTTAATGTCTGTTCGTCACACTCAGCACAAATATTAGTTCTTGGAACACCAAATGAAATGTTGAACTCGTTTTTAAAAATATTACCTATAATACACAAGATAAGAAACATTTCTGGTGTTTTTGAAGGCCTGTTATCATGCTTGCCACGACCAAAGGTTATAGTTCTGCTTAGCTGGCGCCAAAAAAGTTTCCTGAAAATATGACATTGGCTGTTTTTGACAAAAACCCCTCAATTGTTAGTATTGTTATCGTGTTGTATTATTCGGTTTGAGGTTATATTAGAATTTAGTATGAAGGTTGACCGGTGACAGAAATTCCTCACGATGACCTACTTGGAAGAGGTCAATCGAAAAGGTTTTTTTTGTGATAGTTGATATTTTTAACAGGGTAGATGGAGGCGGCTTTAGCAACCGATAATGCTGAAAGATTGTTTTTTATTAGAGTAATTAAAAAAAGTTTCTTCAAATATCTATGATGCGTTTAGAATAGGGGTCGGCAACCTACGGCACGCGTGCCAGACTTGGCACGCATAATTTTATGAAGTTTGGAGTATAATATTTTAAAATAAAGCAATAAAATAAAGATTTAATTTCAAGGATACTTATTGTAAATTCAACATAATCTACGGAACTGTACACAAGCTGGCAACGTAGCTCGATTGAGCTAAGTGATGGCAGACCAGGCTAGAACGACGCGACCGCGACGGGTGGTTCCTAGAAAAGAGAAGACGCGAGCAGGTGATTCTCAGCTTTTCGAACGCCCGGTGAGCGGCATTGCCACGGTTATACGGGAAACTTCTGGAGGCGGATTTACTATTATTACCGTGTATTCAGTTAGAGTTAGTTTAGTTTAGAACGAACTATTGTAAAGATAAGTTCTGAAATCAAAGTTGTACCAGGTGTTCTTATTGGACGGACCCAAGATATAATCTTAACATTATTTATCAACCTGTAACGTACAAGTGCGCGATTAAAGTTAGTGTTATGGCGGCTAAAAAGCAGAAATTAGACGTTCGGTCCTTTCAAAGTTCTTCGACAAGTGATTATGGTTTTGTTCAGCAAAGAAATCGAGCCATGTATGCATTATGACGGGAAGGCGTAGTGTATTCCTGTCATCTAGTGTTCAACGACATTTTCAAACAAGACATGAATTGGGGTTTAAGGATAATGCTGATAGAACGGAGAAAATCCGACAAACAGTTGATCAGTATACAAAGCAGGCAACATCCTTTACAAAAATTAGTCAAGGGAAAGAACAAGCAGCCGAATGCAGTTTTAAAATTGCACAATCTTTGGCAGAAAAGGGAAGACCTTTCACTGATGGGGAATTTATGAAGCAAACGTTTCTGAGAAGCGCGGATGTATTGTTTGATGATTTTCCTAATAAACAAGCAATACTGTGTAGATGGCGGTGGTTTTAATAGCCGATGATACTGAAAGATTGTTTTGATTAATAGAGTACTAAAAAAAAACAAATTTCTATGATGCGTATAAGATAAATATGGGGCTTAAGTACTTCTGAGAGCCTCTCCACTACGACCTTTGCAGATCTATTGTGTATGCCCTCCTGTTATTCTAGAGTTCCTTGTCTAAACCCGTTCTTATTACTAGACGGATGGCATACCTCAGGTCCTCCATATATTGGGAGGGTTTCCTCATCTTCTTGGCAAAACCTACATATGGTTGTTTCTGCCAATCCGATGTTGTTCATGTGTTTGTTAAGTCTACAATGCCCTGTAAGGAGCCCTACCAGGATCCTGATTGTTTTCCTATTCTGACTCAGTAGATACTCCGTGAATTTTGGCGAGGGTTCCTTGATGAACTCTTTGGCCTGCCTCATTTTTGGCGCCTTGTTCCACCATTCTCGAGACTGATTTTTTATCCAAGTGCTGCTATTTGTTTTTTGCAGCGCTTTCGCTATGCCACAGAAAGTTTCTGGGCCAATGGGAGAACAACGTGCCCCTTCTCGGGCTAGTGAGTCTGCCTTGTGATCTGAGTGGCCTGGTACCAAAGCTACGGACAGTCTATTACGACTGCCCAGCTCTTTTAGCGTCTCCAAGCAGTCCCAAACAAGTTTGGAATTTATCTGCATGGAGCTGATTGCTTTTATAGCCGCTTGGCTGTCGGAGTATATGGAAATGGTCTTTTCCTAAAACTCTTGCCTTAATAGCTCCCCTGCACAGTGCTGTATTGCTGCAACTTCTGCCTGGAATATCGTCATATGTTTACTCAAGCTCAGTGAGACTCTCATCTTTGGCTTGGCTATATATACTCCTGCTCCTACACCTTCCTCGGTTTTTGAGCCATCTGTGTAGCAGGCCATTTCTGCATTAATTGGAGGTCCTTCCTTCCGTGCCTCTCTGCCTGTTATGACTGTTTTGAAGTTTGTTCCGAAGCTATACTTGGGAATCATCTCGTCCGATGGCATCCCCATTATGGGGTCGATATCCAACTCATTGTATAGCTCGTTATACACCTTACGGTGTAGCCTACTAATGGGTGCTTGCCCTCTTGTCAGTCTATTAGTGATTGACCTGGCTTCACCTTGTATGTAGACATGGAGTGGCGGCAGGTTCAGCAAGACTTCTAGTGCGGCTGTTGGGGTTGTCCTCATGACTCTCGTGGCAGCCAGGCAAGCTTGCCTTTGGATACCACTTAGCTTTTGGATCGCCCCAGCCTGCCGAATCTTTGGCCACCATACCACCGAACCATATGCTATCATGGGTCTGATGACTCTTGTATATAGCCATATGATCATTTTTGGTTGTAACCCCCAGTTCTTTCCGCACATTCTTCTGTACAGATTGAGGGCTATCGTACCTTTTTGTAATATTTTCTTTAGGTGTTGATTCCATGTCAACTTGTGGTCAAATATGACTCCCAAGTATTTTGCCTCTTGGGTTATTGGAATTTTCACCCATGATGCGTATAGAAAATAGAACATTTCTTATGGAAAATAATTTTGCTTCTTGCAGTTCTCTAATTAAAAAGGTACGAAGAAAAAGGACGAAGCCCCAATTTCTTATTTAAAAAGTGTAGTAATACTTTGGCCTTGTAGTACTTGCCAATCATATTATAAAAAACTTGAAAGAAGAAAAATATATACAGTAATCACTTTATATTGTGGAAATAACAGATGTTATTGCTTTTTCCAGTTAAACAGGTATTTACGAGTATATACATATAATAAGTTTACCGACAAAGCAATCCCTCATCGAGTGTAAGATTAATTGCAACATTTTTCTTTAATCAGGTATATTTATATTGTTTAATTACATGTGACATTCTAGCAAGTTATAGATGTCAATATTTTTAACCGGTTTATTAGAGAGACATCAAAATTATTGACAGTGATTGAAATAGCTTACGAACGATATCAATAAACATTGCATATAAAAAAATCAGCTTACTCGTTTTCATCTGGAACTCCATATCATCAGTGTCTGTAAAGAACCATGTCTGAAACAAAAAACGAAATTTCATTATAATCATAATGATAAAATTCTGGGAAAATGCAGGAACTGGCTTTTCATTTACAAGCTTAATTGTCAGAACTTAAAATGTTGGTAATTTTGAGGATCACATATGAGTTAATTAATTGCCCTTTTATTTCGTTAAGTATGAATAAGCACATAAGTGAAAATAAAAACTATTTCTGTTCCATCGGTAATAGACAATATTTTTGATGAAAGTAAGTTTTATTTTTACATTATTTCATCTCTCAAATTATAGGTTAATTTGGTTTAGTAAATGAAATCATCCAAGGACAAAGGACTATGCTACCACTCAAATGCGGATATTTTGATACCAACTTATTTGTCTTGAAAAATAGAACATTTGATAACATTGCGCTATGTTGTAATTTAATTAATAAACCCACAATTAATGATATTATTTTTAAAATCGCTTACGGAGATTGTATGAGTAAGACAGAGAGAAAATACGTAAATAGACATGTATTACAGATTCCACGAAGTAAGGACATCAGCGGTGATAAGAAATGAATAAATAAAACCAGACAGGGTTGAACTGACATAATTTCATCAGTTAATTTTTATATTTTGTTTTTTCTTTGTAGTATTTTGTAGTGTATTTGTTGGCATAGGTAACTCTTTAAAAAAAATAGGATAGGGATGCGGAAAAAATGTTTTTATATGCAAGATGTTAAATGTCTATTAACTGTTAATACAAAAATGCTTGTGAAATGTGTGTAGGTAATGAACCCGACGTAAAGGGTGATACTAAAAGATAATGTATAATTCTTAGAGTATCCCCTTTTACGCGCTCCACCTTCCCCCCACAGGCAGTGCCTGAGGACCTCATTACCTTCTATCCGCGAAGTGTAGCTTTATTGGCCGAAGCCGGTTTTTATATTTTTTTGGTAGCTAAAGTCGCCTTTTTGCTTTATTAAATTTTTTGGATGGCCGAAGCCGGGTTTTGTTTAATTTTTGTATTTTTTTTATAGCCGAAGCCGGGTTTTGTTTAATTTTTGTATTTTTTTGATAGTCGAAGCCGGTTTTTGTGTTATATATATTTTGATGGCGATGAGTGTTTTCCCTTGCGTGACATAAAAAGCACTGTTAACTGAAATCTAATTTGCATCATTATATTTCTTCATGATTAGGTATAGTTCGATCAGCAGCGTCAACTACAGTCAACCAGTCTACCTGTTCCATAATTAGGATACGTTAAGCCGTCACTCGAGTTCCCGTCAGGGTGAAAACTGGCCTGTCTAAAAGGTGTTTATGGTAATTGCGGTAAATTCTCTGAATCATCTGATATTTAGCTATGTATTTATTGCAAATTGTAATAAGTGAACAGTAAATGTTTTAAGGGAGGTCCGTTTTCAGATGTATGAAATAAGAAATAGTTATAAATGACTTATGTTTGGCACTATTAAACGATATTATTTTATATAATATCATTATTGGAATAAAATACGGAATTTTAATTCTACAATTTTATTGCGTACTACTACTGAACTGAGTCATAAATACATACATGTAAGGAAGCTAACCTAACCTAACCTAACATATAACCTAACCAGAAAGGGTTTACCCTTTTCACTTAGTATTACTTCAAGCATTTTGTGTATCACTATAGCGTACGACAACAAACGTTCGGAAATATGTATATTAATAAACTGCCGTTTCGAAAATGACAACTTAATATAATAGAAAATATAATAGAAAAATATATTCATAGCAATTAGTACTGACAGACCCCCTAGCCACCCCAATAGGTTATTCAACTTTTTCATTAGAATTCAGGATTACGAATATTACGATTTACTGGAATTTTCAAAACTATTTAGTTTACCTGTAAGCGGATTAAATAAACTGGACGGCAATTCGAGTGCGCGATTAAGATACCTGCAGGTGTCGGACGGGAACTCATGTGTATTTTATAGTCATTTAAGAATCCTGACGGGAATTCGTTTGCACCGGAATTGTTTACGAAATACGTGTCGGTCAGTTATTAAATGTACCTATTATAATTTTACTATTATAATATAGAAAACGTTATAATAAACTGCTATTACAAAATGACAAACTTATGTAAAGATGTTAGATTGTCAATTGAGAGATGTACCTTTTTTACATAATTTGATTGCAATCTATCATATCTTTATACAACTGAAAAATATAATCCTATTATTTTGTTTCAACGAAACTGGTATTCATCGTATGTACAACTATATTCACAAGTCCGACTCTGTTTCACCGCAGCAGGTGGAGTCCTATTGAATGGTTAGATTTTGTAATCGAATCGAAAATTTCTGACAAATGAACTGATTTTGTGGGTTTATTAATTAAATTACAGCATTGGCGCCATGTTATCAAATGTTCTATTTTTCAAGACGAATAAGTTGGTATCAAAATATCCGCATTTGAGTGGTCTTTTATTTTCCATAAGATGGAAGAATAGTCCTTTAATTTTTTGGGAATGTGTAATATCCATCCATAAAACAGGGAATTATCACGCTCGCACGGGAAAAGCATATTTTCTGGACTGATTTTTCGACTTGACAACATTATTTTCGGACCGGTTTACAAAAAATAATTTACAAAGGTGAACGTACTTTTCGGCGTAATTACCTTATAACGTTCATGTAGGTAGTTTACAAATAAATACAAATAACCTTTTAGAGGGAACATTCAATTCTCGTGTATTTAACGTACCAATTTACAAGGTCCTTCTAATTTATTCGGAAGAGAAACATTGGCGTATCGTAAAAAAAACAAAAATAGTATGTAAACATACATGAACGTGGGAAATACACATATGACACATATTAAATCACTACCAGGAATCATTTTAATGTTTTATATAACATAGGCGGTGATTACATGCTCAGCAAACTTTTTCAACTATCGGGAGCTCTACCATAGGCGTGACATCTATGAGAATATTAAGAAAAATAGTAAATAGCTAGCTCAAATAAGAGGGTTGTTTTATGTATTTTGCATATAGAGGTAGAAAAAAAAACAGTAGATAACTTTTAAACACTGTTGTTTTTCATTTAGAGAAATGGATTTTTGCATCATTTGGAACCAATTCTGGAATCAGTTATTCAACTCGCTTGTTGGTAGATTCGCAATAGAGTTTTTGAAGGCGTTGACTGCATCTTCTGGAGACTGGAACCTTTTACCACGCAGTTCATTCTTAATTTTTGGAAAAGTACAAAATTGGTTAGAACTGTATGGAGGATGATCCAACAATTCGATGTTTTCTTGCTTTAAAAACTCAATTGTTTTTCGAGCTGTGTGTGAACTTGGTTTGTATTGGTGGAGTATCATTCGTCGTTGGGATTGGTTTTTCGAAACTTCCGGAAAACAAATCGATATGTACCAATCAACAGTAACCGTCCTTCTAGCTTGCAGAGGAATTGTTGCTACATGTCCCGCTTTTGAGACAAATGTCGCCACCATCTTTTTGGAAACACTTCGAGAACGGATAAGTTTTGTCGGTTTTGTTTCATCTTGGAAAACCCTAACAGCCAACTGACGTTTATTTTCAGGTAGTATTGGATTTTAAAAAAGTGGTAATTGTCCTTTTAAAACATCTGCACTACACCATCGTTTCTCAACCATTTTTATGTTGCGACCCACGAAAAAGCCAAAAAGTTAAGTAAAAAGTCTTGCGACCCCGTCACTATTTTGTTGGAAATGGGTTATTTTTTTTTAATAAAAATACATATTTTTTGACGTCATAGATTTATTTCAATATACTTTCCTGAAATTTTTATAGCATAAAATAAATCTGCTGAATTTTTGACAATGTTCACTCGAAAATAATTAGTTTTTGCAAAGATGATCCTCGTATAGAAAAACTTTTAAGTGAGAAACGATGCCAAATATCGCATTAATTAATTAATGTTCATGATTAATCATTTTATTGAAATAAAGTAAGCTATAAGTTTATTTTTTCATTTAATTTATTATATCTTAATATTTAGTTTGATAACACTACATTAAAACTCATTCCTTTGATAAACGAATCTTTTGTACCTATATGTAGTTTTCAACAGACTGCGACTCCCTTTAAAAAAACAAACTCGACCCCCCGCTTGAGAAACGATGCACTACACTGATTTAGGGAAAAAAGTGCACGTCTATGGTAGCTTCTTATTTAAACTCCATATGTTTATTATTTCTTGAAATCACACATACAGAACCTACTCTACAAGGCTTGAGACTCTGAACCTTTTATACATTTTTTGGTAGCGGCAAGTGATGAAAAACACAAGAACGACAGAAACACCAACGTCTGTTTTTACTCAAGGGTCTTACTCTCAAAACCCAGTAACGAGCAGACACTTGAAAAAAAAATTAAAATGTACTTGTTACAGTTACGTTTTTATACACCCTAATGGCTTTCAATTTATGACGTGACTCTTTGGAACGTTAGCGTATTAAGTGAGTTTTTTATGAAATATATTTCAGATTTACGTCATTTTTGACCGAGGTGAGTTTATTTACCGGGGAAATGCAATTTATTTGATATATTGTAACAAATGAAGTGCAGAATAAAAATGGTTTTGGTGTACAGAGTTGCCAAATCCAAATAAACAGAACAAGAATCAATTTAATATTAATGTTGAAAATCCCAACATTTAAATTGGACAGCTTCGAACCGGATTTGAACCTATAGCTCAGAAGACTTCGCACGGCTTGGAAACTGGGTGAGAAAATTCCAATTTTCCAACATTCCAACATTCATAAATCAAGAGCTTAAAGATAAATGTTTATTTTACATGTTTATTTCGCAATTATGAGTTACATTATGAACATTGTTTGTTAAGAATTTTGCATATATTATTCACTTTCTTTGTTATATTTTTAATAGGTCTTTGTTTTATAAATAATATGGATGCTCTTATACGAAAAAGAGGGTATTGCAAGGGCCGTTTTACAAAAATATTCAATTGGATACAAATAAATGAAAATCCGGCTCGAAGGACCAATTTAAATGTTGGGATTTTCAACATTTAACATTCATTTTGTGGAATTGAAGAATTAATGTTTCTGCTGCTACGTAGTTAGTAAAGAACGACTGGGACGTGTGTTTAATTGATACGAAAAAAGAATCATTTTTTGACACTTTAGTATTTTATTTGACAAGGAGTAGTGCAATGATATTTTTTTTAATCTCTATAGAAAAGCACTTTTATTATGGCACAAAGAAATAGAGCGGTTGATTTCTTGCGCACGATTGGACTATACAATATATTTTTCATGATAATATGATAAATACACTTTTATGCAGCAGCGGTGGGTTGAGATGAAATTTCAACAATTAAAGATATAGAATCAACAACATTTTTCAGAAATTTAATAATTCGTTATTTTCTTTAACAGCGTAGATGGCGCTGGCTTTAGCAGCCGTTGATAGTGAATGTTTATTTTGATTATTAGAATACTCAGAAAAAGTTTGATCAAATTTCTATGATGCGTATAGAATTTAAAACATTTTTTCTGAATTTTAATAATTCGTTATTTTTTTTTACAGCGTAGATAGCGGCGGTTTCAGAAGTCGTTAATACTGAATGTTTGTTTTGATTTAGAGTACTCAGAAAAAGTTTCATCAAATTTCCACGATACGTATAGAATATACAACATTTTTTCTGAGAATTAATAATTCGTTATTTTTTAATAGCGTAGATGGCGGCGGTTTCAGCAGCCGTTCATGCTGAATGTTTGATTTGATTATTAGAGTACTCAGAAAAAGTTTCATCAAATTTCCGTGATACGTATAGAATCCACAACATTTTTTCTGCAATTTAATAATTCGTTATTTTTTTTAACAGCGTAGATGGCGGTGGCTTCAGCAGCCGTTGATACTGAATGTTTATTTTGATTATTAGAATACTCAGAAAAATTTGTTTCAAATTTCTATGATGCGTATAGAATCCACAAAATTTTTTCTGCAATTTAATAATTCGTTATTTTTTTTACAGCGTAGATAACGGCGGTTTCAGAAGTCGTTAATACTGAATGTTTGTTTTGATTATTATAGTACTCAGAAAAAGTTTTATCAAATTTCTATGATGCGTATAGAATCCAAAACATTTTTTCTGCAATTTAATAATTCGTTATATTTTTTAACAGTGTAGATGGCAGCGGTTTCAGCAGCCGTTCATACTAAATGTTTTGATTATTAGTGTACTCAGAAAAAGTTTTATCAAATTTCTATGATGCGTATAGAATCCACAACATTTTTTCAGAAATTTAATAATTCGTTATTTTTCTTACAGTGTAGATGGCGGCGGTTTCAGAAGTCATTAATACTGAATGTTTGTTTTGATTTAGAGTACTCAGAAAAAGTTTCATCAAATTTCCACGATACGTATAGAATATACAACATTTTTTCTCAGAATTAATAATTCGTTATTTTTTAATAGCGTAGATGGCAGCGGTTTCAGCAGCCGTTCATGCTGAATGTTTGTTCTGATTATTAGAGTACTCAGAAAAAGTTTCATCAAATTTCCATGATACGTATAGAATCTACATTTTTTCTGAGAATTAATAATTCTTTATTTTTTTAACAGCGTAGATGGGCGGTGGCTTCAGCAGCCGATGATACTGAATGTTTATCTTGATTATTAGAATACTCAGAAAAAGTTTCATCAAATTTTCATGAAAATCGAGATGAAAATAGAACATTTTGTATGGAAAATATTTGCTTTTTGCAGTTCCTTAATTCAAAAGGTGACGACGATTGGATCTGGTAGCTCTAGCCAGCTTCAGCGTCATTTCGTTTCCATTTCTCTCATTCGCGATCCTTTCCAAGCATATTACATTTAAAATTCATTTGTTGCATCACATTCCAAAACTCAATATGAGCATTTTGCGACCTTACATTGAAATCCTCCACAAAGTCTTTTTTAAACCCTTTCTTAGATGAAGAGCTGAGCCACAATAAGCTCTTGCAAGTCTCAATGGAGGCCAGAATAGACCCATTCACGTCAAACCTAACCTAACATAGTTGTAGAGCTGACCTCTTTTAAAAGAACGCCCTCTCCTATTCAACGTCTTTTATCTTAATGACACTCCCAAATATTTTTCCACCATTACGTTTTTCCCAAAGTACAATCCTGCTCTTTCTGACATACAAGCGAAGTTCCCTAAGCTTTCTGTTTTCCTATTCCTTATTTTATTTTCTCCAGTAGTTCCATTTTTCAGCATAAATACATCGAAGTCCCATATCTCTAGTCCATCTAGTTATTGTTCTCTAATATAAATATTGAAGTATTTTGTCAATTTATTCTTATCCAAGGCTGCATATACTCCACGTCAACACGTCATAAATAAGTAGAAATATTCTCATGATATTGTCGTTTATTGCGAAAAATTCTCTGAGAAAATATTTTTTTTCGGTTTTATGATCAACATCAGATATATTTATATCACAACACAAATAGACAATATAAAAAGGAATTCGTAAAGTAAAGTTTACCAATGAGATATCTTCATTTTAGTCATCGTAATTTGTCAAGACGTTGATAAATACCATGAGAAATTGATAAAATAAATAAAATAAAGTAATCTTACAAGGATAAATAATAACCCAAAGTGTAACGTCCTGTAATTTTTACATCTTAAGTCAACTTAAGGTCTAGATAATGCCAATTGTATAAATACGCTTGAAATTGTTGGAAATATTAAAATAAATAGATGTCTTATAAACAGGATGTCATTAAAAATATAATTTGAAGTTCTTTTTATATGGTATTAAATTGTTTTTTCAACATTTTTGTTGCTTTGCAGTTTATTATTATAATAAGTAAGCGCTTTCTAGTCTGCGGTACTCAGCTTGGAATTTTTTTTTCGTGAAATAATTTTTGGTGGCGCCCATGTAACTTTTTTGGATACACTTAGAGCGAATATCAAATTTCTAATCAGTGTTTACATCTTTTAGGACCATAATCTCTTTTATCTTGGACCATTGCATATGGCTTTAAGAGTGAGTGCCTGTATCTACCTGTTCAAAAACTTTTTGTAAACGTGGTAGATAAGATAAATAAAATGGTTCGTTTAAGACAAATATTTGTAAAAATGGGTAGGCTATAAAAGTAACCATTTTTGAGGAATGTATTTATTTAATTTTGTGGGAGAACATGCCGAAATACATAAATTTGTTTTATAATATTTTTAAAGATATATTATACCCTTATACCGTATAGGTGTCGGATTTTAGCATTTTAGATTTCATTTTTTCCATGCTTTTCTCTCTTTTGCTAAAGTTGATGCTTCTCTCCATATCTTGACTCTATGTTGTAATATGTTACCCATCACTGTATTCCATGTCTGTCTTGGTCCGCTTCTCTTCCTTCTAATCTGCGATTTCGCTTCGTATACACGTTTCACTTGTCTGTTGTTATTCATTCGTTGCATATGTCCCCATCAACTTAATTGTCGCTGCTCTATAAATTGTACTATAGGTTCTATCCCTAAATCTTCTCTTATAGGTGTGTTTCTAATTCTGTCTTTCCTAGTAACTCCTATTATACGTCTCAAATATTTCATTTCAACAGCTTGTATCCTACTTTTCTGCGCATTTGAAAGATTCCACGATTCGCAACCATATGTTAATACTGGTCTTTATATGGTTTTGAACACTTTGATTTTGGTTTGGGTTGAAATCTCTTTTCTACTGATGAATTTTTGATTCATGGCATAATAAAGTTTTGTTGTTTTACCTATTCTTTCGTTGATTTCAGCTTCTTGTTTTCCAGATTGTTCTAGTGCTACTCCAAGGTATTTGAATTCTTCAACTTGTTCAATTTCATTGTCTATTTTAATATCAGTTTTTGTATTCTGGTCTCCTATTATCAATATTTTTGTTTACTTAGTATTTATTTTCATTCCTTCTTCTTCCATTGTTTTATTCCATATATTAAGATTGTCTTGAAGCTGTTCCTCATTACCTGCTATTATTACGACGTCGTCTGCAAAAACTCCATACGATATTTCGACTCTTTCTAAATTTTCATATCCTACGAACTAATTTTTTACTTTACTTTCGCATTTCTTGATTATATTGTGCATGTGTACGTTGAATAGGGTTGGGCTAAGTCCTCCACCTTGTCTTAATCCCTCTTATTTTGTGTTATTTCTTATTACATAATTAATATTTGTTCTATATAAGTTTTGGATAATTCTTATCAATTTGTTGTGTATTCCTCTTTCTTTCTTTCTTTACTACTTTCTTTATCGAAAGCTTTTTCAAGGTCTATGAACGCTAAATATAGTTTTTTATTTTGCATATGACGTTTTTCTGTTAATTGCTTGATCGTGAAATATGATCCTGAGTACTCCTTCCAGGTCTAAACCCGCTTTGTGCTTCTGATAAATGTGGTTCTAGTATCGGTTTAAGTCTATTATTTGTTCAAATATTTTCATAATAGTGATTAGCAACGTTATTCCTCTGTAGTTATTACAATTTTTTTGGTCTCCTTTCTTGTGTATCGGTGTTATTAATGCTCTTCCCCATTCGTCCGGTATTTTTCCATTTTTCCAAGATTTATTTAGTATGGTGAGTATACTTTCAATTCCTATTTCTCCCAAGTTTTTGATCATTTTAGCTGTGATCTCATCATTCCCTGGTGCTTTTCCATTTTTTAGTAGTCTTATTACATTCTTTAGTTCTTCCATTTTAATTTCATCAATTTCAATTTCTTGGTAGTTATTTTGGTGGTCAGGTTCTGCTATATTTTCCTCAGTACTTTGCGTTTGTTGTCCTAGTAAATCTTGGAAATATTCTTTCCATCTAGCCATTATATCATTCTCATCTGTTAATATTTCTTGGTTCTTGTTTTTGATGTATAATTCTTTTTCTGTTTTGTTTGTTCTGAATGTTTTCAATACTTTGGAAAATGGTTTTTGATTATGTGAGCTATTTCCAAAGTCAGTCCATGACTTTTCTTTTGCAGCTGATACTAAAGCTTTAACTATTTTTCTTTGCCTTTTGTATATGTCGTATTGTTCTGTCGATCTTTTTGTTAGAGACGGTTTCCACTCTCTCTTCTTGTTTTTAACTTCTTCTTTTATATCATTAGTCCACCATGCTGTTTGTTTTTTCCTATTGTCGGTTCTACAAATAGGTATCACATATTTCAGAAGCTGTGTTAGAAAGGATCTTAATGAAATGTGATCTTTTTTGTTTGTATTATTTTTTCTACTTCTTTGTTGTTCTTTTTAAGTTTTGCTACTAGTAAATAGTGATCGCTGTATATTTCTGCAGCTCTCATGACTCTTACATCTATTATATTTTGTCTTTCTTTTCTTTGTACCAATATATATAATCAATTATTGATTTTTCATTTCTGCTCTATAGAATGAATTTGTGATTATCAAATCTTGTAATCGACAAAATTCTTACATCCGTTTTCCGTTGTTGCGTGTTTCTTCGCCGTGTTTTCCTATTATTGTTTTTTATTCATTGTCTTCTTTCCCAACTCTACTATTGAAGTCTCCTGCAATGTATATTGTACCTTGTGCATCTTCCGCTATTGTTGTTAAGTCTTTCCAAAATTGTTCTTTATCAGCTGTCTTTTCGTTTTCGTCTGGACCATATATTGATATAATTGTTTTAGGATGTTCTGTTTTATTTTTCAGTTCTACCAATAATATTCTTTCAGATACAGCTTTTCATACTATTCGATGTGCCAGATTTTTGATTATTATACAACCTACTCCTGCTGAGCCTCTTTGACTCATCGGCACTCCACTATATAGTTCCGTTTGATAGTACTATTTTGCCTTCTCCTTCTCTCTTATTTTCGCTTAGTACTAAAATTTCTAATCCTGTTTTTTCAAATTCATTTATTAGTTCTACTTCTTTGTCTTTTAAACTTCCAACATTCCATACTCCCAAACTCCATATTTTTGTTTTATTCTTTATTTGTATTTTATTCAATTTTCCATAGTTTTTTAATGCTCTTATATTTAGTCCATTTTCCGTATTCTCGTCATTTTTCATTCCTCGGTTGTTTTGTTCTTCATTTTCCATATCTGCCATAACTAGTTTTTTCGCCTTGTCATTTTATTTTCTTTTCTAACTTGACTTTCGAAGCTTTGTTCCTGTGGTGATCTGTCTTCTATTGTTCTCTTATTTCTTGATTTTCCTTCATCATCATCTTGCTCCGTTGCTGTATATTTATTATTTTCATTCTCCTCTTTTTTGTATACTTCATCGTTAATAAATAATTTATTGTATCTTAATACGGCTTTGTATCCTTTTTTTCCTAGCTTCTTTTAGTTCGAGCAGTAGTTTCCTTCTCTCTTCTTGTACACTTTTCGGAAAGTCTTCATCAACCCAAATTTTCGTACCTTTTCAGTTATTGGGTATTTTTTAGTACCTTTGTTGTAATATTTCTGCTTGCTAGTTTCACTAATATTGGCCTTTTCCTATCTCTTACGTATTTTCCTAGTCTTATTGCTTCGTTTATATATTCATTAGATCCAACATCAACTCCCATTTTTGGAATCAGTTTTTTAATTTTTTCTCTGGTTTCTGCATCATTCTGTTTATCTTCGTCTGTAATTCCTTTAACTACGATATTTCTCTTTCCAATTTTTCTATTCCATCTTCTTGTTCCACTACTTTTCCTTTCAGCATTTCATTTTCATCTTTTATCTTATTCATTTCCATCACAAAAAAATTAAGTTTCTCGTTCATTATCTCCATATTTCCACCTATTTCTTGGAATATTTTTTCAATTCTGTTTATGTCGTAAAGATGTTTGTAAAGATATTATTCTTAATTGATCTACAATTAAGATACACAGCAGAAATTTAAAGGTAACAGTCAAACTATCAACTAATTCAAAAGTGGCTCATAACTCATTTATACACCCGGTATATCAATAAAACGTTGCTCCCATGGGAATATTAGTATCTATTCGTTTGACAACTTTGAAATCTAACATATTCTCCCTTTTTATGCTCTAACAGGGGTTGAAATTTGGCTTTTATACTACCCTCGAGAATATGAAACATCAGAGTTATCAATACAATTGACTGCTATTAAATTTCGGGAATTGGTTGAAACTTATGCTTATTTCGTAAACTTTGACATTCCAAGCGCGAACATTAGATTAGATTTCAGAAACAACTTCTTCGCTTCGATCTGTTATGATTGGTGATGATCTTTTTTCTATTCCTGTTGAATATCCATCTAAAAATGCATGCCGAGCCACATTTTCTTGACAATGCAACCTTGGTTGATTCAAATTTCGTCAAGGTAGAAGATTTTCTGTAGGAAGTTTTTGATCTTTCTGAGATAATCTCTTCGCCAAGACATTCATTCATTATTGTGCTCAACAGCCCAGGCATTTGAACTGTACAATTTCCCATGTTATCTACTTCCATTCCAGAAGGTTCGTGTCTTCTATAAAGGCCACTAATTTGACTGGAGGGATTTTCAGTAGTTGTAATGGTTCTATTAATTCCTCTCCAAATGCTTCTTTCTAAGTACTTGTAAGTTCTCGCAGAAGCAGAGCATGTGAGTAGGTGTTTCATCATCAAGTTCATATTTTCTTCACTAACTTTGCCCATTTTGTGAAGACGTTTCCTCAGGGTGCAGTGTCCAGTCACCTGGTCGGTAACTGTCTTCAAATATCTCTTACCAAGTTTAAAAAGCCTGGTTGAGAGTTCCTTGTCTACCTTGTTCAGTAAACTCTTTGTATGGAGGTGCCCTTGTGTTAATCTCCATTTGACTTGGTATTCCCTATCTAGCTAGATTCCGATTTCCCCTCTTATGCAATCTTTTGTGATTCCACACCCATGAAGTCCCCATTAGAGCCTTATTTAGCTAACTGGTCCGCCATTTCATTACCTTCAAACCCCTCATGTGCCAGTAGAGACACTTTGTTGTCTCTTGCCAACCTGTTAAGGGATGCTCTGCAGTTTTTCACCAGTCTAGACCTAGTTGTTGAATTATGTGCAAAAAATGTAATTTTTAGTTTCGATTTACATGAACTTAAATCAACGTTTAGCAATGAAGCACCAATAAAAACCTTTGTATATCGATGGTATGCATCATTCAATATCAGTTGTAGTTAACTAAAGGACTCAACATCAATACTGTGAGAAAAGTGATCTTTCAAGATGGTCTTATTACTTACCGCAACCTTGGGCATTATTATGACAAAATATGGATTGTTTTAATATTGACAGAGGAGCTGAGTCAGCAATCTTCTGCCAAAACTAATCCGACCAAAGAACTTAAAAAGGATATTGTATTCAACCATTTATTTGCCAGAAGTACACAGTAAAATAAAATCATCATGGAAACGAAGAAATTACCCTCATAATCAAAGTTCTCATACTTATTTTATAAGCGGTGGTTTCCTATCCCTTCATTTCCCACGCCATACCGGGGACACCCATGGCCACCAATTACTGTAACAAATGAATAAATTCGATCTAGTTAGACGATTTCCCACCCACCACCTTCCCTCGCATTACTACTCCCTTCAGTACATACACGTGATTTCTAATGTAAATCTACATGACTTCCTGTTTATTGTACATGACCTACGTACGCAAGTAAGTGGGAAAGGGGTTAGTTTATCAGGACCGGACTCTTAAGCAGTTTACAGTTAATAATGTGCCTACTCGCCTGGCGAGGATTATAATAAACAGGTTTCATTATTTCGAATGAAACCCGTTTCCTCCATCGAGTTTCAAGTGAAAAACAAGTAAAATAAGGCTATATTCCTCAAGGCCCAAACTGGATAATCGACGCTACAGTGGACATTGAAAGATTTAGAATTTTCACGAAACTGGAGCAATTAACTTATGGATGCCGTGTAGGTACTTGGATGCATTCCTTGGGTACTACTTTTCATCCGAAAACAACATGGCATACAAATCCAAGTGATACTAAGGGTACGGATACTAGATGTGATTTTTTGTCCATCTAACCTAACTTACCTTCAACCAAAATTTTTTTAATCAAAATACAAATAGTTCTCTTTTTCATATCCCACTTTGTATTAAACGTTTGTTTGTAACCTCGTAATTTAATGTTACGAATAATTTGGATGCCAGCCTCATCAGGGGCATAATCAGAACCCAAAATAGTTCCCCATACACCAAACATCAAGTGGTTTTCGACACATTCAGCCAATGGAACTGACAAAACAAAACTCATTGTCTGCAACAATGAACATAAATTTCGTCGTACGCTGTACGCGTGTTTTACCCGTGGGAAAAGGCCTTTCGCCCTTTTCAGTTGATTATGCCTCCCCTACGAATATTATTGGTCATAATACTGCCGGTGACCTACTAGCAAAAGCTCCGAATAGAATTAATATGTTGATCTGTTTTCGCTAGGGTGATTATATCTTGTTTTGGGAAAGTATAAGTAAATGTTGTACAGGGTGTTAAAAAATATCTATAAGATATTATCCTTTTTATTAAACGTGGCAACCATGTGAAGAAGTATGAATTGTATTTTTTATACTCCACTGTGTTTGATTCTTTGTTTCTAATTATAGTAATAAAAAAGAAAAACGGAAACTTCATAAACACAATTTATTTTGGTAGGTAGGTTTTTTTTTTAATTAATTTTACATTTTTTGGATGTTAAAGAAACCTACAAAGAATACAACAGACTGCCAATTATGACAAAAACTCTACCACAGTTAACCGAAAAAACAGGTAAAGTTTATTAATTTTTGGTGATAAATTTTAGGCCCTAATGACTACGTTTTGAGTTTCTCGTGAACGCTAAGGGCACCGAAATGACTGGGTGGTTACCAGATGGGTTTTCAAATGATACGCCGCAAAAGTGTTGTAAAATTGGAAATTTCAGAGTGAAACATAAAACAGACTTTTGAGTTGAAAAGTTTTGCATAATCACCTATGCCGAGAGATTTTGTTGTTCGTTAGGGTAATGGGTAATATAGCGAAAGATAAAAAAAAACTCTATCCAATTAGAATAACTGTTACATATTGAAAAATACATTACAAACAAAAAAATGTTTATTGAAAACGTCAAAACAAAAACGAATATACTTAATTTGAAGATTATTACAGGGTTATACAAAAATCGTAAACTAGTATCAATAATCTTAAAATTTGAATATTTTATAACAACAAAATGATCAAAGCAGCAGCAACATCTAATTTACATTTTATGGTAGGTATTATTGTATTTTGGTTGGGTCTAGTGTTGTTCGGGGTGGCCCAACTGAAAGTCCCACTAAATTTTTTGTAATATGAGAAATAAGAACGTGAAAAAATTGTAACTTTCTTTTATGAACCATTCTACAAAGAAACTTTATTTAACAATTCAATGCCAGTCTAATAATAACCAAAATGATATGGACACGTAGATACAAAGAACGACACCCGAGAGGCATAAAAAACAGATACCAGAAAGTGGTATTAGAATATAAAAGTTTAGTGACCACAAAATACTTTAGTTAAAGTTAAAGGTGGGGAGATTACAAAGGAATATGGGAAGTGGAAGGAAGTGGGAACTGAATATAACAAAAATGAGGAAAAACTGGAGCAGATTGCAGGAAAAGCATGGTTAAAAAACCAAAACAGTCGACACTGCAATGACAAAAGAAAAATAAGAATTGACATGTAGTATCTGTACATCTCCACAAAATGGGCAGCAAAGTGTCTCTAATATGGGTGCCGGTACATGAGGGGATTGCAGGTAATGAAATAGAAGAAGGTTCTAAAGGAGACTTCATAGGTCCGGAACCGTTTTGTGGAATCACAAAAGATTGCATAAGAGGGGAAATCGGGAACTGTCTAGATAGGGAACACCAATTCAAATGGAGGGTGACACAAGGGTACCTTCATACAAAGAGTTTACTGAACAAGGTAGACAAGGAACTCTCAACCAGGCTGTTGAAACTGGGTAAGAGACATTTGAAGACTGACCTGGTGACTGGACACTGCACCCTGAGGAAACATCTACACAAAATGGGCAAAGTTAGTGAACCTATGTGCAGAAAATGTGAACTTGATGATGAAACACCTACTCACATACTCTGCTACTCACAAGGACTCAGACGGAAGCACTTTGGAGAGGAATTAATACAACCATTACAACTACTGAAAATCCCTCCAGTCAAACTGAAGTTTCTGGAATGGAAGTAGATAACATGGGTAATGGTACAAAGATTACGTTCAAGTGCCTGGGCTGTTGAGCTCAACCCAAATGAATGACATGTACTTAGTATGTAATTGAAGGAGCATTAAAAAACATAATTCGAAACATTAGGTTTTTTAATGCATTTTATGTGTGGTGGTTGATTTGGTCTATTATTTGCAGGTCCTTTGGGACCAAATTTTAAAAAAAAAATCACTTGTAAGTTTACGATACAACCTTTCTGTTGTTCTTCCTGTTTTATTGATAATAATCAAGCATCTATATTACAATAGAATCGTTAAAATACCCAAACAGTGGCTGCAAATGGCAAATGTTATGTCTACGACTTGCTATTATCCTTATTAAAAAAACTATTATTTATCATGACCAGCAATAACAATTTTTCATGATTCATTGCCGTTATTACATATTTCAACTAATTATAAGCAATTTATGAATACCACACACAATCTAGGATAACTGCTAAAAATAGTTTACGTGGTAATAGATAAAACAAGTCAAGTGGATTTTAATAAATACAAAAACAGACGTGACATTCGTATTTGTCGTAAAGCAAATATATTCACGAATCATTTTAATAATAGACAGTTGTCTCAATAAAAATGCCTTGCCGAGTTGGTTTCTGTTTCGGCAATGAAGCACCACATCAGTGCATCAGTCGTTGGTATCAGAGACAAGCCTGAGTCGCACAAGTGCACTAGGAAAATTAGTTCGGTGAGAACATGTGAAGAATTCTTTGTCTGATACATTGGAACTGCATAAATACGTCTTTATTTAAAAGTACACAAGGTAGAGGCAGGTGGCGGCAGTAGCGCTGCAATTCCATTGGCTGTTCTGGCCATGGAAAAATTCTAGTTTAGTGAACCAACGCGAATTTTGATGAAATATATTTTTTTAAATTAATTCGAGGTCGCTGAACACGAAAATGAAAGAAAAAATTGGCGCTCTCTTACCAAAAACGAGCTATGAATTTTTGAAGATGTGTTCAGATCAGCACTACACTGGTTTTATTGTCATATTATAACTGCTTTATTAACATCCATTATAACTGCTACACAATGTTAGATACACTATAATTGCATTTTCCGATATTGCTCTCACACACACATTAAAAAAACACCTATATTGATATAAATTTCTTGTAAATTTTTTCCGCAATTCCACAATTATTATATCTTTTGACTTTTGACGTTTTCATGTAATATGACTGACATATAAGCTTTGGTCTTAGTCGTAAAACTTAAGCATATTCAGCCATTAGATATTTAGCCACTTGAATTAGTTGCTGAATATTTTCGATATCATGATCGTGGCATAGAACATACACCTAGTTTTCCGATAGCTGGCGCTGTATCACAGTTGAAACATTTTTTTTTCAAATTTTGAGAGATTATTTTAGAAAGATGGTTAGTTTTGAGATAAGTTTGGTTGATATTTATCATTTACATGGAGGTTAATGAACCATTCAATTTGATCATTGAGGATGTTGAACAATTTTTTTCTCTGAATAGCACACATCAACTACCTCCTCAGTTTTTCGGCCTCTATAAACACTGCTGACAAAGAAAATGATTGCCGCAGTTGTAATTCCAATTAAAATTTTGAACATACCGCTAATATTATAACACTTTGGTTATCAGAAACTGTTTCCCCTTTTTAGAAAATTTGAAAATTCTACTAATATCGCTTCCCGACCAACTAGCACAGATCAAAGTGAAATCGCAATCGCTTCTTATCAGCTTGCCCCTTCTTTTATTGTTCCTATATTTTTCTAACCTAATCCAAATTTTTTAATTCAGAGATATAGATAAGATTGAACGTCGACCCGGCGCGCATTTTTAACATTATGTTTATAGCTGATAATTAAATTTTTCCATAACTGATTTCAGCTAAACGAAAGTTGAGCCAAATTTTCCAATTCACTCACCTTGTATGGTCTCCACAATTACAGATATTCAGTAACTACCTAATGATGGCTGAATATGCTAGTAGGTTCAAGTTTTACGACTAAGAGGAAACAGACGAAACTTATATGTCAGTCATATTACATGGAAACGTCAAAAGATATAATAATTGTGGAATTAAAAAAGAATTTACAAGAAATGTATATCAATATCAGTGTTTTTTTAATGTACGTGTGAGAGGAATATCGTAAAAAGCAATTATAGTGTATCTAACATTGTGTAGCAGTTATAATGGAACATTATAAAGCAGTTATAAAATGACAATAAAACCAGTGCAGTGCTGATCTGAACTCATCTTCAAAAATTCATAGCTCGTTTTTGGTAAGAGAGCGCCAATTTTTTCTTCCATTTTCGTGTTCAGCGACCTCGAATTAATAAAAAAAAATATTTCATCAAAATCCGCGTTGGTTCACTAAACTAGACTTTTACCACAATTTTATTTGTAGCCGTCTTTTTACCGGAGATAGTTACCTGAATTTGATCACACGGAAACTGCGAGTCGATGCTGTTCCGAGTTTATTCCTTAGCAATACACTTGAAAAAAATCCTCAACAAGTGCTGGTAAAAACAGTAAAAATGAAGTCAATAATGAAACTGATTCCTCTCCTAACCTTTGTTCTTTCTGCTTTCATTCTAATTGCAACAAAACTTTATATAGGGTTTTATCACCAACGAACCTTCGGGTTCCAAATATCATTAATTGGCACCATAATTTGTAAGAATGTTTAAGATCTATTATATTAACACCCTTGCAGGTCTGATGATGGTTAAGTTGACGGAATTTAGTTGCCCTAATAATTTAACAATACATTCATGTAGTATTGACTTGCAGTTATCTTCTTTGAAACCGTAATTTCTACTTATTTTTGCAGTGTAATAATTTTTTGAGCTTTGCATTGCATGGGAAACAGTCACAGAAGCAGCTGCAAGTTGATCAGGGTTGCAAAAGAAGCCAATGTACACCTGATCCAACTAAGCGCTCTGTTTTTCGCAATATTAAAGGCCTTTCTAAAGTGGGGGAATCACCTAGAAAGAAGCACTCAATACGGATTGTGGAAAGTAAGGAGGCACATATTCGTAAAGATAAAACACTTTGCAAAAATAGGGCTGCTGATATCAAAGCACTAACAGATATCGCAGATTTGCCTGTCACACGGAATTTGTTTGCTGGAATGTCCAGACTTTCTGATATCTCAGTTACGATGTGCAAGATGAAGTCCTCATTTACCAGAAAATATTTTTTTCTAATTAAAAAATACTGTAATATGTTTACGCAATTTCATATTTTTCGCTATATTTATCAATAAACAATTCTTTGTGTTGACTGGTCTTATTATTTTTTAAACAACTCTGCGCAACCTACCCGCATCTTGCAACAATTGCCTTCAATCCAAAATTTTATCTACCTACCGAAACATCAAATTCCAATTTACATAACAAAATATTTTATGACCCTTAAAATATAAGCTTGTAGCTGTTTTTATTACTTTAATAACCATTTCAAAATTTACCTGTTTTCTGGCGAGTTGAAACCAGGTCTTCAAAATGATGGGCAACCGCTTATTATGGTATGTTTTTGTAGTTTTTACACTAATAAAAACGTCTTGAAGAGTTGCTGAAGGAGGTTTGGCTGTAGCGGTAGCGGTGGGTATTTCGGTGACAACTTCCTGTGGACGTTCGTAATCAACTTGAGATCGATCTTCCGCAAGATTTCGATCGTGGTAATACGGTTTAGAGTCCGTTCGTTCATTGATAGGAATCTGGAAAAAAAACAGGAGATATAAACAACGTTCTATTTTTCAAATAGGTAACAATAAAACTGAAAGTCGGACCACAAAATTTTAACTTACTCTCCAACATTGTAAAGTACGACCAGAGATCTAAGAAGGTCGTAAATCAATATAAGCCGACAACCTTCATTCTTGTTCGAAATATAGATAAGCAATAAGATTCCCAGGTCCGGATTAAAATATCTCATGAAATAGTTTGGCATTTTAATAATAGTAGGCTCTCCATTATTTTTGGCAACGATTTAAAAAGAATGAAACTGGTATCCAGTGTTGCAAAGAGACTTTAAGGAAACAAAACAGATTTAAATTTAAAAAACTCAGTAGTAGCAGAAAAATCATAATGGAATCTGTGCTAGGGATGGCGATCTGAAATCGATTAATCGAATAATCGATTCCTCGAACCGAATATGTTGTATTGAACCGATTCAGTGAATCGATATTTCACCCTTGAAAATCGAATTTCGATTTTTTTTTGTGTTTTTGGTAGAGCGGCTTTTCAATTGCCCCGGCAATATCGCAAGTATAGTGATGAGAGCGGAACCGCTCGGATACTAGTAGACTCGACAGACACTGTTGCTTTTTTTTCAAAAAAGCTTATAGGGAACTCTATAAATAGGAATGTTTGAAAAATTAAACGATTTTTATATAAATTGATTATTATTTTGTTAGAATCGATTTTTAATTATCGATTTTTCGAGTAATATTAATCGATTTTGTATAAATTACGTGTGTTTAAGGAGTGGATTTTCTGAAACGGCTCTCGTATTATTTATTGACTATTTTTCAAAATTTTGACACCTTTTGACGATTATTGACCATTCAAAGTTATTGACCATTTTTTAACAATTCTTGACAGTTTTTGACAAAAATCGGCCATTTTTAACAATTAATTGACAATTATTGACCAATTTTGACAGTTTTTCAACAATTACTGATCATTTTTCAAGAATTATTGACCAATTTAGATAGTTTTGCAACAATTACTGACCATTTTTCAAAATTTTTACAATTTTCAACAGTTTTTGACAATTATTGACCATTTTTCAAATTTTTTTTAAAATTTCCGATAATTATCGACCACTTTTCAAAATTTTTGACAATTATTGACAATTTTCAGCAGTTTTTGACAATAATTGACCATTTTTTAATCATTATTGACAGTTTTGACAAAAATTGTCAATTTTTAACAGTTTTTGACCATTATTGACCAATTTTGACAGTTTTTCAACAATTACTGATCATTTTTTAAAAATTATTGACCAATTTTGACAGTTTTACAGTAATAACTGAACATTTTTTTAAAATTATTGACCATTTTTTCAACAATTATTGACCAATTTTGACAGTTTTGCAACAATTATTGACCATTTTTCCAAATTTTTTAACAATTATTGATCTTTTTTTTTTAATTATTGACCATTTTTTCCAATTATTGACCAATTTTGACAGTTTTTCAATAATTATTGACCTTTTTTTACAATTCTTGACCAATTCTAACAGTTTTTCAACAATTACTGACCATTTTTCCAAATTTTTCAACAATTATTGATGATTTTTAAAAAATTATTGACCATTTTTCAACAATTATTGACCAATTTTGACAGTTTTTTTAACAATTATTGACCATTTTTCCAAATTATTTGACCATTTTGGAAAAGTTTGACTATTTTTCAAAATTTTAACAATTATCAACAGTTTTTGACAATTATTGACGATATTTCAAAATTTTTGACAATTTTCATATAATTTTATTTGATTTTTTTTTCAATCCGATAAATATCGTTAACAAATAAATCTCTTAGGTTTATTATCGTAATATATACGAAAAGCATGTCCATTTTTAAAACAATCCAAAAAAAATCAACGATCTTTCCGCAGAAATCGATTTATTTTCTATTAAAATCGATTTTTTCGACAAACTCATTAATTTTGAATAAGGAAAAATCGATTTTAATTTTATCGATGATTATTTTCCATTAATCTCACACATTCCTAATCCGATACTTTGTGATAATAATATGGTAATAAAAAAATAATTGTTATGATTATCGAATTCCCTGAACTTAAAAAAAATCCCCAATTTCACTGATAAGAGATCCCGGAGAGAGATTGTTTATTTAGGGGTACCTTTCATGTTGTTTTTCAATAAAAAAGATCGATTTTTTTAAATCGATCTTTTAGACCTCGATTTTTTTATGTATCGATTCATCAGGTTACGATTCGGGGATCATTTTAAAAAGGATCATTATAAAAACGTCTGGCGCGTGTAAAAGATTCTCATTATATTCTTGTATAATATACTATTTTCACGTGAATACTTCGTTACTTTATACTTTCAAGAACTTACTTATTACTACACCTACAAGCTTCAATTTTACACTTCTGGTGTTTATTTCTAATAACATTAAACATTCATTCTTTTAATTTATCGCTACCGCCACATTTATTTTATTTCTGTAGCGAAATAACATTCAATTCCTTTTTTAATAACCAATTTTGATGCCCTTTAATATTGTTTTAAGAGTAGATTCCAATAATTCACCCACTTTCGAAAATTAAACGTACACTTTTAGTTTCTTTGCTTCTTTTATTTTATAAGGATCACTATAAGTCACGAAGATAATTCCAGATAATACACCAAACGTTCTTTTTGCTCCTTGAACAAACGAATTGATTACCTAAAGTGAATTTTATTAAGAAATACGACATGAAATTAATTTCAATCGTCCACCTGCAGTCTGCGAAATCCCAGAGGGTGAAAATAAAGAATGAACACAAGGGTGAAATTTTGATTCTCTTAAGATGCGGGCTGGTAAAGTAGCACGTTTTCGACGTAGAATTTTATAAAAAGAATCACGTAGAAAGCTTTTCGTCATTAGTATTCGAAGGATGTCAAAAGATGCGGTATGAGTGTTTAGTTACTTACATGTTAAAATATAAATAATCATGTGTCTAGTAGGTATTTTGTGATGGAAATAGAAAGAATTGCATTGAATGGATTAAAATGTGTTTTTAAAAATATGGGAAATAATGTATGCACCTTTCATTTATTTTAAATATAGGTCTACTACCAATCAATTCTATAAATAATTTGAAATTGCACATTTTATGATTTAATTAGAAACTCCCAGTTTTTAAAAATATATAGGTATAGTAATTATACCATGCAGACAGCTCAAGTTATCCCTTGTGAGTCTTGTGCCAGGTAGACGCCGCTGTCCCAAGCAAATTAATAGGCGTTTATTAATGGTTTGTTGATAATGCTCATTTTCACTTTAAAACAGATTTTTCAGTTCAAATCCCAAGAAAATTGATTGTCTGTCGAATTTTTTGTAGGTGTCAGATAAGGACATATTGATAACGGTATCTGAAAACAAGGGCCCCCGTGCCCCCCTGCCTCAGACGGTATTTTTGTGTTCTGTAGAGATTCCAACACAGTACATACTTAGAAATTGCGAATTTTGTTCGTTGCATCCTTTTTACGCACTTGCAAATGAAAGATGATAAGCAGGGAAACTAGCACGAACACATTCAAAAAACTTTTCAATCAGACTGAGGCCATTGCAAATGAAATTGGTACAGAAATCACGGTCCGCAGAATCACCGGCCGAACATTCAGACTCAGTCAGTTGAAGAATATTACCGACTTTCAGTATATATTCCTTTTCTACATTACAGGTTAAGTGAAATATCATCCAGGTTCCATAGCAAAGAATCGGACAGTTGCAAAATTTGCTGTCCCATAACTTCCGCGACGAAGATGTAGAGGATGTTTTGCAAGGCGCTGAAGTATATAAAGAAGACCTTCCTTGTTTGTTGGCTTTGACGGGGGAGCTAAAAATTTGGCAACAGATGAGATGCCTACAAAAGAGCAACGTGCTGCCAAATGTTAGAACTCTTTGTGCACGTTTCCAATGCACTGCCGAGCAATCTTTTTCCACCTTACGCCGATTAAAGTCATATCTTCGCAACAGGATGACAGAATAACGTTTGAATGGATTGCCTTTAATGCATATACATCAAGACGTTGTGGCAAAAATGGACGCTAATGAAGTGCTGGACATCTTTAGCAGGAAACATAAAAGAAAACTGTCTTTATTAAACATTTCTACTGTTTTGGCACTTTCATAAACCTTCCTATACATACTTGAACTTGTAGAAATAAACTTGAATTATGACACTTCAAGTTTATTTCTAAAACTGTTATTGTTGATTTTTTTGCCTGTCCGCCCCTTATGCACCTTCCAGAAAAAAGTCCTGGATCCGCCCTTGTCTGGAACGCTAACGAAACGTTGGAATAAAAATATAAAAAAGATGGTTGTTAAATTTCCCAAAAACCAACAAAATAATGAATATACGGCTTGAAACGTACCTCGAGAGGTACAGAAGATAAAATACTCTGCTGAACAATCTATCGTAATGTAAAATACCTCATGTACACTCTAACTGTCCATTTAACTTTAAATATTCGTCTACAACACCAAATTCTTCCACCCAAATGTTATTAAAATGTCTTTTATTTGTTATAATCTCACTATAATGCTTCCCATACCTAGGTAAACTTCTACAGCACATCTATTTCAATATTACTTAAGGCATTTCATTATTTCAATTTTACCTTGACTTAACTGCATTGTTTATGAGTTTACCATTTTAAAATGTTTTTTGTGACAGTTCTTTTCAATACTTTTATTAACAATCAGAATATTAAGTTACTTTCCATGGGTTAATTTGCTCGCAAGTGCTAGGTGAACTATAATGTCTTGATGAGGTTTGCTTCCAGTGATGTAACCTCTAAAACTTCATACAGGGTCTATTGGCTATTTTTTTCAGTCTTTTTGAGTTTCGTTTTCTTATCAATTCCTCTAGTAGTGGATTTGGATGAGTTTCTATGGTTTTATGATGTTTGATGATTCTCTCCTGAATTACTTCTTGTACTGTGGGCACTCCCAGGTCTTCGTGAATGATGTGATTTGATACATACCATGGAGCATCTACTATTTAACGGAGTATTTTCGATTGGGATCTCTGGATAATATTTACGTTAGATTTTGAAGCGCAACCCCACAGCTCTCTCCAAGCATGCTAGGGTAGTGATTCCGAGGCGTGGGTAACGGCGAGTTTGAGGTGGGTTTGGTTGGTAGGTATTCCCTTGGGAATGAGTCCAACACTGTTTCGAACATGAGTTTCCCATCACCCCACAGCTCAACTCCACATGTCGATATAGGCTTAATGACAGTTTTTTAGATAAGGATTTTGTTTTCTAGTGAGACTTATTATTTAGATTTTTTTCCTATTAGCTAATGTAGTTCTCTTGCTTTTAGCACCAAGGATTGCTATACAAAATTAAAAGAACTCTTCCACCAAATTACTATCTACTCCTGAAATCTTGCCTAACCAACAGAACCTTCCAAACGAAAGTTAACGAAGAAAAGTCCGAACTTTTTCCTATTGCAGCAGGGGTGCCGCATGGTAGCGTACTTAGCCCACTACTTTACATACTGTACACATCAGATATACCAGATACACAGTACACAACAACAGGAACTTTTGCCGACGACACAGTCATCGTCTCCACCAACCAAGAACTACAAGCAGCAACAACGAATGTACAGGCCCATCTAAACAAATTACAAGAGTGGCTACAAAATCGAAAACCTTAGTGTACCCGAAGGTGTTAAGGTGGTATAATTTAACTATATAGAAATTTTGCCCACTCTTTCTTGTTTTGTGCTAATCTTCTCGCTACTGTCCAACTTTTGTTTCTCTTCTTTAAGTTTTCAGCTATGGCGTCATTCCAAGTTTTCTTAGGTCTACCTCTGGTCCTTTTTTGAGACGCTTTTGCTTGCCATATTCTTTTGGTTTGTCTGCTACTTTCCATTCTAACTAGGTGTCCGAACCATCGCAGTTGTTGTCTTTCTATGTGTGTTATTAACGGCTAGACTTCTAATTCTTGCCTCACTGCGTCGTTTCTTATTTTGTCTTTCCTAGTGATGTTTTTGACCGCTCTTAGGTATTTCATTTCGGCCGCTTGGAGCTTATTCCTTTGCTGTTTTGTGAGCGTCCAGCTTTCGCTTCCATAGGTCAATATCGGTCGCTATATTGTCTTATATACTGTCATTTTTGTCTTTTTGGATACTTCTTTTCTCCTAATAAGTCCGTTGTTTAAGGAGTAATACAGTTTGGTTGCACTTTCTAATCTGTCGTTTATTCCTGCTTCGTTTTTTCCATCATTCTGTAGCGTGTCACCCAAATATTTGAAATGGTCTGTTTGTTTTAGGACGTAGTCGTTTAATGTTACTGTTACTTTCTGCTCATTTTTCCCTAGTACCATTATTTCTGTTTTGTCTAAATTTATTTTTAGATTTCTTTTATCGAGTGCTATATTTCATGCTTCTAAGTTTTGTTGTAAGTCTTTCAAGTTTTTAGCACATATCATCAGATCGTCTGCGAAGGCACACTCTGACAGGTATATTGGTTCCATATTTCTGTATCCCACTTGTGTAGTTTTTTGGTGTTAAGTTTTACTTCTTTAATCACATCATCAAGTACTACGTTAAAGAGCGTTGGGCTAAGTACTCCTCCTTGTCTTAATCCTTCATGGGTGTTGAATTCTTCGGAGTGCTCATTGTTTGTTCTTATATAGTTTCTCGTGCATTTGTAGATACTTTCTATATTTTTCTTTAGTAACAGTACTAACTCCTCTTTGTTTCAGGCTATTCCAAATTGTTTTCCTTGGCACGCTATCGAATGTCTTTTGCAGGTCTATGAAGGCTACGTATACGTTGTTAACGTAATTCTTTTCAATCATTTGTTTTGTAGTAAATATATGGTCTTGTATACCCCTTCCTCTCCTAAAACCACTTTGCGACTCTTCCATTTGGGGTTCTATTATTTTTTTTTTAATCTATTGTCTAGTAATCTTTCGTACACTTTAGGAACAATACTTAACAACGTGATCCCTCTATAATTATTGCAAACACGATTATTACCCTTTTTATGTATCGGCAGTATTATCCCTATTTCCCAGTCTTTTGGTATACAGCATTCCTTTGAAATTTTGTCAATTAGTTTTGTTACTGTCTCAATACCCTTGCTACCCAAGTTCTGTAACATTTCCGAAGTTATCCCGTCGTGCCCTGCAGCTTTTCCTCTTTTTAACAGTTTTATTGCTTCATTTACTTCATCTGCTCTGAATTCTTCTTGCTCGTTCCGTGCGTCTTCTGTTTCTCTAACTTCTTCCTCCATAACCTTGGCCCCTGTTTGATGTGTGTTCAATGTGTACTCAAAGTGTTCTCTCCATCTTGATAGTATATCTCTACTTTCTGTTAATAGTTTGTCTTCTTTAGATAACAAATACATTCCTTGGCTTTTTTTACCTGTTTTCAATGTTCTATAAAATAGTTTCTGGTTTCCGAATCTGTCTTGTTCTATTTTCTCTCCGAACTCTACCCATGATTTTTGTTTTGCCTTCTCTACCATTTCTTTAACCTTCGTTCTTTGAGTTTTATATGCTGCATAATTCTCAGTACTCCTATTTTGCAGGTATTTTTTCCATTTATTCTTTTTTACTTTAATTTCGATTTTTATTTCATCATTCCACCAATTTGTTCTGGCTACTTTTATTATTGCTTCTTTAAATAATTGCCACAGCTCCTCTACCGTATATCCCTCTGTATTTTCAACAATTCTTGTCATTACTTTTTCTGTTTCTTCTGTATATATTATTGCTATTTCTTTTTCTCTTAGTTTGTATGTTTTTATTGTGTTAATATTCTTATGGTGTGTTGTTTCACTTGCTCCTTTATTTTCTTTTCCCTCCGTCGGTACTTTAATTTGTGACATTACTAGGAAGTGATCTGTATACAATTCGGCCCCTCTTTTGACTCTTGTATCTTTTACATCTTTTCTGTAGTTTTTATTTATTATTATATAGTCTATTATTGATCTCTCGTTTCTGCTTATAACCTCTCTTGTATATTTATGTATATTTTTATGTTCAAAACATGTGTTTGTTATGATCAAATTGTTAATTATACAGAAGTCCCATTATTATTTCTTATATTTTCGCCGTACTTTCCGACTGTTCCTCCTGCTTCTGAATCCTTTTTCCCTACCCTTCCATTCAAGTCTCCTATTATAATTAGTCTATATTTTATATTTTCTATTGTATCTGAGGATTAAAGTAAATGAAAGCAAATCAACACATGAAATATTTACGCTGCGTGAGGGCACATGTCCCCCAGTAAAGCTAAATAATACAGAAATACCACAAGCAGATAGCGCCAAATATTTAGGAATCCACCTAGACAAAAAACTTAACTGGAAACATCACATCATAAAAAAAAGAAAGCCGTTTTTTTGATAAATTTATTCGCTTCACCCGATAAGTGTTGCCAGTGTTTATATAGTGACATTGTATTTCTACCTGCTGTACATCAAAATAGTATATTATTATCTTTAAATATTTACCTCCTGACACATTTTATAATTGTTAAGAAAAGGCAACTACTTAAAACGCCCATAATATAAATTGCCTAGAAAATAATTTTTAAAACAAAATAAATCCATCTATACAAAAACCCAAACAGATATTTTTTGTTCAAAAGTAATAAAATAAAATTGTTTCTTATAATATAATAAAGAATAAAATTGAGTTTAATAAATGTACTTACATTATTTTCTTCTTTTTCTTCATTATTTTGGGAAATTAAACCAAAAGATATGGTTTAATTTCTGAAAATAATTAACAAAAAGAATAATAGCAGAAGATATATACCTTATTTTCTATTTCGTTATTTTCACCTCCTAAAGCATGATATACTAGTAAAGTACTGTAAGCTAGTAAAAGAGCACAACACAGTGTCTGTAGACATTTTTTATGCTTAAAATTCATTTTCGCACTATTTTCCACCTCCGCACTCACGATTTTCACTGTTCCACACATCCAAAACCCCAAATTATAGTCATTTTAGGATAATTAAATAAATATTGGATTTAAGTAACAGATGCGTTAAAAATGTAAACAAACCGAAGTCTACACGCGTAATTATATTATTATTGCCTAGTGAGCCGGCGTACTGTCATCCTTCGTAGACACAGGTTAGGACTGTTTGATGTTTGACTGCGGCTCCATGTTAGTTGGTTGTTGGGAACCCCCATTCCGACAAGTGTCTCGTAGTGGGGTTAGAAGGGGCACACGCCAGCTTGGGCCTTTGCCTTTTCGTTTATACCAGTGAAAATTGCCGCTTACCGATGCGGTAATCGCTTTAAATCTTGCAGGCTGAAGACCCTTAGTCTTAATAAAGTTATCTTGTCTCATATTATTTAGGCACCGTTTAGTTAGGGACAGAGGCTATGAAAAGATGTGTAATAATAAACTGATCGTTTCTAGAATATTTATTTAAATTCAAATTAATACAGAATTCAACAACTACTATGAAAAGTGACGTATTTCTCATAGCTTACTTAATTTCAAAACCAAATATTGCTCATACTGCACTTTGCCCACGCCACATATATTTATATGGAGAATCAAATAAAATGGACAAAAACTTAGTAGGCTACTGTCATCTTCAAATACCTACTTAGTTGTCACAAAACTGTCAGATTATATTCGAAAATATGTTAAAAATTTTAAAAAATTGTCAAAAATTTTGAAATATGGTCAAAAATTGTCAAAAATTTGGAAAAATTGTCAATAATTGTCAAAAACTGTCAAAGTTTTGAAAAAATGGTTAATAATTGCCAAATATTTTCAAAAATTGTCAAAAATTTGGAAAAGTGGTTAATAATTGTCAAAAATTGTCAAAAACTGTCAAAATTTTGAAAAAACGGTCAATAATTATAAAAGACTGTCAAAAATGGTCGATAACTGTTAAAAATTGTCAAAAATGGTCAATAATTGTCAGAATCTGTCAAAAATTGTCAAATATTTTAAAAAATGGTCAAAAATAGTCAATAATTGTTAAAATTTTGAATGATGATCAAAAACTGTCAAAATTTTTTAAAGTTGTCAAAAATGGTCAATAATTGTCAGAAACTGTAAAAAATGGTCAATAATTGTTAAAATTTTGAAAAATGGTCGAAAATTGTTAAAATTTTGAAAAATGGTCGAAAATTGTTAAAATTTTGAAAAAATTGCCAATAATTGTTGAAAATTGTCAAAATTTTTGAAAGGTTGTCAAAAATGGTCAATAATTGTTAGAACCTGTCAAAAATGCTCAAAAATTGGCAAAAATGGTCAATAATTGTTAAAATTTGGAAAAATGGTCTAAAATGGTCAACATTTTTGAAAAATTTTCAAAATTGATGAATAATTGTCAAAAATGGTCAATAATAGTTAAAATTTGAAAATATGGTCAAAAATTTTGAAAAAATGGTCAATTGTCAAAAATGGTCAATAATTGTCAGAACCTGTCAAAAACGTTCAAAAATTGTCAATAATGGTCAATAATTGTTAAAATTTGGAAAAATGGTCTGAAATGGTCCAAATTTTTGAAAAATTGTCAAAAATGATCAATAATTGTCAAAATTGGTCAATAATTGTTAAAATTTGAAAAAATAGTCAAAAATTGTCAAAATTTTGAAAAAATGGTCAATAATTATAAAAAACTGTAAAAAATGGTCAATAATTGTTAAAATTTTGAAAAATGGTCGAAAATTGTTAAAATTTTGAAAAATGGTCGAAAATTGTTAAAATTTTGAAAAAATTGCCAATAATTATAAAAAAATGTCAAAAATGGTCAATAATTGTTGAAAATTGTCAAAATTTTTGAAAGGTTGTCAAAAATGGTCAATAATTGTTAGAACATGTCAAAAATGCTCAAAAATTGGCAAAAATGGTCAATAATTGTTAACATTTGGAAAAATGGTCTAAAATGGTCAACATTTTTGAAAAATTTTTCAAAATTGATGAATAATTGTCAAAAATGGTCAATAATTGTTAAAATTTGAAAATATGGTCAAAAATTTTGAAAAAATGGTCAATTGTCAAAAATGGTCAATAATTGTCAGAACCTGTCAAAAACGTTCAAAAATTGTCAATAATGGTCAATAATTGTTAAAATTTGGAAAAATGGTCTAAAATGGTCCAAATTTTTGAAAAATTGTCAAAAATGATCAATAATTGTCAAAATTGGTCAATAATTGTTAAAATTTGAAAAAATAGTCAAAAATTGTCAAAATTTTGAAAAAATGGTCAATAATTATAAAAAACTGTCAAAAATGGTCAATAATTGTAAAAAATTTTCAAAATTTTTGAAAAATGGTCAAAGTTTTTAAAAATGGTCAATAATTGTCAGAACCTGTCAAAAATTGTCAAAAATGGTCAATAATTGTTAAAATTTGGAAAAATGGTCTATAATTGTCAAAAATGGTCAATAATTGTTAAAATTTAAAAAAATTGTCAATAATTGTCAAAAATTTTGAAAAATGGTCAAAAATGGTCATTCTATTGTGCATAAGAAGCAAGCTTCTATCGGCGGTCCGACGACCGCTTACCTTTTCTTTTTGTTTTACTAACCATTTAAAATAAATATTGAGTTACTTTACTTGTATTCTTTAAATTTGTGCAGTTGTAGAAAAAGTATAGTGTGCAACATGTGGGGAAAGTACTTTTCCCACTTGTTGCACAATATACTATTGTATTGTGTAATGTTATTATAGTCTAGTTCACTTGTACGATTTTCATCAAAATTTTTGTATATTCACCGAAAATTACGATCAAGGTGTCATTCGATTCGGATTGTTATGTAGATAGTTTAAGGAAAGGGGCCGAAAAAAATTGAAAAAGTTATAAACAATATAGTAAGAAAAAAGTGGGGGTTTATACTAGATTTCAGAAAGGTATAGAGTAATAAAACCTCATTAGGTATGCAAAGGGTGCACAGAGTGACCCAACGAAAATTTAAGCCACTTTCATAGTTTGGCATTGATTTCATTGTAAAATTCTTTCTTTTTATCAAGTCCATGTAGTACCACCCGGGTTGGGGTCAATATATGGGTTTAGCCTATTGTTATCCATTCACAAACACTGAAAATAGTGTGCCAAAGGCGTGCCGGTAGGATACTCGTAAAAAGGAAAGAATTTTATTTTAACAGAATAAAAATTAGGCATTATGTACATAGTATTAGGTACTCTTATTTTTTATTGAACATTATACAGAAGTTAACTTATAAAAAATCATAATATTCTTCGTCATCTGATCACTAATCTATCACTAATAGAAGGTTAAACGGTACCTGTTAAACGCAAAACGTAACTGTATAATCTACTACCTAAGTAATCCCTACACAATATTTCGATATTGACACTTCAGGCCAGAAAACATACTTTTCCTAATTCTCTTACGCAATTACTTGAAATTTTAATATTACAAACAATACTATTTCAAGACCTACGCCTATGGCCGACACCGAAATTGAGCCGAACTGGACGGAATTCCCCATTTTATTACTCTATACCTTTTTGAAATAGACTATATTAGTTTTCTTTGAATATCTCGAAAACTATTGAAGATTTTCGAAATTAAAGAAAAGATCTAAAAAGATCATTGAATTTGCTAAAAAAAGTTCGGACTCCCGGAACTGTATCTCCAATATTTATAATTTTTATTTATTATCCATTGTACTAATATAATTGAGTTTTAAAAAATGTTATAGACAATTTTATTAAAATAAATAGGAATTCTTTTGAACCACGACCTGAGAAGAGTTTTGGCAGGGGCATATTATTAGAATTAATTATTATTAGACCTCTTATTTAATTAAATTGAATTGTTAGACCTCTTATTGGATATGCATCTTCTGTTTGGAATCCCTTATATACCAACCATATTCACAACATTGAACAAATACAAAGAAAATTTCTAAGACTCATTGCCTATAAATCTGGAATTCATCCTGTCAACACCTACCACTTAAATTACCATGAATTGCATTCCCAGTTTCTGTTGGAGCCTCTTCGTTACAGAATGAATTGCAAAGATCTTTTCATTCTATTCAACATAGTAAATTCTACTCTCGATTGTCCTACTCTTTTGTTCAATATTGGTTTTGCCGCACCAACTAGATCTACTAGAAATAGTGTTACTTTTTCACAACCACACTACTATACTAATTATCGCAATAATTATTTCATCCCCAGGTCCACAAGACTGGCCAATCGATTGAATCTTGATATATTTACATCTTCTGAGTTTCGCCGACAACTCCAAATTTGTAATTTTTAAGAATATTTTTAGTTGTAAGTGAGACGTGCTTTATATTATGTGTTATTTAATGTATAAGTTTATGGTCTTTTATATTTATATATATATTTTTTGATTATTCTATTTTTCGGTGTATCAATTAAACCTATTGTATTCTATTGTATTTTAATGGGTTCTAGCCGTCAATAAATAAATAATAAATTATAATAGATTGACCAAATTAAAATCAATATAATTGGCGCCCAACGTGTGGCATTAAAATCAATATAATTGACGACCCAACGTGGGGCATTAAAATCAATATAATTGACGAGCAAAAATCAATATAAACCATCGTTTCCTTTGACTTCCTCCTTACCATTGCGAGATAAACCCTATAGAGTTAATATGGGCTCAGGTGAGAGTGTGCAAGGAAACATACTAAATATAAAATGAAAGATGTCCGTGCATATTTTGAAGAAGCTCTGGAACACGTTAATGCAGAGAGATGAAGAAAATGCATAGAACATGTAATCAAAGAAGAGCAGCAAATGTGGAAATTAGATCATTTAATGGAACAAACCATAGAGCCAATAGTTATATAGTTCGGATCAGATGAAAATTCAATTTTCCGATAACTAATATTTCGTGTTAGAATAATATTAATAACTGTTGTAAATAAGTTCTATAGTATTATTGTTATTAATTTAATTAGTATTATATGGCTAGTCTTTGTCGCAATCATGTTTTTCATTTAATATCATACCTACTACAGCTCTACCTAAAGGTACGGCTATGCCTGTAATTACAAGCGACCCGAAGATCGGATTTCCATTGTATACCGGCGTTGTACAGGGCTGGGTAGGCAAATAAAAGAATAAAGATTTGACTTATAAAGTAAATCGTTTTAAAATTCTGGAATTTTGGTTGCCCACCCGGTAAGGGTTTTGCATGTTAAATTGGGTTTTAGTACTCTCTGTCTACTTCAAACAGACTGTAGATTTTTTCATTATGTTTACGAATATAAACCTTGGTTATCGTTCAAGTATGAAAAAAATATTATATTTACTCAGATCCCGTCAATAAAATGAAATTATTATTGATGGAATCAAGCTAAAGCTATAACAATATTAAGAATGTTATCCTAAATTGTAGTTAAGTACAGATTATAGATATAGTCAGGGTTTTCAGGTTAATAGAAATCGATTTGCGGACCTCCCTTAATTTGCACAATGTTTGTATGCCCAAATGACTGAGTGAAAAACACTTACGGTTACGACCGAGAAGATTGTTTTACCTATTTCTAAAATATTGTTAAGCTCAAGTTTTTGGAAGTGAAAACTTCTTTAGGCGCATTGAGCACTTTTTTGGCTGAAGAAAAATCATGGATTTTTCGTCATCGTCACGCTTTTATGCAACACACAATACTTTTCGTTATGCAATACAATTAACAGTGAAGCGTATATAGTGTTGCATAAATCATCGTCAGCTTTCCATGAGCTATATGTATACTGTGTATATATATGTACTTTTTTTTGTAAAAAATTCCATTTACGATGGGCTTACGATAAAATTTTTAAAAGGGTCTCGTTTATTGGTGTTTTCACTGTTGTCTGCAGTCCCATGACTGGCGACTCTACGTTTTGTTTTGTTTAATGTTTAGATTTGTTACTTTGTAATAACAAAGTTTTATTCTGAAAACTTTGGAATTATGTAGGTACTTCCAAATACATGTATATTTCGTCAGTTGTGATCTTCTCTTCCTACTCTTACGTATCCAATACTGAACTGGAACAAGATTATGCATGATGATATTTTGATACATTTGCAGGCTGAGAGACGAGACGAGACTTTTTATATCATCTGCGAGACTAGACAAGACTTTACAAAAGTCTCTTACTAATAACACCTTTACAAGGATTGTAATTTAAAATTTTCTCATTAATATAATTACCTAAAAACAAGAATCACTTTACACATTTTATCAATTAACGTTCTGCAATAATATCTGTATATATATAGCAATTTTTATGTTGCTGATCTCTGGCCTGATTACGTCTCTGATAAAGATACACCTGAAAGTGCTTCTTGTATGTATGCAACCAGCAATTCAAATTCTCGTATTGTAAGTTATCTGCACTGCTCTTAATCTGATCTGAGCCATATTTTTGCGATCTAGCGTCTTTAAGCGGATTAACAGTGTAGCTTAAGCGTGACGTCATAACGGTGACGCTTCGCTTAACCTCGCAAAAATGGAAATATCTAGCGATATTCTGACATATCACAACGACATTTCTCTCACGTCACATACATACTTTACTTTGTTTATTTTTTTTCTTTCTGAGATTCTGAATCTGTAGTAAGCAAAATAATATTAATATACCTAAATAAAATAATATTGCTTTTGTTAAAATTTGTGATCTTAGAATTTAGAATGAAAAGGAGGAGAGACTTAATGGTGTTGCTCAGTGAGGATACAGCTTTTTCGGTGGTCCTACTATTAGCCGCTCCTCATCATTGGTCCACTCTCTATTAATTTATTCAGTCAATGCTGTCAATTGAATGACGCACAACAGCTGAACCGCTTCAAAGTTTTCTGGCGCACTCTCGACCACGCCAGTTTGCGCTTCAAGCGTTTTTAAGCGTGACGTCAGTACTTATTCGCGAAAATGAATCGCTTCAATCCGCTAAAAGACGCTACATCGCAAAAATATGGCTCTGATTACTGAATGACAAGGCTAGTGAAAAGTGACAAGAGACAAGTACACAAGTAACTGCAAAAATTGTTTGTTTACATACACGATTTTTCGGGTTTATTATCACATAAGAAAAAACATGAATTCTCCTAATGAAATAGTTTAAATTTAACCATAAGATTATGCCTTTTAATTGAATATGTAAAAATAAACCAAACATGAAGAAAGAGAGAGCCTCGGAGAAAACAGGAGACACTTGCAGACCATTCAAATTATAAGTATCTTAATATTAATAATTATAAATAAATGCAGTCAGTATTTTTAATTAATAAATGTTCCCCTTTACAGCTCACCAAATTGTTAGTTTAACAGGAATAAGTTTTGAAAGAAAAAGCATAATAGTAAGTGAATTTATAGGTCCCAATATACATTGCTAAAAAACTACCATTTTTAGGGGTTTGTCGAACTCACTGTCGTCCCTCTAAGAGATAACTTGAGAATTATAAAACTAAATGCTAAACAATGTCGAATTTATAGAGTTCTCTTAAATGATCATTATGAAGCACATTTCCAGTATTTTGATCCATTTCTAGATGTTTGCCAATCAGATACTGATACGTAAGTAATAATTTTTGTAACTCAAGCCAAACGTTCAAACACTTTTTTCAGGAGAAGTTTAGATGCATTTTCTCAGCACCACCTTTCAGCTGCATTACGGGTAGATCCTGACAATAATTCTGGAGAATTAGTTGTTACTATACCACCTGAAGCATCTCATTTGGTAGCAGAAGGAACTGCTTTAAGAGTTGGTATTGAGTTTTCTTTGGAGCTACCACAAGGTGGTATACATTTTGTAGTACCACCTAAAGAAGGAACATATGCTGAGGTCTGTAGAAGACTATACCATAAAGTTTTTTATCTGTAATTTAATATTTTTAGAGAGGTGTTCATCTCTTCACGTACGGTCATCAAAATTCTTCAAGATTATGGTTTCCTTGTGTAGATAGCTTCGCAGAAACATGTACATGGAAACTTGAATTCACTGTAGATGATGAAATGACAGCAGTATCAAATGGAGATCTAATTGAAGTTGTTTACACTCCAGATATGAGGAGAAAAACCTACCACTATACTCTTAATATTCCAACTTGTGCTCCTAATATTTCATTAGCAGTGGGGCCGTTTGAAATTTATGTAGATCCATATATGCATGAAGTAACCCATTTTTGCCTGCCTAATTTGTTACCATTGCTAAAAGTAACAACTAGATATATGCATGAGGCATTTGAGTTTTATGAGGAAACATTGGCAAATAGGTACCCCTATTCTTGTTACAAGCAGGTATTTGTAGATGAGATAAATGAAGATTATAGATCTTATGCTACCATGAGTATCTTAAATGTAAATTTGCTTCATTCTGCAGTTATTGTAGGTAAGAATATTGCAAATAGTAAATTTATGTACGAAAAAGTGGCTGGCATTACATAATGTCATAATACTGCTTTATTTTAGATCAAGTATACCTTACTAGGAGAGTTATGGCTCAAGCTATAGCAGAACAATTTTTTGGTTGTTTTATATCTATGCAGAACTGGTCCGATATGTGGTTAAATAAAGGTATTAGTCAATATTTGTGTGGACTGTATTGTAAAAAGTCATTTGGAAATAACGAATATAGAGAGTGGGTCCAAAGTAATTTATTTGATGTTGTTAAATATGAGGAAGAATTTGGTGGTATAGTCTTGGGTAAGTTTACAAATAAGATAATAAAATTATAAGTAATATTTATTATATAATTAACAACTGTTATTGTTTATTTACAGACCCTAGCCAGCATCCAGCTCCAATGCCTGTGGGATCAAACCAAGTACACAGTAGTCAAAAAACGAATGAAGAGAAATTTTATTTCTCGATAAGGAACCTCCACACAATGTCATATATGTATGTAGAAGCCCTTCATAAAAAAGCGTTATTAGTAATGAGAATGTTGGAACATAGAATTGGATTGGAACTACTTCTCCAGGTAATTTTAGAACATTTTTTTTTTGTTAAATATGATTTAAAAAATGTATGACAATCATTTTAGGTTTTTAACAAACAGCTGTCTCTTGCTACTAATGCTGCTCAACAAAAAATTGGTAGTGGATTGTGGGGCCACATGTTGATAAGTACGAATGTTTTTACTAAAGCAATATTTACAGTTACTGGAAAAGATATGGCAGTGTTTATTGATCAATGGGTACGAACTGGAGGGCATGCAAAATTTCATTTAACTTCAGTTTTTAATCGAAAAAGGTAATTGAAACCAATAAAAATCATTATATTCAATTAACAGTTATTAAAATTTCTTGAGAAATGTTGAGAAGATGTTTGGTAAGAAGTTTTTGTATGGCACAAATGATTGTCTGTAGGCTGGGAATAGATTGAATGTTACTTTTAACACTAATATCATAAATAGCTATTTCGGCCTAGGACGAAAAGTGTTGCCTAGGCAACAATGAATTATTTAATACCTTACTGAAAAGGTTACCTTTTCGTCCAAATATCTTAACCATAAAACGTCATTTTTTGACACAATCGGATAAAAAATATTTTTTACATGTCAATAATGTTCTCATTATTAATTTTTTCTCGAAAAACCCTGTCAGCTTCCGGGTGTGTATTATATCAGCACTGAAAGTGTTAATGCCCTGGTTAATCCATGAAAGCAAGAACTGCTGAAAATATATGAAATTGGAGTGAAAGACCTACGTAAACAGGCAATAAGTCTAATTTTCCTTGGTGAATCAACGATTTGGTTTCTAAATATTACCTTGTAATCAATATGTGTCAGATAGTGGATGGTGTTGTAGTTGTAGCAAAGAATACCAGTTGGTGTATTCTTTGGTTGTAGTGGAATTACACCTTTGTCTAAAATGTGCAGTAATAACATGTTGATATAAAATTTTAGAAACACAATTGAATTAGAAATTCGACAAGATGCAACAACTTCATTAGGAATTCGAAAGTATGTTGGACCACTTCTAGTAACTCTCCAAGAATTAGATGGAACTTTCAAACACACATTACAAATAGAAAATACTGTCGTAAAGTCAGACATCACTTGTCATTCAAAAAGTAGAAGGAACAAGAAGAAGAAAATTCCCTTATGCACTGGCGAAGAAGTCGATATGGATTTAAGCGCCATGGAGTAAGTATGTAAATATTTGAAATTGTGAAATTTATTCATATTTGATATGAAGTTTTGATATTATCCTGGCTCATCTCTTCCATTTTGCACTTGAACACTAGCATACAGGGTACATTTTATCATATATTTATTTTCAGTGATTCCCCTGTGCTTTGGATTCGACTAGATCCTGAAATGACTTTATTAAGATCAGTGGTTATAGAACAACCTGATTATCAATGGCAATACCAATTGCGCCATGAAAGAGATGTAACTGCTCAGATCGAGGCTATCATTGCTTTGGAGAGATATCCAACCCCTCCTACACGATTAGCTCTAACTGATACTATTGAAAACGAACAATGTTATTATAAAGTCAGGTGCAAAGCGTCACATTGTTTAACAAAGGTAAAATCAAAGAGTTTATAATTTATTTAATGTATTACATTCATAATATTTTTGAAGCGAAAACTTCTTCGGCAGCGTTTACCGATTTTTGGTAGGGACAAAACTTATGGGTTGGTGTAACCGTCACTTATCTCTGTGTAACCGTTACTTGTCTCCGTCATCCACAGAACTAAAACTTTACGCCTCTCGTCTTTTTTCAATGAGCTAAATTGGTGTTCTATTACATTTAAATTAATTGAACGTTTTTTTAAATTATATTTCAGGTAGCAAATGCCATGGTGGCCAATTGGGCAGGTCCTCCGGCAATGTTGGCTATATTCAGAAAATTTTTCGGCTCCTTTGCCGCCCCTCATATAATCCGTCAAAATAATTTTCAAAATTTTCAACATTATTATCTGCAAAAAACTATTCCGCTCGCAATGGCAGGTTTGCGTAATACACACGGTATTTGTCCACCGGAAGTAGTTCGCTTTCTGCTCGATTTATTCAAATACAACGACAATTCTAAAAATAGACATAGCGATAATTATTACAGAGCAGCTCTAGTGGAAGCATTGGGTAGCACCATAACCCCAGTAGTATCTGTAGTAGCTCAAGGAACACCCATTACGGCTGAGAATCTTAGTGCCGATACAAAATTGATTTTAGAAGAAATTACAAGATTATTGAATCTGGAGAAAGCGCTTCCTTGTTATAAATATACAGTTTCAGTGGCTTGTTTGAGAGCCATAAGGAAGTTACAGAAATTTGGTCATTTGCCGAGTAGACCTAATTTGTTTAAAAGTTACGCAACTTACGGACATTTCATTGGTAAGTTTTTGACTGGTTTACCATGTTTTTGTTCCAAAGAATTTTATTTTTAGATGTGAGGCTAGCAGCTTTGGAATGTTTAACAGATTTCGTAAGGGCGGATGGTAAATTTGATGATTTAATGTATGTGCTAGATTTTATAGAAAACGATCCAGATCCAGGGTTTAAACACAAATTAGCAGTACTGATGATGAAAAATCCACCATTCAAACGAGCTCACAGAAGTAAACTAGACGTACCAGAACTAGTCGAACGAATATGGATTAATATCAAGTAAGTTTTATATTATTCGATAAACTTTGATTTAGGCACCACTCAAATTATTAACTGAATTGAAATAGACATACATAACTCTTCTTCGGGGCGTCGACCCAGCACTGTAGTGGAACGCCTCTGATGCGTTAATTACGGTGAAGCAGTGTCGAACACGGTTAGTACTTGGATGGGTAACCACTGGGGAAACACCATCGTTGAGCCCGTACGCCTGCAGCGAAACACTTTAGACTACTAGGGTGAGTAGCATATCACAGCTCGCAGGCATTATACCAATGAGCACAAGGTATAATGTAGATATGCCGTCTTTCGGATGAGAAGTAAAACCGACGTCCCGAGTCCATGGATGTTGGGCTCGATAAAGATCCCTACCACTGGCTGGACTACTAGTGGGTTCGGCAAAATTTCCGGTTAGGTAGTGTGCTCCCGGCGTCGTTGATTAGCCTCAGTTGCAGAAATAGACCGACGTTAAATAACCGAATAAAAAAACTCTTCTTCGGCAGTCGGGTAAAAATGTGCTTAAGATTTGTGTCGTTTTTAAAGAAATTTTAATATCTCTTTTCAGTTGTATGTTATCACATGATACAAGACTGCGATGCGATTTGGTTGATTTTTACTACACTCTTTATGGTACAAAACGTCCATTTTGCCTACCAATCGCTGAATTGGACGATATTCTTGGTTCCAAACTCGATAGAAAACATAAACTACCGACCATTCCAAAAACAATACCGCCACACAGCGAGCAAATAAAAATACGATCTCCATCACCGATTTTGAAAGATAGTGCACCTCAGACAGTAATATTGGAACCTGTTGATATGGACATAGAAGTAGTAGCTAGCGAAGAAAGAATATTGAAGGTAAGATTTTAAAATAACGTGATGGTCCCTCAATAAATTTTTAATGTTATAGGAGGAAGTACTAGAAATAAAATGCGAGTCACCTACACTACAAAAGCAAGACTACTTCTCCGATAACTCAGTATCTCTTCCTGGATTAGGTCAAAGTGGGCCTGTAGGCTTCGAACCCGGCATGTTCAAAAAAGAAGATGAAGCTAGACACAAAAGCGAGTCGCCGGGTAAAGTGAAGAAAAAGAAAAAGGATAAGAAAAAGCACAAACACAAACATAAGCATAAACATGAACATAAACATAATAAAGACAAAAAGGAAAAAGATCCTACCAAGTTGAAACTAAAAGAAGATACTTTAAGTTCTACGAGCTCGACGCCCAGTCCGAATCCTTTGTCTATAGGTAGCGCGGAAACTATATGAAAATGCAGGTTAGGTTTTGTACGTATGTAAAAACAGACTAAATATTTTTATCTATTAGATAAGCACAAAAAATAAACTATTATCAAAAATTATATTGCCTTTTTATTTAACTTTCTAACCAGCGACTCACTACTTTCACTTGTTTCTCCTTGCAAATTAGCTTCAGCAGCGCGTGGAATCCTTGATAGCTGCGCCATATATAGTATATACGTATGTTACCGCTTGCCCCCCCCCCCTTTTTTTGCTTGGGTTGTTACGAAAAATTATTAGAGTAAACTCTGCTAAATATACAAATATATGATTTTCGTGAGATCCTAGATTTTGCGCTAAACTGGTCCAGTTCCAATTTATTAAACCTTAATGTAGTATCACTTTTTAATTACCGAAATAATGAGGGGCGGATTTACCAGCAGACTGAGTAGGCTGCAGAGGAGGGTGTCGAATTTGGGGCAAAATTTTTTGTCTCATAGGAATTAGAAAGATTCATATTTAGTGAACGGTCTTTTCTTTGAAAATTATTTTTCAAATTTTATAAATCGTTATAATAGTTTTAAACTGTTATTTTTTGACGTCTATTGATCACGCTTTACTAAAATATGACAATTTTTTACAGGTAACTAATTAAGTAAATTCATATTTATGTATAAGTATTACTGAAGTTTTATTGTTGCGATTTTCTTTTACCGTTGTATATTGAAGTTTTACTCAGTATTACATTTGGTGAGACCTTATGAACTTTCGGCTGGGTTTCTGCGAACAGGAAATTTTGACAAATAGAGACGTTAAACAGGGATTTTGAAAAATTAGACTTTATCATTGGGATGTTAATTAGTTAGACGAAAAGACGTAGACATAGTCGACTGCAACGGACATAACCTGGATCCTATAAGCTAAACAGGAAATACCTAGAATATTGTGAAGTGAAACTTCAGAAAATTGTCACGGCTGCTGTTAATTAGTTGGTTGCTTCAATAAACTGTTTGATTCACTTCTGGGAATATAATAAACCCACGTTTTTATACCTAAATGTTATTAGGTCGACGCAAATAATGTTTACCACTAATTATTTTGTAAATAATAAATTGTCATAAATAACATTTGCGTGCTGACTTCATCAGTCAAAGGAAATTCACCCTGTATGATAGATTATTATTTTAAAAAATAGTAAATTAAAATCAAAAATCCACCTGGGCCGGGATTTTTTCGTATCACTGTTTGTTTAAGTAATAATAAAGTTATACTTTAATTTATGGACGCATACTGTATAAGAATATTATATTACATAAAAAACAAGTGTTCACTTGCAATCGCCCATCTATTTTGGGATATATAATTATATAAAATATTACGAGATAACTAAAATATTATCCGTTTTGATAAACAAAACATTTGGTTTCCATGCAAATATAAATATGAAAACTGTAAGAAGAAATAATAATAAATATTAATACACTGCCCAAAACAATTAGTAATTTTTTTTTAACGATGAATTTTCATAGATTGTCTCTTACATTAGCGCTAAAATTAGAAATATTCGTTCATTTATAATTGAGAAAATTAATCTTTAATTTTACATTTATTTCATTCCGAACCCAAAAGTACGGACAGACAGTATAGTCGGTATACGTATAGTCATCGTACATCAACTAGTTGATGTACGATGGTATAGTTAAACACATCCTCAAACTTGATAATCTACGTAGTAGAGATGGTCATTCTTATTACAATAACAGTAATGAGATGGCGGCATCTCATACTGGCATCGGCCTGTCAAAATCGCAATTGTAAAAACGACAATCTGAACGACACTAAACAAGGTGGCATAATCGTCCGTACAAAAAATGCTGTAAAGTCAAAAATGTGAAGCAGCTGAAGACTAGAATCCGAAAATGTCTCAAGAAAATGAACACCAGAGGTGTACAAGGCGCATGCAGCAACATTCACACCAAATTACACATTGTATCTGTCAACGGTTGTAGTTTATTTAAGTAAGTATAAAGTTTAAGATTTACCTAAAAATAATAGAACTGGTTTTACCAATTTTAGTGCATTTTTGGCACCTGTATATTTTTTGCAATTTTCCAGTTATAAAGAGACGATTTGTATGATTACGATTCGAAAAGCCTGGGTGAATATTTTTTTTGATAGGATATTTTTGATTTAATTTTAGCTATTACGTACATCTGGTGGTGACCTCTTCCAATCTTTGAGAAACTCGTTAAAAATAAAAATTATATATTTAACTAAGTATTCAAAAAATTATCGTTTTTTTGTTTATTAATTAAAAAAATATCGATTGTTAATAAAGATCCAAATTAAAAATAAATGCGTTTTGTATATTTATTAAAGTCCAATGTAAAAGAAAATTTCAGCTATGCGTGGCTATACTATCTCTATCTACATGAACTAGAAAGAAAATGTCGGAGACCGGATGGATTGAAATCAAAGTTTGTCGAAAATCATTTGATGAAGCGACGAACACTTTTTCCGGCGAAAAAGTCGAGAAGGGCTTTTGCAATTGATTTTGGACAAAATTTATCTCCTGATAATGTTGGCACTCATCCGAAATTAAATTTCTGGTTAAACATTTTGAATAATGAAATAAACTCACCAAAAATTCTGTCATCAATAAATGTTGTGTGACTATTATTAGTATGGACATCTACTAGAACTTTTTTGTATGGGTGGACCAACAGATTATTTCAATACACTCAATATAACAACTAGATTTTTCATAGCGGCATGTAGCGTAAGATAAATTATAATCTTATCCTCCTTAAAGTGTTAGTTAGAACAAATTAGTTTCAGATATGTAAAGCTACTATTTATAACTTAGATTTTTTATCCAATATCCAACGATTTTCTTAAAATACGATTATTTCTGTTATTATTAGACCTGCGCTAAAAGAAATGTATATTTAATATTCTCTAGTTATCATTTAAACAAATGGTTGTATTGTTTAAACCAAACATTTTTCTAACAAATACTAGAAGACAAAAATGTTCCAATTTTAATAACACTTTATTCTATAAAAAAGAAGGAGTGACCCCTCTTAAAAGCCTACAAAAAGCGCGGAAAAATTATTGCTTCTACGCAGTTTTCATTACCTACTGTAATCTAACATTCTGTAATGAAATTATTTAAAAAAAATACTCAATGGTTTAAGAGAAACGTTTAAAAAAATGTAATAACATTTTTAACTTTAACACATTACAACTGTTTTTGTGTGCCAAAACTTGGGCTAGTGCGATGCACACGTGTTTTGGCTTTTGCAGTTGATTTTGAACAAACTTTACATAGGTAAGTGAAGTTCAATCGATCTATTTCTGACCTCAGATTAAGTGGTAGGTTCGTTCCAACCACCAGTAATTTACAGTAACATTACTAATACACATGCGCAGTTGAAAAAAATCGTTCCAACCACCTGAAATTACTGGTTCAGAATTCTCAATTACTAACAGTTCTCTGTTCCATCTCGTTTGCAGACGAGTAAAATTACCGTTCACACGATTCTTGCTGGATAGCGAGTACCGAAAGTTCTGAAATTAGGAAACATGCGAATTGTACTAGTTGGATTGGAAGAATTTCTTGATGTTTGGCCAAGAGATAATGGGGGTGCAAGCACTTCAGGCAATTCGGTAAACCGCGTGCATCTACTAAACTAGTTCAAAATACGTTCCAACCATTTGGTAAAAGATTACTGGTTCTTATGCATTCGCATTAAACAGTTCAATTACTGGTTACAATAACAGAATTGTTGGTTGGTTACACCCTATATATATGCCCTTGTCGGTTGCATGTTGAAGAGCACTGTGACGGTAAGTGATCTATTTATTATGAAAGTTTTTTATTAAACTCCGAATTTTCTTTTTTCTATTTCCTATTGACCGTGAAAATAAACTAAAATTTAAAATATCATCAAGATTTCTAATGCATATATAGTGTATGATCTCAAGGCACCGTTTGTCGATCGCCAAAAACACCGACAAAGCGATCTTATTGGATATTTTTATTATCGAAAATGTCTCAAGAACAACTCACGATATCGTAATGGTTTAAGAAAAATTGAGTTTGCTGATTCATGCACTTCCTATTAGCTAATATTCTATAGTACAATTTTTCGTTATTTTACCATTTTTTTCCTATTTTAGCAATCAAAGTGTCTGGCGACGCCAGATTATTGTTTAGCCTACATATTTTTGCGAATTCATCAAATTTTTGAGATTAGAGGTTACACACACACGCGCTTTTTATGTAATTTATGTTATTGCGCTGCACATTTTTATCAATTATTAATAACCAAAGCCAATAAGAAAAATATTTAAATCCTAGACATGTTAGGGTTATCAGAAAAATAAGAATAGTAAAATTCTGGTCAATAATTAACAATATTAGTTAGGTTATCATATATGAAAAAATAATAACACCGTTCTGTACAAAACAATTTAAATATTCAATAATATGTTTTATATAAAATAAATTTCGTTAAGGAACCCAATTTTTGTATATTTTCTTATAATTTCTCAAATAATGAATAACATAATATGTGATCAATATACTTATTATAAAAGCACATGTTTGAACTAAATTTGAACCGTTATGAAAGAATTTATCAAAAATGTTTGGATTGGTGTGTGTAACATAACTTATGTTTAACACCTTTGTTGCCAACTGTTTAAAGCAAATTATGGAGAAGTAAAAATCATCCGGATGCGTAAAATACACTTTTTCTACAACTGCTATGAAAAGTGACGTATTTCTCATACCTTACTTAATTTCAAATCCAAATATTGCTCATACTGTGAGAAATATCATTTCTCACGGCACTTTGCCCACGCCACATACATTTATATGGAGAATCAAATAAAATCGACAAAAACTTAGAGTAGGCTACTGTCATCTTTAAATACCTACTTAGATGTCACAAAACTGTCAGATATTAGACGTTTTTAAATTCTAAAATGACGTTTGACCATACAAAATTGTACAAAAGGTTGTAGTTGTGTAGTTGTTTGTTTGCTTCTGTACGAAGTATTTGAAAGTATAGAAGAAGCACTGCAGACTCGCTTTCAAGCAACCATTTCAGCATAATTTCTAATGTAAACCTAAAAGCAACAGCCTTATCACCAACAATTGGCAATTCTCCCTATTCACCCAAAATGACAGCTTCTTGTCATTTATAATTAAATCAACTGATTCCATTATTACTAGACAAAACTTGAAGAATTTTAGAATATTGGCCAAACGAATTAATTTATTTACAAATAAAAAGACAAAAACTACTTTAGACAAAGATAGAAAGCTACCAATTTCAGTAACCGTATTGCAGATCTCGGTAGAATTTGACAGACCAAAAAGGGTACCAAAGTTAGCTTGACGTCATCGTTTTTCGAAACGAAATCGATTGGTATATATTTGACAGACCAAAGTGGGGTACCAAAGCGGGCCGAAATCGCCTTGCTGCCGAGTTGAACATATAATTTTTTTTTCTCCGATTGTTTATAATGATATACTTATGAATATTGTATTCGCAAATTATTGCAATTCCCACAATCTTTTTATTTTTCCTGTAGTGATAAATTAAAACAAAATTTGATAGAAATCGCAATTGTTGGAATGGTTATGGTTGCCATGGAAATGTATATGTCCATAATAATTATAGTTTGACAACTTATGAAATGAACTTAGAAGTACTCACTCCACCAGAATTAAGGGAGGTGACAAAACATATTGAGTTAAATTTGTTACCCGAGAAGTATCGGATGAAATATGAAGGAAATGTCGAATGTTTTAATCCCATTGAGAATAATAATTTTACTGCCTAGGCAGGAAAGTCCTTACTTTGCTGCCTAGACAAGAAAAGTAATACTTTGCTGATTGATATGTGTCTGCAAAATTAATATTTGCTGGCAATCGGAGAAAAAATATTTTATTTCACATTTTATGAAGAATACCTAATCTGTGAATGGACCTTAAGAATTTGACAATTTTTTGTAGTCTTAAACTTCAAAATTTTATTGTCAAGTGTAAGACGCAGTCGTGGTTAATGGTAGCTTATAATACCGACCCGAACATCGATAGGTGGGAAACGTCCGTAGCGCAGAGTGTTACGTAAGGGCTTTCTAACCGAGGGGTCCCGGGTTCGATTCCCCGATGGTTTCGCTTTTTCAATTTTAGGAATATATGTAGCTTATACAAGTTGTCGAATTTTTTCATTAGTGTCAAATAGGGACCAAAAATTTTATAAAACTTAATTAAACTTGAAAACTGTAGCTGGAAAGCTGCAAAAATAAAGAAATTAAAACCACCAAAAGAAAACTTTGTTCCTGCCCTAATTCCTATTGAAATACTGTTATCTAAAAGTTTTATTCTTCCTTCAATTATATCACAAATACCTTGAGTTATTTGATTATTGCGGTATATTAATAAATCTCGCAGCTAAGTAATTTAATAACATTGTTTAGTATTCCACATTTGTGAATGTTTATTCATTCAGAATGATAAATAAAATCGAGAACAACGTGTACTTGCATCACACGTGTCTGTTGGTATACGAATGTCCTTGGTTGTTCGGAGTATTGACTTCATAAGAGGATGCGCCCAAAAAACTTGGTTTTAAACAATAAACTGCAATTTTTGTTACTGGGTAGGGTCAGCGAGAGTTTTTAGAAATCGCATTGCACACATAAATAAGAAATAAATTACCAATGTAGACCTAAATTATACACCGAACAAGTACAAGTATTATCTGAATAATTGGTATTTGGGTAGAAAATAGGTTTGTTCCAGGTGGCATTTAGGAACCGTTCTGGAATCGTATCGAATACTGTATAGAGCGCCAACTCGAATTAGGGATGGACACATCAACTTTATCATCCCTTCCAGAAGGTAGTATTTGTACCGTCCCAAGAACGATACTATAATCAGTTGGAACGCGAAAGAAATACAGAACTTGCGCGAACGATTTCTAAAACGGTTCTATCGACAGTTGGAACAAACTTAATATAGTGAGAGATTCAAATAACTTTCTGACTTTTCAATTCGACAAATTGTTTTTATTATCCGTTTTGGAGCTATATCTGAAGCCTGAACAGACTCTAAGTAGATCTGTTCCAGGTATTCAAGTCGTTGGCGAACACTTACTCTGTAAACTCAGTTTACCTTCGGTCTCTGAAGACGATAACTTGGGTAGCGAAACGCGTGTTAGATAGTGTGTTGGTTTAGTGGTTGTGTAACTTCGAAAATCGCCAACTTTTCCAGAATTCCCAATTCATTAAAATGAAAATTATGTAAAGATACGGTGACTTTCGGCAGCACAAATTCTGAAGACGCCCCTGACTAGAACATTTCAAAAAAAAACTTGAAATTTTGAATAACTGGAAAGTTTTAATAGACAACAATATGTTAAATAAAGTCTTGTCACAAATCTTCTTAAATAGTTACTTGTTTAAAAACTTGAAATGATTTATAATAAAATATAGTTATTTTCGGTACAACTGTAATTGTTATTATTAACTTTGAGTAAAAAGAGGACATATTAACTCAATTATTAATACACTATGATTGGAAAAGAACCAATGAACACAAGCACTCTTAACGTGGAGAGTTAAAGAACTGAAAAAATAAGGAAACAATATGAAGTTAAAATTACAGAAAATATTGAAAATCAGACACTTATTACATCAGATATCGAAAATAGTTGGGAAAAAATAAAAAACGTCGTATTGGAAGCAGCACAGTAAATAATAGGGAAGAAGAGTAGAGAAAAGGAGAAAAAAGAATGGTATGACCAACAATGTGAAGAAATAAGAAAACAAAAAAATACGGCAAGATTAAACTGGATAAATACAAACCAAGGATCGGACCGAAGATCATACGAGATAATCAGAAATAGGGCAAATGCAACATACAAAAATAAAAAAAATGACTGGCTAAATGGAAAAATGGAAGAAATAGAGGAAGAGAGGCGTAACAACAAACTAAAACAATCCTACAAAAAGATAAAAGCACCGACCAAATATCCCAATAAAACAAGGGGAATATAAAATTAAAATGGAGTAACAGTATATGAAAGCACGGAAATGATAAAAATATGGGAAAAGTATTATAGCAGAATGCTTCATGAAGATGATGTTGAGGACCCCAGGGTAACAGAAAACTTAGTAGCAGATCCAGAAAACGAAATCACGTTAAACTGCCCCTCTGAAAACGAAATAGTGACTGAAATAAAAAGAACTATCAACGGAAAAGCCACAGGAGGAGACAAAATAGCAGCGAAGATGTTGAAGTATGGCGGGGAACCGCTTCAGAAGACAATATCCAAACTGATACAACAAATTTGGGCGGGAAATATAGCGCCAATCGAATGGAACACTTGAATAATAACACCCATCCACAAAAAAGGAGATAAGGAAGTCTGCAAAAACTATAGACCAATAACCCCACTTAATACCAACTACAAAATACTGGCAAACTTAGTAAATCAAAAACTGAAGGCATACACAGAAAAAATAATAGGAGACTACCAAAACTGGTTTAGACCAGGAAAATCAACAGTAACGGCAATTCACACCATCGAACAAATCCTTGAAAAATCCCTGGAATACAATAATGCTCTAACAGTCATTTTTATAGACTTCAGGAACGCATTTGACAAAATCATAAGACACAAGATTATAGAAACACTAAAAATACTAGGAATCCCAAAGAAGCTTGGGGAATTGGTGGAAATGACCCTATAAAACACTAAAAGGAAAGTAAAATTCCAAGGTGAAATTTCAGAAGAATCTAAAATGAATAAAGGTGTAAAACAGGGAGACTCAATTTCTCCAACACTGTTTAACCTAGTATTTCAATCCATTTTAAGGAATGTAAACTTAAACGAGGAAAATGTTATAGTGAACGAGACCCAGTTAATTGCTTATGCCGACGACCTCACCATAGTGGCTAGAACTAAGAAAAGTATTAAAAAAACAGTAGAGAAGCTAGACGCAGAGGCACAAAGATTCGGGCTACGAATAAATGAAGACAAAACAAAATATATGCAAGTGGGGAAAGAAAAACAGAACAATGATACTCACATAAGAATCAAAAATTACAAGTTTGGAATTGTATCAAGCTTCAATTATTTAGGAACATCTATAGGACAAACTTGTAAAGACAAGATAAAAGAAAGAATGGTGAAAGGAAACCAAATTCTTGGAATAAATAAAAAATTATTAAAATCTAAATCGATCAGCATAAAAACAAAAATACAAATCTATAATACTTTGATCAGACCAGTCATTACTTACGCACTCGAAACAACAACTATAAACAAAGAAGAAGAAGAAGATCTAAAAATAATAGAAAGGAAAATATTGAGAACAATACTTGGACCAGGCATAACAAGAGATGGAGAAAGAAGATTAAAAAGAAACATAGAAATAGAAAACGAAGCAGGTGGAGAAAATATAGTCCGATATATAAAAGCAAGGAGACTGGAAAAGATGGGACACGTTATGAGAAGAGCACCAACAGAAATATTAAAAAGAATGACAACATGGGTTCCATTGAAGACGAGAGCAAGAGGAGGACCACCCAGCAGATGGTGGGATCAAGTAGAGGAAGATATGAAAGCATTGAAAATCAGAGACTGGAAAACAAAATGCAGAAATAGAAGAAAATGGAGAACTATAACAAATAACGCCAGGACAGATTATAGTCGCACTGATATAAGAGGAGTAATCCATCTCGTCAATAGGATTAAACACAGCTCTATTGAGCTACCCATAATCCCTCGAGATTGAACGGCCATGATGATGATGATGATTGGCAATCATAATTAAAAAAAGTGGATATAATAGAGTCTCAAATACTAAAATTACTTTTTTTTTAAATATAAAGAAAATTTAGTATAGATGAATTATACATTCTAGAAATTTGTCTAAACCAGGAAGTATCCTCCTCTAATTCTAAAACTTTTTGTATAATTCAGCGAACTTGATATTAAAAGAACCCAATTTTTAAAAACGAAAAATTAAAGTAACAACCTTTCTAAACACCACCATGGTTAACAAAACATTCATACTGTGACACGTCTCTACTAAAACTCAGCAAAAATGAAACAAATCCAAGAGTAATCAAAAACTCCTATGAAAAACTCTCTCAACTACACCAATACACTCCACTGTACGCTTCCAAGATGGAAAATGGAGTAGGAGCCTCTGTTATTGCACCTATCGAGTGTACTAAAAAATCAGATTACCACCCGCTTCACTGGTGAATTATATGCAATTTATCTAGCCTTGCTCTTTGCGAGTAATGATACCCAGCAGTTTCTAATAATAACTGACACTCTAAGTTCCATTGATAGTCTCCAGCACATTTTTCCCACAAACCACAAATAATTGTTTTTATACGAGCGGAAAAGTCACTTTTCCACACGCAAGTTGTCAACTATCGCATTTCTTATAATTTGATTGGAATTTTGTTGAACACTGCGTTAATAACTGTTATGATTACATCAATAACCAGAAGGTAACTAATAGTTTGTTTCTAGCTATTCTATATCTCGTAGAAACAATGTTCCTAACACATGCGTAAAGTGTCTTTTCCGCACTAGTTAGGAAAATAACTATATTCCAACTTCAATTTACTTTTCCGCGCGCAAATGCGAAATACCGATGAAATTAAAATAGGTTCCCTTTTGGAGCTATACTAGTACGTCCCTGATCATAGTTACCTTGTTTTGGAAATGTCATACACCTATTCTGTTATGCTACTAATTATATATATTTTATGAAATTTATAAAACATTATCTATATTTTTCCTTACATTGTACTACTTCAACTTTTATATAATATTATGCGTAGTATTCGACTAAATTATTTAATTATCTCATTTGCATTTAATGTGTTATTTTTTTTCTATCCGGAATATGTAAATACTTTTATAAAAACATTATTAGTGAAATGGATTAATTTAATATTTTGGTAGCCCAACACGTGGCAGACAGAACCGACTCTATCTTTAAAAACAAATTATTTTAATTAAGTTGTATTTCATCGGTAAAAAACAATAATTAAAACTTGATAATAATTGTGACTATTTAAATAAAGGTACTAACAAATAAAGTCATAGCCTACAATGCCAGGGGCTCTTAGAATGTAAAGTTTCTTCAAGGAGCTCAGGAAGTTTAACATGTGCCGTAAACGAAGATTTTTTAGAAAGAAACAAGTGTTTTTAGTAGGGATACGAGCTCTTGGTTCAACAGGAGAACATGCGAAGGAGGTGACAAAATTTTTGAAACTGTTTTGACTGCTTGACTTCCTCCCACAGATAACCTTGCTGTGATAAGAAGGTAGCATCTATCTGTGCCTATCTGCCTAATGCTCTCCTAGTTGAACGATTTGCTATGAACCGGAATTTTATTGTCTTACTTTTCTAATTGCTTAGTCTTTGTAACCTATGTTGTTGGGATGCCCTTTGTACTCCAAGATCACTAGCTCAGCAGGGGTGGTTCTCAACCTTAACGATTCCAGGATTGTTAGTAAAGGTGTGTTAAAATAATTAAGGGCGCCAGTATATTTAGTATTTTATATAATGATGGTAAATATACAAAACCACAATAAAATCAATTCAGTTAGAAAACGTGATGGAAATACAATATACAGATACATTCAAACACACACGGAACATAGGGATTTTATGCATTGTATCAGAAATGCTTTTGAACTAGTCGACCAGCATCCAGCTTCAACAGATTAAAAACACGATTATTACAATGACATACCGTACAATTCCCACCACTCCGTATTCTCAACTGTGGGCGGTCCTTAATTAGCAATCAGTAAACAGTAGTCGGTAGGTAGAGTACAATTTAAAGAATCTTATTTTGTTTTATTTAGGAATTAATTTTTATTTTGAAAGCCGTTATTGCCAAAAGAAATCACATATTATCTTAACTCGAAATATTAATAGTTAAAGAGAATTTAACAATTACATTTCGATTTTAACAACATAAAACGTAAGCATATTGTTTCAATATGTAGGGACGTTTACTACCCCCATCAAATAATTATTCAATACTAAATCGCAGTTCGCACATAACTAACAAATTTTGGAAGGAGAATGGGCGGGGTTTCTTACATTGGTCTGAATCCAGCTGTCCAGATCAATACTTGATATTCATTGAAGTGAACTTATCGAAATGTTTTGTTGGTGGTCTACTTAGATCGGACAATACATTAAATCCCTATGTTCCGTTTGTGTTTGAATGTATCTGTATATAAATTGATATAAACAAGAGGGAATTGAAATATAACGAAATAGGAAAGAGCGAATTAAATCTAGAGATAATTAAAATACTAAATTACAATTTCTGAAAGGATATAAATCGATATAAACAAAATGGAATCGAAATATATTGAAATAGGCAGGTACGAACTATATCTAAATACGCTTAAATTACTAAATTACAATTTGTTTAATAAAATGGCGAGTTCAATCAAATAGAAAAAAACGACTTAGCTTCCTAGGTGTGGTTGAAGGATCCTAGCCGGTCCGTAAGGTCCAGGAAACCAATCTCCGCAATATCCTGAAATCTCGAGACACCAAATCTCAACAGTCGATATTCTTCCAAACTCAGGAAATTATTGTTAACTCCCAAATATCGAGATACCCTGATAACTCCCAAATTTCCGGACTCCAAGGTCCGATTCTGACGATATTCCCAAATTTTCAGTCAAAAAGAAAAATTTGGACTGGCCTTAAAATCTTTCGGGATGTTCACTAAGCTTTATAATAATCTTGGTACTAATTATTTTCTTTTCACCAAATATTTCTACTAAACTGTTGACTCGTTGCAGAATCAAGAGGTCGAATCGACTTATGAAGTGCTCTTTCTACCAATTCTTATCAGAATATCACATTACAGTTAACTGGTTTTTAAAAATTAAGTCGTTACCAATACAAAAATAGGCCAGTTCGTACAAAAATATTATTAGACAACTCAATAAGCAATCAAGTCAACGAGATAATCTACCTGAGGGGTAGGATTCTCGTTACATCTTTTCTCCTTTCTGCCCTTTTTCAACAACCGAATATATTTTCTGATTTATATAAAATATCCATTCTAATACATCCTTATTTTGTCGATACATATACTAAAAATAGCATTTACAAAGATTTTTTTCTTGGAAATTTTTAGTACATCGTTTTTTTGTACCTTTTTAATTTTCCTTTATCTCAAAAAGTTAATAAAGAAAACTGAATCAGCTTATATTCATTAATAGGTCTCTACTAGTTTAACAGGGTGACATATAAACAAATTTTATTCCTACGTGTAGGTGGTGGCTTCCGATGATTACTTAGAATTTCACATTTATGGTAAGTTTTCATTTTATTATCTGTTAGCACTGAATAAATATTTAAAAAAGGTTTTTATAATAGTTACATTATTATATTTTCGTAAGGATCTCTATTTTTTTGAATATAATTATAATAAGCCTTTTCCTAATATGGTGAAAACCATATAAAAATCAGTTCGGCAGTTTTTGAGTTTATCACATTCAGACAGATACACAAAAATGTCAGATTTTACGTTGCAAGACTGTCTTCTTGTTGCGGATTAAAAAAGTCTAATTTCAGAATTTTTATCATTACTAAGTTGGGTCAAATAAGATCTGCATTCCGTAACTTTATTATCATTTAAAGTGTCTATTCTCACGTTATCATTATCTGAAAATCTACTGCGATATTTCTAGTGGTAAAAATTCAACTTTTAATGAACATGTTTCGTAATTTTTCTGTTTTGTCGTTCAATAAATAAAATACCCATTAAATATAGTAACTACAGTACCGGGTGATTCAATAAGGGGAACGAGGTACCATATCTCGGAAACCATATGTCCTAGAGTTTGGAGAAAAATTCTTAAGAGAAAATCGGTCCTAAAAAAATTATTAAAAATGTTTTTGAGTGCATAGTTTTTCGCTAGGTGGCGCAATCTATCACTTACAAAATTTGATTGGATTTTTTACAAAATATTCCTCAATTTAGGTTGGTAAAAGATATCAATTTTAGAAAATACATTTGTACATAGCAAATGATGGCAAGCATTTTGAGTATTTAAAGTAATTAGGTAATTTTGTAAATTTCTGTTATGAGCAGCTCCCTTAGTTTCGTTTCATTATGTAATGGTAATAAAATTTTTGTGATACGATTTTACTTGTTATTTTATTTTCAAAATAATTTTAGGAACATAATTTCTCTTACAACTTACTGGGTGAGCCAACAATCATCAACACTCATCAAAAATGCCAATATCTTTGGAATGACAAGAGATATCAGTTCGCGGTTTTGACAGGTCAATAAGTAATCTTATAGTTAGAGTTATAGCATTCTATTTAAAATTTCTCAGAAATTTTCATAAATATATGTAGTTGTGTTACATAACGCCCTCAAGTTGCCGATTGAAAAATTAAAAGTGTTGTTATTAACTTCCCGCTAAGAAAATCAATGATTCTTCCCAATGATTTTCGATAAATCGGGAAGTTATTGTTTTTACCCCGTTTTACAAAAATCGCGGTTTCAACAAATCTCGACGTTTTGAAGCCCTAAGAAGCTTTCCTGACTATTTTTACGATGATGTCCGTACGTCTGTATGTATGTATGTGGGTGTGTGTATGGAAACCTCTTATAACTTCTGAACGCCTTAATCGAGTTGATCGCAGTTGGTGTCATTCGAAACGGCTTCACCAAACTTAGATTTCTTGTAAATTGGAACCAATTCGGACCGGTAGATTTCGAGAAATTGCAAAAAAAGTGAAAAAAAGCGAAGTGTTTTTTTTTCATTTTTTCAAAATATCTCCGAATTGGCTGAACCGATCGATCTCAAAAACTAATCAGCTCTTAACCTTGAAAACCCGCATCGATCGCCACCAAGTGCATCGGAATTGGTTGATGCGTTCGTGAGATATCGTTGTCGAAAAAAATCGAAAAAAAGTGTTTTTTTGTAATAACTTCGAAATGTTTCATCAGATCAATTTTTTTGTTCCAAATTTTTTATAGAGCTCAAAAAACTACATCGATCGCCGCCAACCGCGTGAAAATCGGTTAATTCATTCAAAAGTTATAGCAGTTTGAAAATTAAAAAAATCGTGTTTTATCGAACTTTGATAAGACTTTTGAGCTCGAAGAGCTCAAAAGCATCGAATAGCTTTATCTTTGAGCTCGGAGAGCTCAAAATAACACAAAAATTGAAATTTGAGCTCGAAGAGCTCAAAAACATCGCAACTAGCGACAAAATCGCATACGTTTGAAAATTGAATTTAGCGGGAAGTTGCAAGGATGGCCTTTAGGGTCAACCGATTTCCAGATTTTTTTTTTGAATCTACCTTTAATGCTCTATGCATGGAGTCTATATTTTTGAAAATCGGTTCGGGCATATGGAAGTTACAGTCTTTTTCATGTCAACAAAAGAACACTTCCCCTACCACTTCAGAATAGGTGATACAGAAAAATGACTTCAACAAAAGTTGTAGAATAAGGACAGTAGTTTATAAAGTTGGTATTTTTCACCAACCTAAATTGAAGAATATTTTGTTTATATTTTGTAAGTGATAGATTGCGCCACCTAGCGAAAAAGTATGGACTCACAAACATTTTTAATCATTTTTTTAGGGCCGATTTTTCCCTAAGAATTTTTTCCCCAAACTCTAGGACATACGGCTTCCGAGATATGGTACCTCCTTACCCTTACTGAATCACCCGGTACAATACGATATTGGAATATCTTAAAATTTAAATTTATATCTTTTTTCTTTGTCAAGTAACTTTGAGATAGAGATTAATCAATATTTGTAACATATCAAGTTTAAAAGTAAATCAAATTCAAATATATTTGAGAAAGTTTAAACTATTGTCTTTTTATTGTTCATTGTTGGTCTGCTAGAAATCTAGTGATAAAATTTCATTAACATTTGTCACCATGTCGTCTACAAATCCAATAGCCTGCAAAATATTGACATAATTATTCAAGTGAGTTATTGATAGGATTATAATACAACGTTATTTATATGACCTTTGGGCTGAATTTTGTTACGACCTCATTGTTGTTATTTTGCAGAACAAGAGAAGTTGACCTAGATAAGGTTCAGAGTATAAAAAAATAATCTTTTACCTACATACCTACATATTTGTTTATTTAGAACAAAATATATTCCCTATAAATATCAATGATGAAAGTCAAAACCGTCTCAGATTTTATTATCGAATGTTTGTTTACATCTGGAATAATTGAATTGTTTATTATCAGTTTTATGGAAATTAATTGGAGTACCTTATAATCAATCTATGACGTTAATTAGATTTGTAAATCGAAAGGAATTCAAATAATTTTAAAACAATAGACAGTAACAAAAATGAGTACCTACATTAATATATTTTTGAAAAAAATTGATTTGCTCCACACAGGATGTAACAAAATGATTGTTCACAAATAACTATGTACAAAAGTGCACACAAAAAATTTCACCTGAATATATTTCCATGAAATTTTGTTATGGATAGAAGCAATTGTTGTTCGCTTTTTGTTGGTTTTTGACCCCCCAACTTTTTTTTATAATTAACTGCAATCAAAAATGGAACGCCAACCGAAAGAAAAATACATTGTGAAACATTTTTGTTTTAAATGCCTGACACTGTCCCAAAAGCTTTCTTTCTAACTTAAACATTGGAATATTTTTGATATAATCATTGTTTTTTTCCGATATTTTTGATATTTTAAAGATATAGGTATTTAATAATTGTCAGGTACTGGGTCCCTTAAAATTGATATTTCTAAAAGCTGTCAAATTGTCAGGCACTGGTACAATAATTTACTATTACGATGTTCCAGTAGCTGACAATATATTGGTTTTAAAACTTTGGAATTCATTTATTTGTTCATTTTAGAAAAATGGACGAAAAATACTTAAATATTCCGAAGAAGCTATGGAGAATGCTCTTCGGACAGAAAAAACGGCATCAATATATTGGATTCCAGTAAGCTATATAAAGTTCCCCGTACCACCTTGTATTACAAACACATAAAAAAATATCCTGAAAAAAGAAAAATGGGTCCCCCCACGTACCTTCCAACTCAAGAAGATAATGGCCTTGTCCGTTGGCTTTGGCACATGGCAAAAAATGGTTTCCCAATTAATAAGGAGTATTTATTGGATAGTGTACAGTTTATAGTGCAGCACTTAAGAAAGGAAACCCCATTTACCGATACCGATACCTGGTCGATATTGGTATACTCTTTTCTAAAAAGATCTGAGATCAGTGTAGGGATGCGCGATACTATCCGATATTCCAGTGTATCGATACTTTTACTTCCGATACTCGATATTTTGTATCGATACTATGCTTTTCGATTCATTCCAAGTATCGATGAAATTGTAGTGTATCGATACGTTGCGATACGGGAGTTTTAGTGGTAGCGGTAAGTGGCGTTATATATAGTGATGAGCGATATCGTGATTTTTTAATCACGTTGTGAAATGATTTCGTGCTTTTTTTAACGAAACTAAAAATAAAAAACGAAAAATGTGCAGTTTTTTGCGTTTTTCGAGCTAATTTTGAGGTTATGTGGAAAAGTGACTAATGTAAAAGTTGTAGATTTTCTCAAGATCTATAACTTTTAAAATCAACTTTTTTTCCTAGGATTCTAACTTTCGCCGGAAATCGCAATAATGTCTTTTTTTACCCACCAAAAAAATGTAATTTACCGAAAAAACGTCAAAATTCGAAAAATTTCCAATATTTTAATTGAAATTTTTTTTCGTGGTTTGTGACTATGAAAACTACCTTTTACCAAATTTTCATCAAAATCGAACATTTTTTTAACGAAACTAATAATAAAAACCGAAAAATGCAGTTTTTTGCGTTTTTCGAGCTAATTCTGAGGTTATGGGAAAAAGTCACTGATGAAAAAGTTGTAGATTTTCTCAAGATCTACAACTTTTATAATCAACTTTTTTTCCTAGGATTCTAACTTTCGCCGGAAATCGCAATAATGTCTTTTTTTACCCACCAAAAAAATGTAATTTACCGAAAAAACGTCAAAATTCGAAAAATTTCCAATATTTTAATTGAAATTTTTTTTCGTGGTTTGTGACTATGAAAACTACCTTTTACCAAATTTTCATCAAAATCGAACATTTTTTTAACGAAACTAATAATAAAAACCGAAAAATGCAGTTTTTTGCGTTTTTCGAGCTAATTCTGAGGTTATGGGAAAAAGTCACTGATGAAAAAGTTGTAGATTTTCTCAAGATCTACAACTTTTATGATCAACTTTTTATTCTAGGAACTCAACTTTGGACGGAAATCGCAATAATGTCTTTTTTTACCCACCAAAAAAAGTGTATTTTACCGAAAAAACGTCAAAATTCGAATAATTTCCAATATTTTAATTGAAATTTTTTTCGTGGTTTGTGACTATGAAAACTACCTTCTACTAAATTTTCATCAAAATCGAACATTTTTTAACGAAACTAAAAATAAAAAACGAAAAATGCATTTTTGCGTTTTTCGAGCTAATTTTGAAATTTTGTGAAAAAGTCACTAATGAAAAAGTTGTAGATTTTCTCAAGATCTACAACTTTTATAATCAACTTTTATTCTAGGAACTCAACTTTGGCCGGAAATCGCAATAATGTCTTTTTCCATCCCCCCCAAAAAAAAGTGTTTTTTTACCGAAAAAACGTCATAACTCGAAAAATTTCCAATATTTTGATTTGAAATTTTTTTTCATGCTTTGTGACTATCTAAGCTACCTTCTACTAAATTTTCATCAAAATCGAACATTTTTAACGAAACTAAAAATAAAAAACGAAAAATGCAGTTTTTTGCGTTTTTCGAGCTAATTTTCAGGTTGTGTGAAAAAGTCACTTATGTAAAAGTTGTAGATTTCCCTAAGATCTACAACTTTTATCATCAACTTTTTATTCTAGAACCTCAACTTTGGCCGGAAATCGCAATAATGTCTTTTTCCATCCCCCAAAAAGGTGTTTTTTACCGAAAAAACGTCAAAATTAGCAAAATCTCGGATCGTTTACGTATCGATACTTCGAGTATCGATAAATTAATATTCGATATTCTACTGTATCGATACTTTACGTACCGATCCGTATCGATACCTAATATCGATACTTTCTAGTGTATCGCGCAACCCTAGATCAGTGAGAGAATATCTAAAAACTTAAGAGTTATTTAAGTTAATTTTTATGTAATACTAGTTTTTTTCAATAAAATAGCATGTTAATATTTTATTAAACAGCCTTTAGTAAGTCTATTTTCATTTTTTTAGCTGTCAGCTATAGGGACGTTACCTGTCAGCTATTGGTGAAATTACAATTTTCTCATGTCAGCTACTAGTAGAAATGCAAATGAGCAAATAATATGTTAAAAAAATATTTTAATTAGTATTATAAACAAAATAAAAATATTTTCCCTTTAATAGAATGCATATTCAGCATGCACGAACACAAGTGGGACCTTATTTTTCGATTCTCTATTAATAACTTAATTATTACAGTGACCATTCCCCTATAGTGTCAGGCATTGGTACATTTACCTTATTTGTTTGTAAAATAATTGGTTTAGACGATACAGCTACTTGTTTAAATGATTACTTATCAATATCGAATGTAGTCTTTGTAGGCGTTAAAAATTGTTTAAAATAATTTCATCCCCTCATATAGACATTCTATATCGATATAATAAGAAAAAATCGCATTTTCGAAAAATTAAATTTTTTTTGTCGAAATTTACATTTAATAATTGTATTGTATGCAATCATTTAAACAAGTGACTGTATCGTATTAACCAAACATTTTACAAACAAATACTACCAATACCATTTATTTAAATTTCCAACTTCAACAGATTATAGCTTGTTTTCGTACACTTTTGTACATACGTAACACGGTTCAATCGACCTATTTTTGACCCCAGATTAAGTGGTATCATTTGTGACCAATTATTCTGTTGCACCCTGTATTTGTAACTTAATCTCTTAAGCGTCATTCACTTCAAACGGTCGTCAGCTTGGTGTGGTCAAAAAATCAATTATTATTTCTAGCAGCTGGCAAGGTTGGAGATGTTCAACTTTTGGTAGCAGGCAGCGGTGACTAGAGGGTCACGTGACTCACTCGCACCTGTTGCTGCCAGTCATCAGCGCAGTTTGACCACTCTAGCAGCGCAGCGGTGAGTAATCAACACGTGTTTAAATGAACAAGTGTGAACTGGTGAGTAGCCAGCAGTCCCAATGTGACCAGGTTGACAGTCGCTGCTTGCTGGTAGAAACAGTCCAAGTAGCAGCCGATAATGTGACCGAATTGCCAGCCGCTGCTTGCTGCTGCTACTTCCAGCCACTGATCAAAAGCAGTCAATGTCAGCTTTAGCTAATATGATACAGATTTGAAAATTAGAGCATGTACTACTACATGTTTTTAGTTTTCGACAGCACCCTTGTAGAATCAATGTGTAGAGCTGCAGTAGACCATGGAATAGAGCCAATGCTAATTCATTGGCTTGGGGCCATGCTTCGCAACCGCACAGTAGAGGCTGCATGGAAAGAACATGTGGCTAAAATGGTCGTCGACAGGGGATGTCCACAAGGGGGCGTCCTTTCGCCCACATTGTGGAACCTAGTAGTCGACGAATTAATATCTTTATTAAACGGTGAGGGCTTTCTGGCAATTGGGTATGCCGATGATATCGTTGTCCTTGTTGTTGGAAGGCATATCACCGTCCTCAGGGACCTAATACAAAGGGCCCTGAATAGGGTACAGGGGTGGTGCAACGACCACGGACTTGCAGTTAATACTGCCAAGGCTGAGGTAATTGCTTTCACCAAGAAGAGAGGTATAAGACCTGAGGTCTGCACCTTGGTGGAGTACCACTTCCAGTGGTTGAACAAGTAAAATATCTGGGAGTGATCCTGGATAGTCGCCTGGGCAAGGTGACTAACACGTACTGGGCCTGTAGGAGAGCCATTGGTCCGAAATGGGAATTAACCCCCAAGACGATCTTGTGATTCTATAAAGTGATCATGCTGCCGATGCTCACATACGCGGCTCTGGTCTGGTGGCCACGGCTAGGTCGCAACTGGCACGCCTCCAAAGGGTGGTCGGTTTGGGGGCAACTGGCTGCATGAAAACTACACCAACTGCTGCGTTGGAGATGATTCTTGGACTTCGGCTTCTTCACCGCCTGATCGAGGCTGGGGCTCCGGGCACTTCTACGCTTGAAAAGTTTGGGATATGTGCGATACGGGGAAGGGTGTAGGCACGTCAATAAGCTCAGGCTTCTGGGAGATGTCCCTGCTCTGGCTCGAGCGGCTGATGTCTGCCTGCGCAGGTACTCCTTCGTAACCCCCTATAGGGTGAAGATCCGGAATAGAGAATTCTGGGAAAGAGAGGAGAATTCACAGCCTCATGGGATCGTCTAGTACACAGAACCCTAGGACACAAGTCTGTGTTCCATTGGGTGAGGATGTGTCTGCATATCAGGCTGAGGTATACGCTATCTTGGAATGTGCGCAGATAAACCTAGACAGAGGTTATACGGACCGACGCATAATCATATACACCGAGTCAGGCGGCGGAGACCCTGTTATGGCCCCTGGGGACATAAGCAGGCATCCACTGAAGAGGATTGAGTCCTTCATCGAGGGACTCGGCTTCATGGATGCATAAGTAGCAGGAATGGCACAATGGGCGCGCCAGTGGCTTCAGTGTCGGACCCTGACTTGAGCTTTTTTTGGCCAAGGTTCGCCTGACTAAATTAGTAGTAGTAGTAGTACATGTTTTTAGTACTCATCATTTTAGGTTCGTTTTTCGGAAGTAAAAATCATATAATGAGATAAAACATGCAACATATGAAGTGAAATTTTGTGTTACGAGTACACACCTGGCTAAAAAAATTAATTAAAATGTAGGATAACAGATAAGAGACTTTTTAACTAAAGTGCACTGTGATGTTGATGGAATGATACCAAAAAATGTATTAAAATTATGTAGAAACAAAATTAAACGATTACAATTATCATCAAAACATCGAATGTTTTAAATTAGCTCTCTTTATATAACCAATTTTGATTTCCTTGAACTTTGTCGAGTTTTTAATTATTATTATTAATTTATTTATTTTGTATATTAATAATTTATAAGGACAAAATTCATACTACAAGTGTAATTAAATTGTTTCTAACTAGAAACACAAACTAAAATATAGGTATAATAACGAATATTAGTGAGTCATCAATGCCCGTATCATTCATAATAATTAGCAATAAACACTGAATTAAAATCAATTCAGTCTGGACTGGACCCCTCTCCTACTCTCCTTCTTGCTTTTATCTTCTCGTTTTGAATATTGCATTTAAATCTTACCTACTGCTCAGATTTGCGCGAAATTCAAATGTGAATTCATTTCAATATAAGCGATGTCATTTTCAGAAATTACGATATTTTAATATGTCATCCGTTGGAGCTAAGATGCTTTTGCGGTTAGTGTTTGTTTTAGTTTTTACTGTGGACTATTACTATAGTGTAAGTTATTTTTTTTAATGTTAATAGATTACAATATAGTACGGTTTTATGTTTTTAAAATTAAGCAGAAGGATATTTTTTACATATTTTGAATTCTTAATAACTTTAACGTTAGTGTTTAAACTTGAATAAAAAAAGCTTGGCCGAATAAAGATAATCGCTTCACTACTTTTGACTATTTTTAAGTTTCACTACTTTTTATTTTATACTGGATTTGTTTGTACCTGTACCAGTATTGTCTGGTTAATACTTGTTTTAAAAATTTATAATTGAATTGAAAAATTTCGGTGATAGCAATTATAGTTGAAGGTAGACGGCTGGTAGAATGAGACAGAAATCATGTCAATGGAGTGTCAAACAAAGAAGAAAATTTAGTGCAGAAAGGTACAAAAGCAATAAAAATAGGAAATGAGTATTCCTTGAAATTAATTCTTCAAAAAAAAGAAATTGTAAAATAATCATGCTTTTACTCATAGCCGGCCTTAGAGATTTCGGTGCAGCGGGTAAACCTGAAATTCAGCGTCCCCCATAATATTTTTAATTATTCTCTTGAGCAATGAATTATTATAAAATTTTTGTTAATTTAAGGGTAGATCTGACGTAAATCGTGTTTTCAAGTAATCTGTATGGTCAATAATTTAGTGAATTTTGTACACCTGGATCGTTGCGCCCCAGGCAGTTCCTGTGCTTCTCTTCCCTTGAGCCTACCCAGACTTACTCCTTAATACTCATTTCTGAATAAAAATCGGATAATTAGCAATGGGTGGGAAAATTAATCATAGAAATTTGATTACTCTTGATAACGGTAGCTGGAAATGCTACCGAAAAGTCGAAATAAAAAATAATTTAATTTCCCAAAATTAACAAAAATATTAATCATATAATGTTAACATGGTTATTATCTTATAGGCACAACAAAAATAACGATAATTCGTAAATTTTTCTCTTTGAGTGTATTTATAATGACCTTACTTACTACCTGTAGACGAAATTTGTCAACATCGTAACTTTATTGGGGGCTACAATGTTAAGCTGTTATATATTTATGTAGTTTCTCTTGTAAAATACTGGAGGTCAAATTACTTTCATGGACCGGAAGATATTTCCTGATGGAATTAATTTATTTAAAGGAGAAAGTTTCAGACGAAAATAAGTTTACATTATAAAAATGATATTTACAATATTCATTGTGTTTACTTCGTTCTAGTTGAATGCACTAAAATTATATATGTCGGTAACTATATTTTTCTACTCCTGTTTTATAATACACTTATTAAAAGACTAAAATCTGTATCATAATGATATTCATTATGATACAAATTTTCATTATGATACAGATTTTTAAGCCAATAGGAATGCGACATTCGCACAATATTTAATATAGCCATGGATACCTGGTTGACATTTCTGAAATTAATTATATTAGGTGACACTTAATTTGACAGCTGTCAAATAATTTTGATTTTCAAAAGTAAATATATATGATAATTATTAATTAAATAATTGTTATTAATCGGAGTAGAAAAAATATTGTATGCAACTTTCATGTAATGGCCATTAATACACTCGCATATTATATACGAAACGAGCCGCAGGCGAGTTTCGTATCCTACAACATGCTCGTGCCTTAATGGCTATCATTACATGATCGTATCATAAAATACTATTATATTTTTCATTATTGCATAGAATAATTTATACATTTTTTGTAAGTGAGAATATTAATGTTTAATTTTATATTCCGACGACACAGTCGGCATACCTTCTGTCTTAAACGTAGTAGTTAGTAGAGATGGTCGTTTTTACAACAATAATGAGATGCCGGCATCGGAAGTCAAAATCGTTATTGTAAAAACCATCTCTAGGCTCGTCAGCTGAAGGTCGTCAAACAAGGTGACATACTCGTCCGTACAAGCACGTTTTGATGTGTTTCAGTCACGTGGGTTTTGTTTACATTTATATATTACGATAACACAAAAAAATATTGAAAAAAATTACTATTCTCCAGTTTAGGACAGAATTAATCTTCGTTTAAGTTATACAGTGTGTCGCATTTAAGATGAAGACACCCCCATATTTTCGCTGTTTTTGTAGAGTCATACAGGTTGATGAAATAATTACCTGAATTCTGAAATTTAAACTCAGCCTACTACGAAAGTACTTTCAAAGGAATAATTATTAAATCTAGGAAAAAGTATCAAACGATAATTTTCATAATACAAATAAATAACTATAAAATGTGACCTCTCTCAACTACTATATTCATAAAGAAGAGAGAGTAATAAAAATGCAAATTTGGATAAATTTTGTACTGAGTGATCAATCACTTTTTCTTCCCTTTTAAAAAGTTTCTAATGTACCTCAGGCAAACATTACAAAATATATATAAGATAGTTCACTTGAAGGCGGTCTGATTCTTCTTAGTGTTTTAAACGATCGCCGCACTCATAAATCCTATTTACGGCTCCCTTTTGTTGTAAATAACGACACCGCTAGGTACCAGGGAATTAGAAGAGTATATTTTATTCCAAGCTATACAGGGGTAACTTGAGAAATATATATTTAAATAGGATGATTTATTAAAGGTTTTTTTTATATAATGTTTTTAAATTTTAATTATTTCGAAAAAAGTTCAGGATATGAATTTGAAAAGGAAAGTTTAGGTATAAGTAAAAAATATATTAAAATTTTTAAAATGAATCAATTGACAGATTTTATTCAACATTTTAGTAATTTTGTGATGCTTATTGAAGATCTAGCGGTTATTTATACAGAATATCACAAATTAAATTATACATACTTATTGGCCACCAGAATAATAGGACCACTAAAACAATTTTGATCTTTAAATTAGACACTCCGTATTTTTTAGATTCACAAGGTTAAAACAGTAAAAACATATTATGCAGCTGCAGGATATATTTATTAATAAATTAGATATGTGAATTTTCAAATTTCTATGAATACCCAGTATCTATAAGTACTAAATAACTAACTAATTTATTATTATCTAATATCTTTGTTACAATACTTTAAAAAAGTTGAATTCCGTATTTGATAATAACTAATTTAATACCCACCTCTCAACGTCTTTGGGACAACGATAAAAAGATATTTCTGGTTTTCCCACCTTGCTGGAACAACCGATCACAGCACAACACACAGGCATTTTAAAACCACAATTATAATATTATTAATGTTACTTTTGGAAGACAGGAGTTAAAATAATGCGAACAAGAAATTTTACTTCCGGAACGTTTCCCGAAAGACTAAATGAAATACTTATACAAAGTTCCTAGAGATTGTAGGCACATTTCTGGCCCTTAATTGCTTCTCTATATTTTTATCATTGTAAGTACTTAAAATCAAGACTGCATTCAGAATTCGTGGGAAAGTGATAAACTACCATTTATTATGTATACAACTAAGACTATTAACAAATATCACAAAATATTTTTTTTATAAGTTTTGCTATTGAAGAGGAAAATATGAATATTATTTTTTCCTTATTGCAATAATTAATTAATAAATTTAAAATATCTATAAAACATAAACACGAACAACGAATTCTAAAATACCAGCGCTCGATAGGCGACAACCCGTATAATATGCAAAATTAAATGCAAGTGAGGATTTAGCGACATACTGTAGCATGGCGCCAACCGATAAGTCACCACCCAATAAACACAGTTACGTGAAAAAAACGTTGAAATTTTCAAGTAACGCCACCAGTATTCATCGTTGAAAAAACGGCAAAATGTCGTTAGGCAATACGTTTCATTCTGGTTTTACGGTAACGCTACTTTATTACGTTGATTCAATGTTATTTCCTCGTTGCAAATATACTTATTATAATGTGAACTCTACTAAAATATAACGTTGTAGTTTGGTTTCAACGTAACCCTACCTGTTCACGGTTTTTCAACGTTAATTATCCATTGAAATTCTACTTCAGTTCAACGATATATTCTGGGTTCGATGTAACGTTGCAGATATACGAATTCTCAACGTTGATGTTCGATTTGTATTCACGTTGCAAACATACTTATTTTAATATAAATTCTACTGAAACATAACGTTATATTTTGGTTTCAACGTAACTCTACCTATTCACGGGTTTTCAACGTTATTTATCCGGTGAAATTCTACTTCACAATAACGATATCTTTTGGTTTCGACGTAACGTTGCAGAAATACGAATTTTCAACGTTGATATTCGATTTGTAGGGACCCTAAAAGATACTGGAATAACACCGAAATTAAACGTAGTATTCCAGTATCCAAATAATATTAATATTCCCGGTTGAATCAACGATGATTACATGTTTCTATAATACTATATTTCAACTTTCATCATTACTATCCTGAAACGTTCTATAAACGTTTCATACAGGGTTAGTACAAAGTCTTGAAACGGTGAAATATCACGAGAAATAAACACAGGAACGAAAATCGAAAAATGACTTTTCAATTATTTTTCAAAAGCTCTCAAATGACACCAAACTCGACCTAGCTCCCCTATCTCCAGGGGGTGGGGTAGCTGGCAACTTATGAATTAATTAATAGGAACCCCATTTGTATTGCAGATTTTGATTCTCCATAAAAAATTACATTGATTTCATGTGCCATAATTGCCTTTCCCTACCCCTAGAAAAGAGAGGGATAAACTTGATTAGATCTATTTTTTTAGCATACCTACTCGGTTTCTACGGTACAAAATACGTAGGTATTGTCTGCAATTTTGATATAATAATAAATTTCAATTCGGTTATTGTTCGGTTCAGCAGTATTCTGCATCTGAAAGTAGTTAAAAACAAAACAATAATATATTCTTTAAAAACAGGGTATACTGTAGAATAACCGATGCAAAATTTATCATTATTTCAAAGAGACAAAATGTACCGTAGGAACCGATTCTTCATAAAAATTGGTCTGAAATCAAGTTTTAAATTTGATGCCGACTTCCCTAAGGAAAAGGGAAGTCGATTATGGTACATAAAATCAATGAAATTTTTTTTCTCGAGAATCCTAATCTGTAATAAAAAGTGGGGGAACATTTAAAAGTTGCACCCGCCCCACTCCCAGGGGAAGTGGAAGGGGAATCGAGTTTGGTGTCATTGGATAGCTTTTGAAAAATAATCGAAAAGGCCTTTTCTCGATTTTCGTCCCGATGTGTATTTCTCGAGATATTTCGGTGTTCCAGGATTTTGTACTAAACCTGAAAATGAAAACGAATGTTAATATTTTTGAAGAAATATAATAACAAAACGTAAACATAAAAAAATTTAAAAAATTTATAAAAATAAAATAAAATAAACCAACAGAATTTCTTTAAACTTAAAACACTTATAAAAATTAAATATATAAAAATGTATGCCATTCAAGGATTTCTTTTTTGCTTGGACTTGAGAGCGTCATTCATTCTTTTTTTGGCGAACTTTAGCCAATCTTTTGTGGCATCAGCTATCTGGATATCAGTTGCTGAACCAAATTCTTTCTTCACGGCAACTGCAAAAATTAATTGATATACTGCATTACATTGAAACCGAGCCAGCCTCAATAACCAGGAAAAAATCGAAACACTTTAACCACATCAGGGGACACATTTTGACATATTCACACTCAATTAACTTTCAGTGCCGCATTTCCAGAGCGTCTCACTACATTTTTTCAAATCGATCACCCTATATTTTTTCTCATTATCAGATTCTCCTTGACGTGCAGATTTAAAAAAAGTACAATACATATATGGTCGGAGGCTTACAGCTACAAATTATTTGGTTTGAAAAGCTTCAGTCCATGTGGATTGTACTTTTTTAAAATTTGGTCATCAAGGAGAATCTGAATCTGATAATGCAAAAAATGTAGGATGATTGATTTGAAAAAATGTGGTGACATGATCTGGTGGTGCGATAGTGGAAGTTACATAAGTTTAAATATGTCAGAATGTGTCCCCCTGTGTATCATTGGACGTATTTTTTATTTTTTCTGAAAATCATTGTTTCGAAAGTTATTCAGAGTTGCTCGTTTTAAGTGAAATGCATCGTATAATAATTGTTATGAAACATTCTGCACCATACCAAAAATTATTTGGATAACATGGGTATCCCTGAAAGCTTTTTTCTCAGTGCCCTTCCAATTGTAGAGGGTAGCCAGCTCGTTGGTAAACAGAAACCTTAAAATCCTCCTGGTGTGGTCTTCCGGAGAGATTCCGCCAATTGATTTCAATCTTGTGACCTAAAAATTGATAATGAGTGGAAATATAGTATTCACATTAGAAGAAACATTCAAATGTGTGCAGAAAAACGTAAAGTCATAGCCAGCATCTTTGAAGGTATTCGATTATCGATTTTTCGAAACATAGGATAGTTTTTTAACTGCGGTCGACTAAATAATAACTTTTAAATGCAAATATCTCGTTTCTTGTTGCGAAGTCGAAAAAGATGATTGAAGTCGATTTTGTAAATTATCACACGCTCTATCGATTTTGTTTGAAAAAATTTTTTCTAACTATTATATAGTTTTCCAGATAATTTCATAAAACTGGTTTTTGGGGGTAGTTTTTATTTTTTTTACAACCCTTCCCCCTACTCAATTTTTATTTTTGATTCTTGATATATACATAAAAATAATATTTGACCAAAAATCTTCGATTTATAATTTCATGACATTTTAAAATTTCCCTTGATTGGACTATTACAACCTAGACAGATTATTGGAGAACTGAAGACATAAGTAGATAAAGGTGTCATGTCACATTTTATTTTAAATTACTTTTTGGCATTTTTGAACTTCCATGGTATAGATTTAACCTCCCAATATCAGAAAATCGTAAATTGTAATATCTTAAAGATTTTTTTGTTGATAAAGGTGCCATGTCAAACATACAATGAATATTTTTAGCGGATAAATGTGTTATGTTACTTTTTTGATACATGACACCTTCTTATTTTTTCAAAATATTATGATAAACCAAAGAAAATAACCTAAAATTAACTATTTTATGAGGTATTACTCATTTAATTCAAAAGCAATACAAAACGCATTTTGTGAATTTACTCAAAACTTTAAAAATGCGACATGACACGTTTATCCACTTATGTCTTCAACTGTACTATATCTACATTACAGATTAACACTTACCTACCTTAATTACCCGTAAATTGAGAATGGATAAAAGTTTTTAACAAGGAAATATTTTCAGTTAGTGCAATACGGAATTCAGTTATATAGCAAATCATTAGAAGGTACTTACCAAATTATTATCAGTCTAACAAACACATGAACTGAAGCTTAGCGTCGACAAATGCAAAATGGACCCTATGGCGAGTGGCGGTTGGCGGTTCACCATACTGACCGTACAGCGTTGCCAAGGAGTGATAAATATCGAATATATTAAGAATATCCATAAAGTCCCTCCACGAATAATAGATACAGGTATTCTGTATAGTTATAATCATAGGCCTCATTTTTTAAACGATAAATAACTCAACCAATGAGGACAAGAAAAGAAAGTGTAGATATAAAATATTAGTAATTGTAGATTTTTTAAATTATTATACTCGATGCAACGAAATACACTTGGCAACCAAGCTGCGAAAACGTTCCATATCTTTTCAACGGATCTCTCATATGTACTTTCAATAATATATAATATTTGCATACTTTCATTGAAGTAAATTATCTTCAGATGTGACGAAGAAGTTAGTATTTACACAAGGTTGATTGATAATTAGGTACATGACATATTACTTTCATTAATTGAGTAAAAAGCAATAGAAACATGAATTTTATAACTTATGTATTAACGTATAAACGTTGAAGTAAAAACATTGAAACAACGTTGCTTTGATCCGGATGAATATATGTTGAAGATATACAACCCATCACAAATTTAAAGAATATAATGTTGATAAGGCTTTTTCACATTTTCAGTAGATCATTTCCATTGTGTGCTAAAACGTGAAACACGAGTCTCATGAAAAATTTCATATTCAATGTATTTGGCACGATGTAGGTACCTATATGTATTCGATTGAATTAAAGTTGAAGAAGTCCAATGAAAACTACCTACCTATCACTGCAGACGACAACTTGATGAAGAAGGTAATCGGTTTTAAACGTATCCAATACATTTCTTCCATCAGTTGAAACAACGTTGAATAATGAGCAATAAAAGACGTGGTCGTAACAGAACGTGAATTATTATGTAAATAACTTCTTCATTCAACGTATCAAAAACGTAATTTCTAATAAGTTTAATAAACGTAGAAAAAAAGAGTTATTTAAACGTAGAATATAGGTTGCTCAAAGCTTCGAGTTACTGAGTAGTGTTATATTCAACGTTTATGTGATGGTTCTCACTTTTGATTTAATATACGTTGAGAAAGCACGATGAGGACACGTTTCATAATGGTGGTGAAGAGAGGTAGTTAACAACGTTCAATAATATGTAATCAGAAACGTTGTCTCAAGGTAACGTGAAAGATGTAGTTGTTATTAAATTCTTCATTCAACGGATCAATAACGTAATTTCTAATAAGTTTAATAAACGTAGAAAAAAAGAGTTATTTAAACGTAGAATATAAGTTGCTCAAAGCTTCGAGTTACTGAGTAGTGTTATATTCAACGTTTATGTGATGGTTCTCACTTTTGATTGAATATACGTTGAGAAAGCACGATGTGGAAACGTTTCATAACGGTAGTGAATAGTAATGAGTTGAGTCATATACGTTAATTAAAGGTAGAATCAACGTTTGGTTGTGTAGTGGTTCCGAAAGTAACGTTGCGAAATTCAACCGGTAACGTTTAATCAACGTCAGCTACTACATATAAACGTATATTACACATGTGTGTGTTTATTGGGCAGACAGTAACCAGCGGTATGAATCCTTTGATCGATAGAATTCGTACGAGTGAACAATCTTATATATATTTTGTAATCTTTGCCTCAGGTAAAAATCATTTATTTTTATATACCTCACCCTGTTCGATAGGAGAATACAATAGAACCCAAAACCGAGAACAATCGAAGGACAGGGATAAACTATTCTCATAGGCGCCGCAATTGGGGGAAACTTACATTTCAAGTACCGTGATATATAGGTATTAGTAAAGAAAATAGTAAATATGCAAAAAGTTCTATGAAATTTATTAAAACAAATTTCTTTATTAGAAAAAATTTATAAATTAAATAATAAAAATACATTTTAGGAATAAAAGTAATATTATATTACCTATATATATATATAAAATCGAATTGGCGTTTTAACTATAATTAATAAGCACACCTAAAAATAAAATTAAGGCTAAACAAATGGTTGGTACGCAAAAAAAATGTTACGGTTGTCAATTATTACAACTACAAAAATAATTAAAATGAAATGGAGGTAGATACGTTTCTTTAAAAACAGTAAAAAAAAATAGGAATATATAAATGTAATACAAAATTAAACAGTACGTTTCTCTCAAAACAGTCAAAAATAGAATTACAAAAAAAATTGTTATTAAATAGGTAGATACGTTTCTTTAAAAACAGTCAAAAATAAAATAGGAATAAATTACTCAGATTCAGAAGAACATTAAATGCTCTCATCATCACTCTCATTTTCGTCCAAAGAAATAATTAACGGTTCCACAGTTGCTTCGATTAAACAATCAAGTTTCTACATTTTTTCTTCTACTTTTAAAACATGTTGTACACATTTATGCCAATTATCTGGAGTTATTTTTTTAACTGATTCTTGAAGAAGCACCTCCACATCCTTTAATTTATAGGTAGTATAATTCCTTGCTACAAACCCTTTCATTTGAGCCCATATTAATTCTATTGGATTAAGTTCACAATGGTAAGGCGGCAGTCTTGATACTGTTATGTTTCGTTCTCTTATTAGATTTTTCTTTGTGGCTATTTACCAATGATAGTAGTTCTTTTTTTACCATATCTGCCTCAAAATTTATGTTTTTTTCTGTAAGCCACTTACAAATATCAGCTTTTCTCCATGCTGTGGTTGGTACTTTTTCAAGGTTTCTGGAATGGTAACCGGCGTTTGATAGCGGCGATTTTAATGATTCTAATTTTCTTTCATGTAGTATTCTATAAATAGTTCATTTTCCAAATTGGGTAAAATTAGAATACTTCGTTACCAACTTATCCACTGTCAATGTTTTATAGTCTTTTTGCAGATTATCGAACACACTAAGAACTGTATGTTTTTCTCTAAGCGTTAAATGCGCACGACTTTTATTTGTACTCGGAGTAGAAGCCATATTTTTTTACTTTCTAGATACACAAACTGCACACACTTTAAAAGTTAAAACTATAATAACAAGCAAAGCAGATTTGTAGTCAACTTTAATATTTCGGAACCAACTCATAAGTACCTATAATACCAGGAAGAAACAAAATATGCTAATAATCTAAAATTCTAAAAATCCTAAAATTATATTATTATATTGCTACTTAACCCTCACTTAAACTTAATCCTCTAATTATGCACCGGAAACGATTATAATGGCATTATCTGCATACCTACGTATTATAGTGCAAAAACAGAAAACGCATAATAAACAATTTCTCTATCAGGTTAAAATATAACATATATTTTTAACTGCTGCTTTTTTTCTATTTTTTTTAAATTCAAATATTGGCAAACACCTACGCCAATGGTACGCTCGAAAAAATGGGTTTTTGATCGTTTTATTACTCTCTCTTCTTTATGAATACACTTTAGTCCTCCGTCTAATCGAATACATTTTTCGATTCTTTAACGATTTTGTTTAACTACTCGTCTTAGTTCCGGGATGCTAATATCTTGACAGGCTTGCCTTATTCTGGCACAAAGTTCATCTTGATTTTTGGGCCTTGTTTTATAGACTTTATTTTTTACCATTTCTCAAAAATAAAAAACAAGTGGTGTAACATCGGGAGACCTCGGAGGCCACAGTTCAAAAGGATTGTTTCTTCCTATCCAGCGCATAGGATAATTTTGGTTCAGCCATTGACGAACAAGCCTTGAATTGTGGATGGATGCACCGTCTAGCTGCAAATACATATCCTGTAGCACATTAAGAAGAAGATTTTCAATTGCATACCAAAATTCCCCATCGAGGAAGTCAAAGCGATCAGCAAAATTGAAAAAAAAGTACCAATTATTCGGTCTCCTAAAATCCCACACCAGACATTGACTTTCTGGGAATATTGGTCTTTACAATTGATTGAGTGAGGATTACCTATGGCCCAGTATCTACAATTTTGAGAGGATAGAACCCCATTAGTGGTGAATGTAGCCTCATCGGTAAACATATTCTTCTTCAGAAACTGTCTGTCATTTAAAGAATTACCTTGGGCCCAATAACAATAGTCTAATCTTTTATTATCATCACCTCGGTTATTTTTAGGGCTTGATCTTGTGAAGTACAAAACATCTTCTGATTTTATCCTTACTAATATTCAGTTGAGACGAAAAATCTCGAAGGCTCATGCATGGATCTGCTACCAATATATCGTTATCCTCAAGATGTGGGTGTATTCGACGAGGATGACCATTCCGATGAACTTCAATAACACTGCCAGTTTCGTTGAAAAGAGTATTTACAGCAGCTGGTGTTCCATGAGTAATGGGAGCACGTTGGGGATGTCTCAAGTTAAACTCTGCAGCAACTTCTCTGCTACTACGAGCATTATCACCAAACAACCGGATTATTTCGATTTTTTCTCTTATAGTCACTCGCATTTTATTTTTTTGATCAAATTACACAATATGTGTGTGGGCGTAAACAATGGAGGAATTAAAAATGCGAATTTTGTGATGAATTTCGGTATGTAGGATTAAAACGAAGAAAAATATAGAAAAGTTTGTGAAATCGTTGTAGGCTAAGATTAAAGTTCAGATTTCAGTTGATTAACTTAAAAAGATGTGGCCCATCAACAAGTATGACTCTGCAAAAATCAAATCTGTAATCTTTCAAACAGCGAAAATATGGGGGTTTCTTCATCTTAAATGCGACACATTGTATATAAAGTTGATATTTATTTTGTGTAAATTCGCCATTGGTGGTTAAATAAATTAAATACATTTTACTATTTACTAAGTTTATTCCAATATCTTGACCAGGATTATTATTGATGATTGATTTATCATAGTTTACATACTCTATATGCCATACTTCATTCTTAGATCCTGGGAAGATGTTAGCGTATAGGAGAGTCTGGGGTTCAACTACCGCTCACACTCGATGTTATTCGTTTAAAGACAAAAGTGCAAAAATAAATAATGATTTAAAAAACCAAAAAACATCTTTTTATAATAGATGGAAGGTGGGGTACTCAATATCAATTACATCGACGAGAGTAGTTGTTAAATTTGCTGACATTATTATGTGACCCTGTTTTTCGCAAGTTTTCTGGGATATAACACCTTCACCTCTGAGGGAATCTTTACAGTTAGGTTCTAACGGATCGATTCTACGAAAACTCTGGATGATGCTTTCATGCAAGGAGCCGTTTTGAGCAAGGATAAAACGGAGCCAGAAGACCGGCATACAGTATTCGCCAGCTAATTTGATGTCCCAGAAATTACCAACTGAGAGAGACAGAGTAATAGTGCCCTGCCTACTCGGCTGCTATTGGTGGTAAAATTTTGACAAACGCCAATTGCATCGAACCTTAACAGGTGTTAAGATTTTCAGTAGCGTAGCGTCACACAGTTATTGTTTCTGCTTTGTACAATAAAGTGTTTGTAAAAATATCAGCCGTTAATGAAGAAAATCGTAAATGTACTGAAGGACAAACTCGTCAAGAGATATATAGAGTGTTTAATTATTTTAAGACATTAAAAAGTGATGAAGATACCTTAATAAACGTGAAAATTAAAACATCCCAGGCAACAGGCAAGCCAGCTAGCTAGCAAGCCATCACAAGCAGGTTAGCACAGCTTATTTTATTTATCTGCGAATTTAATGATCCTACGATTAAAATGTTACGTGCCAAATTAAACCTTAATTTTTTGGAATAGGTAGTTGGTTTTTTAGTTAAACATTAGCTTTCAACCTAACCTAGAAATTTTTTTTCAAACACGTCAGAAATGGTAAAAACCAAACATTAAATATATTGAATATTTTGCACACTTAGAAAAATTGAAAACTAATAATTATTTCAATCAATTTGGCTTAAAAAGCTGATTGAGTTAGAACATTACATTACAAGTTATTTTTGCGAGCTAAACCGAGAAAGCTTTTTTGCTGTACCTAATGTATAAAACATTGTATTATGATCCGATAAGAAAAAAAAATTATCTACTACCTATTCTTTACAGGATTTTCTGTGGCTACAATAGAAAGAATTGTTCGCGAAGCGAAAAATTTCGAAAAGAGTGGAAAAGAACCATTTCTTAGTCCTAAGAAAAAACGTGCCGTCAACGGTTACAGATTTACCGGAATATCAAACGAAGGATATCCGGCGAATAATTCACGATTTCCACAAGACTGAAAATTGCCGTGTAAATGTACGAAAATTAAATAAAAAAATTAAAGAAGATCTGGATATTTATATGTCAGATTCTTCCTTAAGAAGGATTCTTCGAAAGATGAATTTTCGATGGAGGAAAACTCAAAATAATAGGAAAGTTCTCGTCGAGAAAATGGAAATTCGGAATTTAAGGGTAAAATATTTACGTCAAATAAAATATTTCCGAAGTATAAATCGACCAATTTTATTCATTGACGAAACATACGTACACAGTGGACATACATCGTCTAAATGCTGGACTGATGATTCCACAAAAGGGATATTTCCTAACATTTCTAAAGGGCAGCGGTTGATAGTAGTTCATGCTGGTGGTGATATGGGTTTTATTAACAACGCTTTGTTAATATTCAAATCGGGAAGCAAAACAGTAGATTATCACGCAGAAATGAATGTGGAAAATTACGGCAAATGGTTACGCGAAAAATTGATACCAAATTTACCTGCAAATGCTGTAATTGTATGTGACAATGCTTCCTACCATAATGTGCAGTCTAATAGGGTGCCTAACTCCAATTCTCGGAAAGCTGACATGATAGAGGGGTTAATGCAGAAAAATATATCGCTTAACCCAAACAGTTTGAAGCCGGAACTACATTACTTAATTGACGTATTTATTTGATGATTTATTCTCTCAACACGGCCACACTGTGTTACGATTGCCTCCTTACCATCCAGAGTTGAACCCTATTGAGCTTATATGGGCTACGGTTAAAAATGCAATAAGTCAGAAAAACTTCACATTTAAACTAGATGATGTAAAAAAATAGCAGAAGCAGAATTTAACAACATCGATGCGAATGAGTGGAGGAAAAGGTGTGACCATGTCATAACAATAGAAGACTCCTATTTTGATAGAGAACTTCAAACAGATATGTTTTATGACGTCAACCCTCTTGTGATTACTCTAGATGGAAGTGATTCCAGTAGCGGCAGTGAGTCAGATTCTTCGTAAAGATAAAAACTGTTTATACCTATTCTTAGAAATATACCTAGCTTAAATAATTTCCCATTATCTTGTGTTTCTTTTATTCTCATTACTACCTGGGAGAAATTATTTAGTTTCTAACAAATTTTAATTATAGTCCGTCCGGAAATATAAGATCCTAACTTTATAATCTTCAATTAGATAAATAACATGTTATTGTAATGGGTACCTTATTGTTAAAATATTATTTATGTACTCAGAATTCAGGTATAAAGCAGATCCGTTTCTATTAAAATCAATATACCAATAATTATAACAAAGAATTAAATATTATTTATTAAGTTAGGATCATATATTTCCGGACGGACTTTACTTTATTAATTGTACAAGTTGTGTTTATTTGTAACAGAAAGCGTATCCTCAGAACTTGCACGGCACTGTTTACAGTTATCGGATGGGCGGCGTCAATAGCTCCCTATAAAGCAATTAGGACATCAAGTTAGCTGGCGAATACTGTAGTTACGATATAATGTTTGTTATCTAATGCATAATGTACGTTTACAATAATTGGTGATAATAAATATTATATTTTTTTATTGTTTTTTTTTGAATGGATCGTTTTGCAAATTTTATTAAAAAAATACCCCACGTGCTTAAGTGAGATCTTCAACATAAATTCAACAGCAGCGTAGGATTTATGTGACAAACTAAATTTTAATATTTAAAAATACCTTCGACTCCTCGTATATTTTTATTAAATAAATATATTTATAGTGTTCGGGCAAAACATCGAAAAAGCGGAACTAAAAGAATGTTTTTTAACTTTTTTTGTGTTTGTTATTCCCACTCCTTATCATATTAATTACATTTACACCGGCGATTTGGTCTCCTTAAAAACCGAAAGTGTAGTTAGCCATTTAGACTTTGTTCAATATTCAAAATGGGAAAATGCAGCATATATACAAACTTTTTCGCGCTTGTAAGTACTTTTTAAAATTTCTAATAAACCCATACACAAATCTTGAAAACTGAGACGAAAACTCAAGTTTAACAATTCGCGATTTTCAGTTACCTCTCTACCTTATTTTAAAAGTTTAATATGTTGATTGAATACTATAAAAGTACATTTTGCGAGATAATTTTAACGTAACATAGGTACTAATTAAATACAGGGTGTCAAATGCTCCCCTAGAAGGAACTTTTGGATGAAGGTGAATTAGGTAGATTAGATGGACATAAAATCATATGTAGTATATGTAGCCCTGTATTTATTTTTGTAAATTTTGAATACTAATAGGTTGTTTTTTTTTATTTTTCACACACCAATATCTCGTGATCATTCAGTTATTTGACAAAACCAAAGATTACAAAAAATATATATATTTAATTGTATTGTCATCTCTAGTCATATAATAACTCTGATTATATATTGTAGTTTTTTTAGAGAAAAATACTTAGTTTTAAAGTAAACACTTTATTTTGTTAATTACAGTTTCGAATAAAATTTTTAATAAGGTTAAAATTATCAAAAGAATAGTTTAAATACTATTCCAGCACCTTACATAGTTTGAAACAGTTTTTTCAAACCAACGACTGTTTAACCAAAAATATACACTTCGAAGAAAATCGGGATGATATGATCTAAATAAATTAAAAAAAAAATCTTTTGGTCTTTTAATTAGAAAAGGTCACATTACTTATATACTGGCGTAGTTGCGCCATCATCAGTGCAAGGTAGATGGAAGCTTTCTTCTTTAATTTCCTTCAGTCTGGCTTAGATATGCTGGACGGGATCCATCTATCTTGCACTGATGATGGCGCAACTACGGCGAAACCGGTTTGCAAGTGATGTGGTCTCTTTTAATTAAAAACCAAGAGGGATGGTTAGATCTAGTAGTTAATAGCAACCCGTTTTTATTTGATGTGTGATTCACTGTTTATCGGAGCATTTATTCCGGAATGTAGTTATTTCTTCTTAGTTAAACGGTCATTGATTTGAAAAATCCTTTTTCTAGCACCTCCTTTGAAAATTAACTTGGGGAATGAATTGTTGTTGCTTTTGTTGTGGCAATTTCTAAAATATTTGATAACGGCAGACTAGGAGGAGTACCATTCATAATTTTATTTGAAATTTGGCTTATTTTGACCCAATTTAACGTGGTGAAATAGTATTTAAACTATTATTTTGATAATTCTTTTTATCCTTCTTTATTATCCCTTCTAAGATAACTGAAAATAATAGGCAACGATTCAGCGTATATATTTTTTTTCTATACTATAAATTATTGATTTACATTCTTTCACATTTTTTGAATATTCTTCTTACAGACCAGAGTTCTTTATTTCTCTTAGGTTTGTGTATTTCTCAAATTACTTCTTTGTTGATACTAAATAAAGTCTTTTTGATTAAAAAACGATTTTGAGATAGTACAATTTCTAATAATTGCTGCTTTTTCCAATAACAAAACGATTTTAACAGAATTTTAAAAATATCTTCAATAAGGCTCCTCTTAAATCTCCACAGGTTTTTAAATAAAAATAATTATTATTTCTTCAAAAAAAAACAGTTGTCGAGATTTTAATTTTAAGACACTTTTGAATTGAGTACTTTTCTTTGACAATTAAAAATCGAACGAAGTTTTATACGTGCAAACAAATATTCCTAGTATAAATATAATAAATGGAAAACACACTTAAAATTTTTCAAAACTCGTGAACGTCAGATTTTGAGGATTGAGATATTTTTGGAAAGGTCTTGATCTTAAATTCAAAATATATTTGATATGCCAATATTATTGTTTACTAGCAACTGTAGTGGTAAAACCTAGAACTGGCTCCTATTCAAGACGTTTCTAATAATAAAGTTTTTACGCCGTACTTTAGAATAAAGACTTCCAAGTTGCCTTAAACATAACGAGCTCAAACTTGAGCAAACTATGGTACTTCCGTGATGTCATTAAATAAAATAAATTTTAAAAATAACAGTTTATTGGTATATAAAAGTTATTGAGATTGAATATTTGATTATTTGTAACACATAATTCTGTAAGATATAATACATTTTTTATAAATGTGACACTTAAAAATAAAAAACAATAGAAAACTTGACTCTTTTGAATACAGCTGGAGATAAGAATTAAATTATTTAATCTGATAAGCGTTTTGCACGTCCGTGCATTTATAAAAATTTTCGAGTTTGAATAAATTTAAGAAAAGTTTAAAATTGTTTTTGTTTTTATTCTGTCAACGAGTACATTGAAAACTGTCAGAATTTCTAAAATGGATATATGACTACTAGGTTTTCTGGATAAACCGCGTTCAAAAAAATAAGTTTCCCGACGTTTCGACTCTTGCTTTGGAGTCATTATCAAGAGATAGGAAGATGTAGGTTAAGGAGGATAAGGTTCAGTACGATTTCGTGGCCTTAATCTGCCTACTCCTCAGAGATAACTGTGTGTTTAGATTTATGAAGGCTTTTACAAAAATTTTTAATTTTATTTTCCAGTTTATATGTGACGCTATACAAATTAATTTACCGCAAGGGAAAATTCAAGGACATATTTTAACAAGTGGAAATGGTAAAGAGTTTTATTCGTATCAAGAGATTCCGTATGCAGCTCCCCCTATTGGCAAATTAAGATTTAAAGTAAGAAGCAAAAAAAACGCTTAAAAAATAAGAATATTTTAAATAATTTTTTTCTACGTTCATACAAAAAACAAAACTTGATTGAACTCTATTTAGTGGAAAAACTAGTTCTTTATTGCTCTAGTGCAATAATAGTATATTGTGCAACAAGTGGGGAAAGTTCCACTTTTCTCACGAGTGTGGAAGTTTGAGACACGAGCCCGAAGGGCAAGTGCCGCAAACACACGAGTGAGAAAAGTACATACCCCACATGCTGCACAATATACTTTTTCCACAACTGCACAAATTTAAAGAATACAAGTATAAAGTAACTTAATATTTATTTTTATGGTTAGTAAAACAAAAATAACACTAAAGTATCCTATCTCTAAACTGTTAAATAATTTTATTTAAAATTATAGTTGACGGTGAAATTTGTACAATTTTGTATGGTCAAAGCCGGAACGTCATTTCTTTTCACTAAATTCTCCGTTATATTAATTATTCTGACAGTTTTGTGACAACTAAGTAGGTATTTAAAGATGACAGTAGCCTACTAAGTTTTTGTCGATTTTATTTCATTCTCCATATAAATGTATGTGGCGTGGACAAAGTGCCGTGAGAAATAATATTTCTCACAGTGTGAGCAATATTTGATTTTGAAATAAGGTAAGGTATGAGAAATACGTCACTTTTCATAGCAGTTGTAGAAAAAAAATTTGTTGCACTCATCTGTCATTTTACTTAGCGTTTTGTAATAATGACAAACATAAACATTCAAATCGACGCCATTTTTAGTCCATTTAGAGCAACCTAAATAAGAAATTTTTTGGTTTTAGCATGCACGTAAAAAATATTGTATGCAACTCGTGCAAAAAGTGTTTATTGCACTCAACGTGTTGTCCAATTTAACGTCGCGTGCAATAAACACTTACTTTTTGCATAAATAACTAATAAATACCTCTAGGCTCTAGATTTTCCGCGACACGCTGCTCAGTGCTAAGCTAAGTGTATAAAAAGTTCACCCAAATTACTTGAATCGAATTTCAATTTTATCTAAATTTTTCGTGTATTTTGCAAGGTAAATGTCTAGTTGTTTTTTTCTAGGAACCTCAGCCGCCCACACCTTGGACAAATACACTTCAGACACTCCTTAATAAAAAAGTATGTATGCAAACAAATCAAACTGCTATCACTCCTGTACCTGATGACATGATAATATCCGAAGATTGTTTATATTTGAATGTGTACACACCTCAAGTAAGTTTAAATAATTTATATTACACCAACAGTAGTTTAAATTTTTAATATTATTTATCCCCTCTTATAATTATTGTATAGAATAATAAACAATTTATTGTTTTATTTCAATTTGCTAGTGCCAAAGCTCAAGAAAATCATAAGTTTCATATATTAGTTTAGATTTGGGGCTAAATTTGAAAATATTTTTCGATTCCAATTTGGAGAAGATAAGGAAAATGGAGTCTATCAACTCCATTAGTTTTGGATGCCTTAATTTCTTAATTTATCATGATTTAATATTTCTGAAAGCGCCGAAAATAGACATAGACAATTTCTGTTTCAAAACTAGTGAAGGTGTCATGTATATTTTCTAGACATAGTTAGATTTTGACGTTTGGGGTACACCTTGTATCCTAGATATACAGATGGCGAAAAATCTTATCTCGCCATACGATTTGCACAGGTGCGACGGGGATAGTATGAGCAACGCTGCTTGAGGGAGAGAGAGGAATTGTTCGCACACGCCCATCTAGATGGGCGTGTACGAACAATTCTTCTCTCTCTTTCAAATGATGTTGTTCGTATTGTCCTTGTCGTGCTTGTGTGGGTCGTATGTCGAGATGAGATCTTTCGCAATCTGTATATTTATGCTTAATATGTCAATAATATTATTCAGTGAAGTGTACATACAAGAAAATTGGATATTTTTTTGAGAGATTTTCAAATTTTAATTCAAAATACAAAAATAACGTTAACATACTAATTTTGACGCTAGTTTTTTCTTATTTCCTTAAATTCAAAAACACTTTTTCAGAAACCATCGTCATCAGAAAAACCATTACCTGTATTATTCTATATCCACGGCGGTGGATTCTTTTATGGTTCCGGTGCTAGGCAGTATCATGATCCCAAATATTTTATGGATTATGACATTGTTGTTGTTACGATGAACTACCGCTTAGGACCCTTCGGTAAGAAAGAGCACATTCTAATTATTAACGCAATATTCGTCTGGAAATAATGTGGTTAGAATGGAAATTTTTTGGTGTCCAATATACTTAGAAAGAGCTTCACGTACTATTATGTAAGCTGGTTCCTTAAAAATGTCTAAGCGCTCTAAGTAATTCTGTAACTGGTTTTGGGTATATAGAGAACGTACAGTAGCAAAATAGAAAAAAATAAAAAAATTGGGAACGGCTGAGTGCTTGTTCTTTCAACGTAAACTGTCACTAAGAAATTTTTAATGCTCAAAAATTACACTCTAAATGAACTCATTAGTCCTTCTCACAATATGATCAATTGGATATAAAGTGTCTATTGTGAAGTGTTTGTTGGTCAAGCCCGGTGCAAGAGCTGTTGGAAAAGCTGTTAGTGGATCTATTAATAAACAGAACAGTTTTAAAATAATTATTGTTATTTGTATTTGAATCTCGAGGAAAAGGCAAAGAAGAAGATATTTTTATTTTAACCTTTTTACTATGGGAGACTGGGGGGATTGGTAACGTATCCTTAAAAATGTACTTTTCCGTTCAGTGGATGCTTATCCATTGCTTCTTTCACGAAAGTTATAATGAAAAGTTGTTTTTCTACAGTCGCGCGTAAAATGACTAATTACTATATTCAAATGAAATCGTAAAGTCGACAAATGCCGAGGATTGTTACTTTACGCTCTAGCGCAAAAAAGGAATATTTTTCGCTCGCTTATTCAATCAAATCACGCCCTCCGAATTAACTCAATTGGTGAATATTTAACAATTTATCAGATTAAAAATAAAATAAAATTATATGAAAATTGTAAGAAATTTTGAAATATGGTCAACAATGGTCAATAATTGTCAAAATTGGTCACAAATTTTCAAAAACTGTCAAAAATGGTCAATTGTCAAAAATTTTAAATTTTTTTTGAAAAATGGCCAAACATTTTCAAAAATTGTCAAAAATGGTCAATTGTCAAAATTTTTTTGAAAAATGGTCAAAAATGGCCAATAATTGTCAAAAACTATCAAAAATGGTCAATAACTTTCAAAAACTGTCAAAAATGGACAATTATAGTCAAAAATTGTCAAAATTTTGAAAAATGGTCGATAATTGTCAAAAACTATTAAAAATTTTGAAAAATGGTCGAAAATTTTGAAAAATTGTCAAAAATAGACAATTATTGTTAAAAATTATCAAAATTTTGAAAAATTGTCAAAAATAGACAATTATTGTTAAAAATTATCTAAATTTTGAAAAATAGTTGATACTTGTCAAAAATTGTTCAAGTTCTTGAAATATGGTCAAAAATGGTAAATAATTGTCAAAAATGACAAAAATTTGGAAAAATGGTCTAAAATTTTAAAAAATGGTTAAAAATTGTCAATTCTTTTTAAAAACTGTCAAAAATGGACAATTATTGTCAAAATTGGTCAATAATTGTCGAAAATTGTTAAAATTTTGAAAATGGTCGATAATTATCAAAAACTATTAAAAATGGTCAATAATTTTGAAAAATGGTCAAAAATTTTGAAAAATTGTAAAAAATTGGTCAAAAATTGTCAAAAACTGTCAAAAATGGAAAATTATTGTTAAAAATTGCCAAAATTTTGAAAAATAGTTGATAATTGTCAAAAATTGTTAAAGTTTTTGAAAAATTGTCAAAAATTTTGAAATATGGTCAAAAATGGTCAAAAATTTGGAAAAATGGTCCATAATTGTCAATAATTATCAAAAATGGTCAATAATTTTGGAAAATGGTCTAAAATTTTGAAAAATTGTCAATTATTGTTAGAAACTGTTAAAAATGGTTAAAAATTGTCATCATTTTGAAAAATGGTCAAAAATTATCAAAAATTTGGAAAAATGGTCTCTAATTTTGAAAAACAGTCAAAATGGTTAATCATTGTCAAGAATGGTCAGTAATTGTTAAAAATGGTAAATAATTGTTAAAATTTTGAAAAATGGTCAATAGTTGTTAAAATTTTGAAAAATAGTCAATAATTGTCAACATTTTGAGAAATGGTCAATAATCGTCAAAAGTTGTCAAAATTTTGAAAAATAGTCAATAAATAGTACGAGCCGTTTCCGAAAATCGATTTAAACACGTAATTTATAAAATCGATTTACTAAAAATTGATTATAAGAAAATAATCGATTTGTATAAAAATCGATTATTTTTTAACATCCCTAATCAGTAGATCTTTTTAAGGTAAATCATGATGAATAGCGAAAATGACGCGATTATTCTAGTACTCCTATTAT